>JAPFBL010000093.1:1045000-1645000 GCA_026182355.1 Hermatobates lingyangjiaoensis
GGTCATTCTTTCCCTCTTGTGACGTATTCCTCGCATAGATCAGACCTTTTCTTTTCTATTAACTCACAGTAATACATAAGGTGTTATACCAGCTGTGGCTGGTTTCCTGTATACTCACAATATCTTCTGAATCGCTAATTCGACTAAGGTATTTTTATAACTTTCAATTCTCCATGTAGAAGTCTGACATGTTCCATGTTACAGGGAGGTTTTTCTAAGATTAACTGTTTGCCTTATAGCAAGGAAAAAGTATTTTTGTTGTTGTATTCTGCCATTGTGCGTCCAACAATTTCTTCTTCACTTTCTTTTTCATTTGTTGAAGATATGAGTATAGATGAAATGTATACTCTAGATTTCTTATAACTTTGATGTGAGTCTATTTGTGTGTGTGAGTTGTATGTGTTTCTTTACGTGTGTTTTAGAACACATCCTGCTCTGGATTATTATCACGCACGTTCATATTTCACATATGATGAGAAACATATGTTGTGGCCATATATGATAATATGGCATATAGTGAAAAGTGATTTTAATACTCCAGGCATCAGAGTACTCTCTCTAACACTAGAATTTCTAAGAATCTAGAAAAAAAACTCTAAATATCAATATACATAAATCTAGAAGTTGATTTTTCACAATGTAAGAAGGGAAAACTATAAATAATATTTATTTTTGAATTAACCATCAAAAGATGGCTTTATACAGTTGCTACTTGAAGTATTATGAGACAGTTGTTTGTTTTCATAATATAGTAAGACGTAATTTTAAGGTATAGTGGGGATATCTTTCTCCTCAGCGTGAACTAGAACTTTTGGACTCTGTCGTAATGGCTGGTGCCAGCCTGTACCAGTCGCCCAGCTCGCTTCCACCTACCGACCGACCCAACACTACGTCTCATCAAATTAAGGTAATAACTATTTATTTGTTCATATAACATGTCAGTTGATATTATTTTTTATTAATACTGTTCATATACTTTTCAAATGTATTATATACCATATTTTACACAGAATACAAGCATGAAAAGTTAAATACCAAGTTATTTTCTTTCTTTTTGAATCACAAATATCAAAAAAAAAGCTTTTATATTTTTAAATTAAATTATAACTATTACTTGTAATCTGTTATTCTTGTTGTAAAATAATGAAATTTATTTGGAATCAAGAGACCTATCAGTTTATACAAACTGAGAAGTCATTTACTAACAATGCAAAATAGAAAACTATTAACAATAATTTGCTTTTAAATAAAACAGCAAAATATGGTTTTATATAATTTTTACTTGAAATAGTATGAGATATTTTATTTGCTCTCGTAATAAAGTAAGACGTAATTGTTTTATAGTGGGGATAGCTTGCAGAGAAGGGGTAGAAGCGACTTTTGGACTCTGTCGTCTTAGCTGGTGTCTGCCTGTACCAGTCCCGCAGCCTCGCTTCCCTAGACCACTAACCCAACATCAAATTAAGGTAATATCTATTTTTTGTTTATATATAACGCCATTTGATATTATTTTTTATTAATACCCTATATATGTATATATCATAAAATGTATTGTACACAATAGCTTACATACTATACCTATATTGTGTTTAAACTTAATTCATTTAAAACTTACATGGAAGTTATTTTACTTCTTTTTGATCAACCAATATCTAGGTGGCACTTGCCAGATGACAGCATTTTGAGGATGTAAAAATAGAAAATAGAAAAACATTAAAATTAAAAAAGCTACAAAAATCTGAATTTTTATACTAAAATGACTTTTTAACACAAAACATAATTAATTTTATGTGTGTAATACTGTTTTTAAACGGATTTACCTATTATAATATTTCCAAATTAAAAATAAATGTATTTTAAATTTTTTAAAATTATTTTTTTGAAAATAGTTGAAAGTTTATTATATATATTTTCTTAGTCAGTTAAAATAATTTAACAAGTTTTTTTATGATTTGAATTATAGACTTTTGTTTTGAAAAATCTCTGGTTTTCTTTGATAATGACTGTATACGAGTATTGTAATAAGATAAAAAAGTCTGGAACTAATAATAACAGTTTAAAATTAGATCATTGATTGTAATTCTATCAAAATAAATATTTCGAGGAGTTTCTGGAATTTTGATGGTTAACAGATTAAATCTTAGACCGTTCAGGGAGGCAATAATGGTTGCTACGCCATTGCCAATATCAAAGAAAAAAAAGGTGTTAGTTCAAATAGATGTTTAGTTGAAAAGTTAGAATTTATATAAACTAGAATGTATAAAACATTTATATAACAGATTCAATAATATATCGACCGTTTGATAGAATAGGTGTATTAATAGGTCCTTTGTTTGTAGGCCTATGAAAAAGGTTTTAAATAAAACCGAAACGTTGGCAACGAGAGTTTGATTTTTTATCCTGGAAAATTGACCGAACCCCGATTAGAGAACACACCTAAAACATTTATAGGTAGAAATTATCTACAATATAATTTCTGAACAATAGTTAAATAAAATTGATTACGTTATGAAATTAACAATACATAATTAAATGTATTGTACAATTGTGTTATATAAATTCACTCAGTAATTGCATTGAGTCGGTTTACCTCTCATGCTTATTCTATGCTACTTCTCAACTATTCACTAATTAGAGATCCACTTCCAACCATTATAATTGGTAACATTCTGCAAGGTGCCTGCAGTTTTTATCCTACATTTTGTCCCCTCGACATTTGTTTAGGTATAGATCTGTAAATTAGGAGGTCGGCATCTCGTTGCTCTTTGAGCAACAAATTCTTGAAATGGATATAAAAACATGTAAGATATTTACCTTGTGAATATATAATATATTCATATTATGTAGTTATAATTATTAAATAATTATAGACAATATTTTTTTTTAAAAAAAACGATACTTTTTAATTCTTTAGTTTAATGTTTTGATAGAAAACCTCTAATATTGCCTCCCTTTCTCATTCTCATTTCCTCTCTTACTCACACTCTCTCTTACTCCCTATCTAACACTTCCCCTCAGTATAATCGTGTCTCCCTCACTCTCACACTCTATATCTAACTGTCTTCTCACATTTCACCTTCACCTATCTAAACATAAAAATGAGTTATAGTTTAGTAATAGTTATAGTAATAGTTTTTGTTTTGCTCTGTTTTCCCAATTTCAATGGCATCTAAATCAGGGGTTTTATTATTCACTTGTTCCCTTATACAAATTTAATATACAGACAGATATCAGATTATCTGTATTTAATATACAGATATCATTTTAATTTACCCAATTAAAATTATTTAAAAATACAACATATTTTAATAAACACCCAAAATATATATGTGCTCACACACAATATAAAATGAAATTATGAACATATAAATATTCTGTCATAATTATTGAAACATGTTTGTTATAATATACTAAAAATAAAGATCCAATGCTTATTCAATGATATCTTTAATATATAATACTAAAATACCTGTGTGTTAGTAATGAGTTTGCAGTCAGTCGTTCAATTGTAATTTTAAAGTTATAACGCCTTCTAACTCTTTCCTAGGATTATTACAAAGTATGACATCTTTGTATACGTACTTAATAATTACGTGATATATCACATTTTCATCCAAGAATTATGTGTAATTAGACATTAAATACTATTACTTGTAATAGTATTTAACTATTACAATACTCATGTATGAACAATATTCATCAAAATATTACGCTTCTACGTAATATAACGTAACAAACCCTTTTGACTTTGTGGTTCATATTTGTTTTAATGAACTACAAAAATTTAGAAAACTATAATTTTTAGTAATTTTATTCAGTAGTTTTTAAAACAGGGTTCTTTTAAACGATTTTGCTTTATAAAAAAAATACAATCTCTGAAATTCAGTTTTACATTATTAGGAAGTACTTAAAAGACTCAACGTTTTACTTACACTTGTGCTGATTTATTTATCTGCATTAATATTTATATATTATAAATATATATATATAGTTCAATATAAACAAAGAAACATAGAGAAATCAGAAGAACACACTTACAGTCTCTAATTTTCGGTTTGAACCGTCTTCAGGAGAGATAAGAGAGGGAAACCAAGCGCACTGGATCAGAGACGGTTGGAGACCGTCTATATATATATATATATATATATGATTCGATGCGATGTTGACCAATGGGAGTAGAGTTACAGGTCCAAGCGTAAGGTCCCAGTTGCCCGCTGCTCAGCAAAAAGCCTTTGCGTTCTGCCAATAGGTATAGAGGTTGCACAGTCCCTCTGTGTTAAATGATGTTTGGCAGAAAACATTAGCCTCACTTTACAGTGAACTCCTGTTCCCTTTCTATTTTTGATTTTTGTGGTGGTTGGGTGTTGTTGTTGTTTACTATTTTCTGTTACGGATATTGCTGGATATTTAAATGATACTCTCGGTTGTTTACTGCGAAAAGCCGCCTTCATCTTCATGCCAACAGGGGTAGAGGTTGCACAGTCCCTCTTGATTATTAAGAGATGTTGACACTGGAATCCATCTTCTTCTCGTAGAAACATCTTCAAGTTGTAGGTTTTGTATATTGTTCTCTTCGGTTTCTTATGTTCATGTTTTTTCTTCAGTTGAATGTTATTGCTGCTATTGATGGGTGGCTGGTAGGTGATGAAAAGTTCTGCACTGTTGACCTGAAATACCACCACCAGGTCAACAGTGCAGAACTTTTCATCACCTACCAGCCACCCATCAATAGCAGCAATAACATTCAACTGAGAAAAAACATGAACATAGAAACCGAAGAGAACAATATACAAAACCTACAACTTGAAGATGTTTCTACGAGAAGAAGATGGATTCCAGTGTCAACATCTCTTAATAATCAAGAGGGACTGTGCAACCTCTACCCCTGTTGGCATGAAGATGAAGGCGGCTTTTCGCAGTAAACAACCGAGAGTATCATTTAAATATCCAGCAATATCCGTAACAGAAAATAGTAAACAACAACAACACCCAACCACCACAAAAATCAAAAATAGAAAGGGAACAGGAGTTCACTGTAAAGTGAGGCTAATGTTTTCTGCCAAACATCATTTAACACAGAGGGACTGTGCAACCTCTATACCTATTGGCAGAACGCAAAGGCTTTTTGCTGAGCAGCGGGCAACTGGGACCTTACGCTTGGACCTGTAACTCTACTCCCATTGGTCAACATCGCATCGAATCATATTCCTTTCCCCGGACAACCCATAGAAAACTATATATATATATATATATATATATATATGTGTGTGTGTGTGTGTGTATTTGGGGAGCAGGCCTTCATCTATACAAGTTTTGTTAAAACCTATGCCTATTTCCAATTTCACTCTTTTTCGGGTTGAAGAATGGAAAAATTAACCCGAAAAAGAGTGAAATTGGAAATAGGCATAGGTTTTAACAAAACTTGTATATATATATATATATATATATATATATATAATCACCTCAAAAACGAGGAAAAGCAACACACAGAGAAAGAGTAACACACTCAAAGAGCAAACTCAAATTTTCGGATGATCCGTCTTCAGGAGAAAACAGAATCAGCGACCAAGCACGCCGGAAACATAACAGCAGGAAACCGTCCCGGCAACCCATATATATATATATCAAATTTGTTTTCTTGACCCAATATTTATAGGATGTAATTTTTTTTAGGGTTGAATTCTAGTCCTTTGACTAGACAATTCAATGATTTGAAACTAGTCCTTTTCCGACGTTTCGACATATATTTAGCGCCATCTTCGGGGCTACAACATGATTGTTTTACAATTTGCACTACTATTACTACTATTTTGGTTATTTATTACATTTTAATATGTACAGTAACAGAGAGGAATTTATTGATAAATCAGTTATTTCGACTATGGATTTTTTTACATTGACATAAGGATATTGTTATAATTATTCTATTTCTTTTACAATTACTTCATAAGTATAGAGATCACCACTTGATTACCTTGGAAATCTGTTTCTGTTGCAGCATACCTTAATTTACTCTGTTATTAAGATCTCCAACAGAAACAGATTTCCAAGGTAATCAAGTGGTGATCCAATTACTTATGAAGTAATTGTAAAAGAAATAGAATAATTATAACAATATCCTTATGTCAATGTAAAAAAATCCATAGTCGAAATAACTGATTTATCAATAAATTCCTCTCTGTTACTGTACATATTAAAATGTAATAAATAACCAAAATAGTAGTAATAGTAGTGCAAATTGTAAAACAATCATGTTGTAGCCCTGAAGATGGCACTAAATATATGTCAAAACGTCGGAAAAAGGACCAGTTTCAAATCATTAGACCTCAAATAACTATTTGCATAGCTCTTGAAAAGAAAAGAGTCGTAAAGTAGATAGAGAGACTTGTAGAAATCATTTAGACTGTACAACTAGAAAAAGGTTTACTCTTTCATTTGGATTAGTACAAACTTCATTAGAAATAAATACATCTGTCTTAACTCGTACTTTTAATGACTTACTAGACCAGGTTTTCCTTTAATAATCCTCAAATAGAGTGGGATGCGCATTTAGATATGGCAGGAGTGATCTTTTGAACAAATTTTGCTTTTCCTTTAGTATGGATCAGTTGTCACTAGAGTAGAACACTGACGCTTCACTGTCAAGATTATAGAGAATCAATTCTAAAAGATACAATCAAAACATATATTTGTCAGTTGTAACAACAAAGACCAAAAAGAACAAAGAATGATATAAAATACATTATTCTGAAAGTTTGTCAGCAAAACTAAAAAAGATTGTAGCAATCGTAGTGTTTAAATTGAGTAAATCTATATAACAAATTAAACGTATAGTTTGTTATAAGTTAAACTATATTTTATCTTTTATACGGACAGTAAACCACAGATATATTTTAAACAATTTTAAATACAAAATGTATTGTTTTAATGTGATAGTGAGTTCGGTGGAACAAATTTCATCTTTTTCTGTTGCGGAGAGAGAGAGAGAGAGAGAGAATGAGGGAGAGACGAAAAATATTTAAAAAAGCATAACTTCAAAAAAACAGTCGAATACGTCATTTGTGTATGTATTACAGTTTATAATCAAGTAGCACAATAATAATTCATGTTAAAGTATATACATGTATCATTGATACCATCATCAGGCCTACAAATACAGTGTAAGAGCACACTTTGTTAGAGAAATAATATAATTTGTATTTGTTACACTTAACTTGTAGAATAAATTGACTGCTACGGATTGACTGGCCTCTTTTAAATTGTATGGTATTTACTCGTGATTGGAGAGGAAAGATGTAACCTAACGATGAAGACAAAGTGTTTGAAATCATTTTCATGCGGGAAGACTTTCTGTTTTTTTCTCTCTCTGATCATGAGTAAATAATACACAATAACTGCTTGATTAGCTCCTGAGTTAAAAGAGGATGGCCAATTTGTATGCCGTTCTCTTCTTATATTGCATTTACAGTTCTGATGACGGCAGAAGAATATAAAGGAATATTGTTCTGTTTGACCAGTCTTTAACACATTTCTTACTTTATTTATATAATTATAAAGGAAAAGAACATTTGTAGTGTCCTAATTCAGAGTTCAATTATAAATTTAAATTAAAAAAAAAACCAGTCTAATGAAGTGCACAGAACTGGGATTATACTCTTACAGTGATCTTCATCAGCATTGAATTTCAGTAACATCAATAGGATCTTGAATTACAATGAAATCACTGATGTTGTCGATAATTAACTCTTGGCCAATATCGTTTATTATTTCTATTGTTTCAATGGGTTGGACGGCACTTTCTGAAGGCGTTGGTTCAGGTTTGTTGAAATTCGATATCCATTTACGAATAAGAGAAGGATTTGGTAGATGATGAAGAAGTGACCTGACGTATATATAAGCTTTAGGAGAACAACAATATAAAGTTAAGGCAAACTCCTTCATTTTAGGACTGTATCTTAATGCGTTCTTTTTTACATCTTTATTTTTAAAGCTGTGACAAACTAATTCATGTTGAAATCCTTCTAAACCTGTTGTCAACATTCCACCTTTACTAACCATTTTCAACTTATCTTTATATTCTAATAATTTATTTCTTAAACAATTAATTCTTTTATCTCTTCTGGCAATTCTTAATTTTAAAATTTTATTCGTTCTTCTAAGTGTTTTTAATTTTTGAGAGCAAACATTTTTATATGTATCATACGACTGAATAGCTGAGTCAAGTAAAGTTATATCTTTTGTCATATATTCAGGAACTGTACTATTGTCTAAGAAATTATTTTCATCTGTATTGATTACTTCATCATCTGTGATTGGTAAAACCTCTTTAGAAGGTGCTGAATATCCAGATAAACATTCAACCACACGTTCTAAGTCACAGCCTTCTTTATTTTCAACTGCATCAACACAAGTATTTCCTCCATTTTCATCCAATTTCGTTATTTCATTTGCCTCATTACCACTATTTCTATCTAAAGTATAACTACATTCTACTGTACTTGGTATATTTTCCTGTTGCTTTTCTAAATATTTCTCTGTTACCTCCCTTTTTTTCTTTTTGAAATTATATTTCAAATTTTTTATTTTGTTTCTACCCCTTCTATTTTTTACTCTAAGTCTACAAGTTCCTCTGAAATCAAATATCGTTGGAAAAGCATCACTAGAAAGTAATTTTCTTGGCCCTTGAGTTGTTTTGTAGCAATCACTGGTAAAATGTGCACTGCATAACCTGCTGGCTCTTCCAGGAGTCCAATTAGGTCCACGATGCATAGCTAAAACCCATTTCTTTAGGATAACTGGCCTTGACAGTGGAAAACTGGAACAAATTTTATTTTAAATAGTATTTAAAAAAATAAGTTGTCCTATTAAAATTAAACATAAACTACAAATGTCAATAATTCTCTACTCCACGATAAAACTATATACACACCAACAAAACATGAGCAATATTTAAAAAGTAATACATTCATAACTGTCAATAAATAAGCTAAGTTGACAAAAATTTTACATGAATGATTTAAAAATCAACACATATTGGTCATCAACACAGATCTTTCAGTAGTTTCATCATATGAAATGAGCAGAAAATCAAAATCCCTTCAATTCACTGAATGAAATTTAAATACTCCATAATAGCGGGCATAAATTGACTTCTAATTAAATTAATAAGTTTACATGGATTTCTTTTGTATGAATGAAATTCTCATAGAGACAAGGGTGAAAGTAACCCTTTCCTTGTTTCACAAAGAAAAACAATTTTTATTTCAGACTTTATTTCTGCTTACATGATAATTGTTCAAAATATATGTATTCATTATATTCTCTTCTTTACTTATAACAAAACAAGTTTCTATTGTTCATCATATTACCGTTCATCTCTATCAAATAAAAAAAATAACCTGAAAATGCAATTTCACTATAAAGCATTAAAATATCAATGCTTCTGTTTACACTTTTAACATCACTAAAATTCTTCAATATATTAAACTTTAATGAATTATAAATACAAAAGATCACTAATCATTTTTCATGTTAAAAAAAGTGCAGTACCTGTGAAACTGAATATGGTCAGAACCTTCTTCTTTTTTTCTCTGAACATTGTTACAAAAAGGAAATGAACATTTTTTTGCCATTTACTTTGAATTAAATAATTTGGCAGTCAACTCGTAAATACGAGAAGGTAATCTCTCTGCTTCCCGCTTCTAGAAAAAACAAAGATTAATATACCCAGAAATTTTGTATTAGTATTTGACTTACAATTAATTTAGTCCTTTATTTGTCCCTTCAATTTAAACAGGACATCTTAAAAATTACGTTTCATATTTTGAATTGATATTGCTGCTTAAAATATATCATTAATAGAAGGTATAATAGATACCTAGTTTAAAAGAACATCAGCAACGCAAAACAAAATAGAAGGCAGAAAAGTACAATAGAAAATAGAATTATAAATACCTCACGATAACATACATCTAAACCATTTGTTAGATTTGAAAAACAGACATTATTGAAGTGAACGAAGAACACAAAACGAATTTTAAAAAATACATTAGCCAGAGTTCAATGTTTTGTCTTGAAATCCATACACTTTCCCAACGATCATTAAATAAGAGGTAAATAAATAATTGTTAAATTAAGTCATTCATCATGTGAGCTATTTTCAAATGCACAAACAATCCCCCTGTTGATTTGTCACCACACTTTAAAATCTGTTTACATTTGAAACACTCAGCCTCGTTTTTATCTATTTTACTAAAGTAATTCCAAGCACACGATCTTTTAGACATTTTTTAGATTAAAAAATACAAATTAAAGAAAAAACGAGTTCCTTTCGTAAAAATGAACTGCGCTCTAGTTAAATTGGAAGAGTCCAAATGATTGAAAAGAGTTGAAATATTTTCTTTACATTATCGCAAGTGGAAATTTCCTGAAGGTTGTTTACTCATGACTCCAGTTTCTACGTATGGCTATGATCTTGAAACTTCCTACTATTGAAATCAGTTTAGTTTTTCACGATGATATTTACTTATATATTTCCAAAAGTGCTGTTCAATCCTGAATATTGCTATGAATTGTTACAAAACTTATAATGTTATGTTAATAAACAAAATACATCAATCTGTTTATGTATGTTCATTTAATGCACACTGGCTTGAATTTTAAAAGAGCATTTCCTAGATATATTTATAAGAAAAGAACTGGTCGTCCAAGAAGTTCTGAAGACGACTTTTCAAAGCATTTGAAAAGCATTCAGGATTATCTATTCAGAGACATCACACATATTAATAATTTCACAATGGTTATGTATAACAATAGTTCTGTAACATTTAAGTTCTACACAGCCTACGCGAAGAAAGTTATTTATTTTTGAAAGAACTAATTAAATTTCAATTAAAATTGAACATTTTTCTTTCGGTATTTATGGTTGTTACATCACACATTCTCATTTTACACAACTTTCATCTATTCTAGTGTAAATCATCCACCTATAGTACAGGTTGTTCATGACTTGAATGTGTTTTAGTTTATCCATTAATTGAATAGTAGGGATCGTATACATCATTGTTTTGAAATTGTTATTCTATAGTACGATCGTTGAATATAAATAATTGTAAATAAATCAAATTCTTGTTGAACAGCTTTCGTACAACTTTTTTCATATCTTTTTAGATGACCAGTCTCATTCTCATTCAAGGAAAGATTCAGTCTTCACGAATGTACATAATATGATGATAGAATGATGACGAGCTCCGCCAACTGTCACCACACCAAAGTGTTTGGTTTACCTTTTTTGTCTCTCCTAATGACGGTCCAAACCGAACATAAAAAACTGCAAGTGTATGTTTTTAATTTATGTATGCTCTTTTATCTATATCGTACTTTTATGTCCGTTTCGGATCGTTTTTTCATCGTAAAAGTGTATATATATCTTTATATATGTATATAAAGGTCTTAATCATTTTACGGATTTCTTACTGTGGATTAGAAGTTGATTTTTATTTCATGTGTTTATCGTAAAATATTGTTATACTTACTGTATATATAACATAAACATTATGTATACTGTAACTTTAAATACTTCAACGATGGGAAAAGGACCCGAAACGGGAAACTAATGATCAATTTAAACAAAGATGAATTGATAAATGAAAAATACATACTTCCAGTCTCTGATTTTTTATTTGAACTATTGAGTTTCTTCTTTATTTATTTTTAGTTCTGGAATGAAACATGGAATGAATCTTACAGTATTATCTTATTTTTGGTTGTTTTAAAGGACTTAAATATAAGCTAATATTCTTTGTAATTGTAAGTTAGAGTCATAAATAATGTTAAGAGGATATTGCATCATTCTTTCTTTACTCTTTTGTAAAAGGTAATTTTAACATTATTTATTTTTAGCACCTAACTGGGAGGTAGGTTATATGTGCATATGATAATGGTTATCAGTTGTTGGTAAAGGTTATAGTGTAGATTGAAATGTCCATAACAAGTTAGATTGTAGTTCTTGTTCTGCATTATGGAAATTGGTGCCTTTGATAATCCTAAAATAAGGAAAACGATAATACATATCGGACAAAGATATAAACCTATTTCTCCGGGAGCAAAGGTTTGTATGTTTATTTAAATAAATAGAAAATACCAATAAGGTATTTGATAAAAATTGATTATTTGGGCTGGTTTAATATTTACAGAGATGGTATAGTTCTTTCCAGAAGTATGTATATTTATTAAAGGGTTAGTTTAAAAAATCAATAAGTGTTATTTTTTCAGGTTATTTTTCACTTCCTGACCCGTAAATGTGATGATTCAGAAACTGTTATCGATGACAGTAGAAAACTTGGAAAACCAATGGAATTGGTTATTGGGAAGAAATTTAAATTGGAAGTTTGGGAAACAATTGTTCAAGCAATGGCAATTGGTGAAGTTGCTTCGTTTAAAGTTGACAAAAGTGTAATTTATTGTTTTCAAATTATTTTTTATAATATATGTTCGTTTTTGGGTTATTGTATTGTATTGTTGGCTATTTTAGCTCGTTTACTACTATCCAATAGTTTCAAAAACTTTACGTGATGCAAACAATCCAAATCATAAAACTAGGAGCCATGTCTGTGCGCATTCTTTGCACACTCAAGGAATCGGTTTTCCTGATTTAGATGACTTGTTCAAAAATCCAACTGATCTGGAATTTATTATTGGTGAGGAGTAAGTTTTTTTTAACTATTTGTAAATTTTTTTTCTTATTGTCATTATTTGTTTTTGATATCATATAATTATTAAACTGAAATTTCATATCCAATATCATAAGAAGCAATATGCAAAAAACGTAGCTGTAATTAGTCCAAAGTATTAAAGTTCTCTTCTTTTATGCCAAGACGATTTCTTTCAGGCTTAAATGAATGTTTTGACCTGATAAGTATTCTTTATGACTGTAGGCAAATGTATCTTTTCGAGATAAGTAGGCACATGCTTAATAATCCCTTCTGATCTTACATCATGGGGCTTGGATCGTTAACAATGGTTACTAATAATCGTAATTTAAGAAAAAACATTCATACTTTTGTTGACTGCATAATTACTACATGCAGTATCGTTGTTGTAATATATATCTGTATTTGTTTTCTAAAAAGTCACAAAGTTGATATGTCCTACTACAACGTTTCGACTATCTTTGTCATTGTTCTGATTTTTTATATATATTTGTATACAAACTTTAAGAAATTATTAACCCATTGATGTATAAATAAAAAGCATAGATGTAATGAGGAAGCGGTCAGTTTCTCTAACTTCAAATTAAACTCTAAATGCCAACGATTCTATGTTTATTTAAATTATTTCCTTCAGGTAAAAGTAGGAATATATTAATAAAAGACTATTGGAAATTGCATTACTTAAATAGTTTTTTCATATAAATTTCTACTTTTGCCAGTAAAAAATATTTTGAATAAATCAAAATTTAAATCGGCATTTAGAGTTTAGTTTGAAGTTGGAGAAACTGACTACATCCTGATATAGGACAGTTTGATATTCAAAATATTTTCTGAGCTTTCGACTATAGAAACATTGGTCATCATCAGGTAAAGCAAGTAGTCAAGAGCTTAAATAACTATTTCAATGAATCTTGACCCAAAGGTCTGACCTTTTCAGACCAATCAGAGCGCGGGGTTAAAGTTGTTATTCTTACTGTACCTCATGCTTGGCTCCAGGCTCCTGCTCGTCACCTGGAGGTTCATGGAGGGGTTCCTCTCTTTTATGTATACTTCCAGTATTTGGAGTTTCTCCGCGTTCTCATCTATCTGTATAATGGCAGTGCCATGAACCAGTATTTCTCTCGTCAACTGCATATCGTGTTTCTCCTGGGTGTTCCCAGTTTTTGGGGGCTCCAGCAGTCCAATGAAGGGTTAACTCCTTCAGAGCTTCGTCGCAGTCATCCCAATGTACTTGGAAGGCAGGCTTTCACATTTACCAGTAGTGCAAGTGTACTCATACACTAGGTGACTGCGCTGAAGCGCTGGGGCATTCTTCTTCTGACTGTACTTCAGTAGTAAATTATGCATCTTATTGTTTTTTTAATATATTACCAGGCTAATCCGGCAGTTTTCATTCTTGGGTACTATATGAGTGCAAACAATCTTTTGCATTGCCTTTTCATCTTGCCTATACTACTTTTTTCAACTCCTGCTTAATAGTCTTTTGAACTTGCTTGTTTGAATACCCGTTATTTATTAGCACTTGAGTTACCCTTTCTAGCTCATCATTGACTGTTTTCTAATCTCTGCTATGCTGCTTTATTTATTTGTATGTCAATGATCAAACCACAATAAGAAATGAGAAAACAAGACTAAGATCTTTCAACCGTAACAAGCTGTCTTCGTCAGAGTCAAAAACCCAACTGAACGAAGACTGCTTGTTACGGTTGAAAGATCTTAGTATTGTTTTCCCATTTCTTATTGTGGTTTGATCATTGATTGCTCTTTCACGTGTTTATGTGAAATCTTTTATATATATATATATATATATATATATATATATATATATATATCAGTTACAAACTGAAATATGGGCTTTGATATAGTCTTATTTGATTCAAAAAGACTCGTTTTATTTATTTTTTTAAATTTATTTGCTTTATTTTGTAATCTAACAGTTAACAAAATCTTTATTTCGTTTCCTCTTCAGACTATTATGTTTTACAATATAATGGAATTTTTTGTTACAATCATAAGGTCTTATTGCTTAAGTTGTGCTCTAATAATGTATATTTCTAAAGTTGAATTCATATTTAATTTAAGGCAATAACATTGTAATATAATAATTAAATACTAACCGTTTTTGAATAGCTGAGGATTTTAAAAATAAAGTAGTCTTTTTTAAAAATATTTAGAACTGTCTTCTATGCTTAATGGTTCTATAGATATTCACGATTTTTTTTTTTTCTTTAAGAATTGTTGAATGTAGAAAATCAAGGAGAGTATGAAAAAGATTCTTGGCAGTTTTCTGATGAAGATAAATTAAAAGAAGTTCCCAAATTGAAGGAAGAAGGAAATCGGCTTATAAGAGCAGGAAAACCTAACGAAGCATTGGAAGTTTACGGAAAAGCAATCGCCTTTGTTGATCAGCTTATGCTATGGTAAGTGAGTTATGCTATGGTAAGTGTAAGGGGTTAGTAGTTGAAGCTATTAGTTTAACTTTATCATTTTAATTGTAGTTGTTTATAAGGTTGTTAATACAGAGGAGGTTATTAGTTATACTAATAACAGTTTAATGTCTAATCAAGTTATCTTTAAGAAAAGCCCTAAGTTTACGACTGTCTCAGAACTTTTATTTTTACTTTATCATTTCTAATTGTATGTTGTTTATACAGGTTGGGATTAATACCAGCAGGAGGTTATTAGTTATACTAATAACAGTTTAATAAGGAATACTAATCAAGTTATCTATTAAATGGAAAAAGCCCTAAGTTTTTAACCGAACTGGTCTTCAGAAAAAACCTTTTGGTCATTCTCTTCACTTAGTCTCCTCTCACTTGATGTTTGTTGTGTACTCCCTTCAGGGAGTGGGTTGAACATAGCTATAAACCATGCCAGATATATATATATATAGATTTCACATTAAAAACAACAAGGGAAAACACTAATCAAATGATCGAAACTTCAGAATAAGAAATGGGGACAACAAGTGCTAAGATCATTCTTAACCGTAACAAGCTGGTCTCCTTCGTCTTTTCAGAGGTCACAAAACCCTTAGTTGTGGTTTTTGCACTCTGATGAATGACCGCTTTGTTAAGGTTGAAAGATCTTCAGTCTTGGTTTCCCATTTCATATTTTGGTTTGATCATTGATATATATATATATATATATATATTATATTATTAGTGAAGGTTGGTAGCAATCCATCTTGCAAACAAGTTTCTAAAAATTTTATGCCAATTTCATGCTTGGTTACCTTTTTTGAGAGTTTCTCTAATGTCCTACAGGCTCTTCTCAGTTCCTATATATATACGTTTCACAGTAAACCACAGACACAGAACAATATACATGATAAACTACAGAATAATACAATACAATACACGATTATATACAGAACAATATAACCAAGAACACAGCAGGTCTTCTTGGAGACAGATGGATTTAAAATACGCAGCAGTCTCTGCATTAACAACCTTTTTGCTGATAGCCTCTATTGTCCTCACTATCGTTCGTTGTTCTAGAGGTAGTTTCCAGATATAATGGGCCAGAGACATATAAAGACACAAACAAAACTACTGCGAAAAACTAAACGACTATATTAAAGTAGAAAACAGTACAACGAAACAAGCTTTCGACCATACATTGGTCATATTCAGGTTAAAACACTGTATAATATTTATAGCGGGTTAATATAAGAATCTTTAAAACTAATATATATTATATTTCTATCCATCTAATTCCCATGGACTGGATTTTAATCACTGCTTCCGGTCCAAATATGGAAAATAATACCCTGTTCAGTCTTCCGTAGCGGTTTAGAGAGTCAACCAACAGTTGGTCTTCTAACTCGACCTCTTGTTCCATTAAAGACTTAGTTAATTTTATTTTTGTTTTATTTTATTATTTTTTAATTCCTTTTGCTTCATTTACTATTCTTCTCCTTCTGTTATTTTTATTTGCTTTTTTGCTTTTGTTATTTTTCTCTCTGTAGTTAGTAGCTTACCTAGGGCAGCTCAAGTGCGTGAAATGTTAGCAATTCGGCCTACCCTCAATTAGCTTCAGCTATCAAAGGGACTACTTCTACCCGATGACACGACTGTCGAAATATTTGAGTTCTGTGTGTGTCTTTATTTTTTTTTTTTCAATGTGTTAAACATTCTAGAATAAACAAATAATTATAATATATATAATAAAAGATTTCACATAAACACGTGAAATAACAATCAATGATCAAACTACAATAAATAATGGGAAAACAAGACTAAGATCTTTCATCCGTAACAAGCGGTCTTCGTCAGAGTCAACCCAACTGAGGTTGGGTTTTTGACTCTGACGAAGACCTCTTGTTACGGATGAAAGATCTTAGTCTTGTTTTCGCATTTGTGGTTTGATCATTGATATATATATTAATCTCCCTCTCATTATAAACTTGTTGAATTGAAATACAGCAGGCTCTGCATGAACGCATATTGTGCTGATTGTGTCAAATTTTCTTTTTATTTTCCTTTGGCCTTTGGGTTATTCCCGGAAAGAAAATAGTAAGCAAATTTGAGACAGTCGTAAAAAATTCGTTAATGTTGAGGCTACTGCATATTTCAATTCAATATGTCTTAAAGAAGATTTGCCTACCTACCTATAAAAAAATATACAACATATATACCAATGAAATAAAACGATTCTACGAACTAAACAAACTAGATTCATAGAAAGAACACACAAAAAAAAGAAAAAATAGTAACTCACTACTGTATTTGGATTGCCTCGTCATCAAGAAGATAAGTATGAGTCGCTCCGTAGACGGGTGACAACTCACTGTGGAATTATAGTAATGTGTATCGAAATAAGTAGTGAGTTTCTGTTATTTATTTTATTTGTGTTCTTTCTGCTTATCTAGTTTATCAAAAAAAAGTATCGGATTTGATATAATATCATTTTACACCAGAAAAAAATCTGTCCAAATAGATTTTACTTATAGTTTTTAATTATTTTATGACCGGAACCACTTTTTTTTGTAATTTAATAGGTAATAAAATATTTACTGTCATTCCCTCTTCAGAATATCAGTCTTACAATGTTTCACAATCCATCAAGGGTTCTACATTTTGTCTTTCTGAAGTTTATTAAAGTAGAGTTCATCAATGAATACCTGGCTTGAGTGAATTATATTTTGCTTATCCATTGTTTAAGCGACTGATGTTCAAATGATGAGCTTGTAAAAAAATGTAAATGTTTCTCTCCTGCAATGTGTTAAAGCGACTTTTATGGTTGTAAGTAGCTGAGCAACTGCAATTGTGCTACCAGTTCTTTTTATAAAGAATTTTTATAAATTTAGGACTACTTCTTACTATTACTTATTTAGGATATTTAAATACAGGTTTTAATTTACAATTGTATTTTTTTTTAATTTAGCATATAGAAATATACGATTAAAAAGTAAAAATAAGTTGTTTGTATGTCCATATGAAAAAATTACCCGGGCTCGATGTTTACTCCTTATCTAGAACCTAATAAACTACCTACCAGGGCTGTGGAGTTGGAGTTGGGCATATTTTCGACCTGGAGGAGTCGGAGTCGGAAGAAATCAACCGACTCCGACTCATCACCCAGTTATTACTTGTGTACATGAAAATGAGATAAAATAATAAAACATGATTAATTAGTCAAAGTAGAATTTTTTCCTCCGGAGAAGGACATTGGACATTTGATGGTAGAACACAAAATGTCTAGTTTAATACAAAATACATATATGGTCTTGCTTGTTCAGTGTTTACTTTGTTATAAGTAAATACAATATCAAACTTCTTCGTTATTTAATGTGGTATTTAGACATAATATAAATGCTTAAATAGAAGATGTTTATTAGTCTTTCATTCCTGGCGGTCGACTCAGTCAAGGACCTTGTCTATAATGAGGCTGTTCGTTCGGCTATGACCTATGTATTTAGAGCTCCGTCTGGTCTGGTTTAGAGCTGCACCAAAGCTACAAAGTACTAATTCTTATTATCAGCCACCTGTCTTCTGTTTTTTTTTTTAATAATAAAAATATGAACTGGAGTCGGAGTCGGCTGTTACAAAATAGAGGAGTCGGAGTCGGTCATAACAGATCCGACTCCACAGCCCTGCTACCTACCACATCCAAATTCATCGGGATGAAGGATTATTTTTACTATTTAAATCTTTACAAGCTTATGGATAATGTTTTTTTTTTATGTTTTTAGTGAAAAACCGGGAGATGTTGAATGGAATGAATTGAATGAAATCAAGTTACCAATTCTTTTAAATTACGCTTTGTGTAAACTAACTATGAAGGAGTACTACAGTGTTATAGAACATTGTAACACTGTTCTCAGGTTTCAGCCAGGTAAATTATTCCTTTAAACATATCTGTGGTTGCCAAAGCGTCGAACACAAAACGACTGGAGGAGGAACTATTTTTGGCATATGTACTATATCTGCAGACTACTACAGTTTTTATTTTATTTTATTTTTTTTTAGTATACATATTTACAAAGTTGTATATTTAAACAAGAATTATGTAAGTATAAATAAATATTTTTGAAATTTGTAGAATCTACTTAAAAATGAAAAACTCTCTATAAATTACGAAAATAATACACTCACAACTCCTACGACTAACCCTAAAGTACTTATAAATAATTTTGTTGTAAAATTGTTCCTGAAATATAAACATCTTTACAAATTGTAGAAATAGAAATAAAATTATTTCAAAAAGAATGCAAAATGTTTCATTCCTTGGAATATGTTATTATAAATCAAATTTACTAAAAATTCTCTGAAACTATCCAGTTTTCTTAACTTTATTGTTTTATAATTTTTTTTATAAAGTTTCATCATCATTTATTCAGATAAAATTTTAAAACCATTTTATTTTTATTTCTACAACTTCTTGAGTTGTTTATATTTCAGAACCAATTATATAATAAAATTAGTTATACATATTTAAAAGTTATTCATAGATAACATAGGTAATCAGTATATTAGTTTCCTAATTTATTGGAAACTTTATTAATTTTAGAGTAGATTCAACAAACTTCAAAAATATTTTCGAGTATTTACGAAATTGTTGTTACATTTTTAGGAAGAATATATTAACCATAGATTATAAATAAAAAAAGGGTACAAACTACGACTATTAATTATTATATTAATAATCTGCTTATTTGATGGATTATTTTCTTTGCATACATTATTGGTTTACAATCCATCAACTAATGTATGTGTATTATAAAGAAAACCATTGTTGTGGCTGGTATCACAACTGGGGATGCCTGAGGGGTAGTTGTTGCTTGGTTGGAGAGTTGCTTGGCCTGTGATGATATGCTTGACCTGGCTATGCATATCAAGATATGCTTGACTGATGGTGGAGAGAGTGGGCGCTTGTAGGTTGGGAAGTGAATGCTTGATGATGGTGGAGAGAGTGGGCGCTTGTAGGTTGGGAAGTGAATGCTTGATGATGGTGGAGAGAGTGGGCGCTTGTAGGTTGGGAAGTGAATGCTTGATGATGGTGGAGAGAGTGGGCGCTTGTAGGTTGGGAAGTGAATGCTTGATGATGGTGGAGAGAGTGGGCGCTTGGAGGTTGGGAAGTGAATGCTTGATGATGGTGGAGAGAGTGGGCGCTTGGAGGTTGGGAAGTGAATGCTGGAGGTGTTGACTCCTTGGTGGTAGAGCAGCGCTTCTTAAACTTTTTTACTTCAGGGCGCACCTATGAAACCAAACCAAAACTTTGGGGCGCACCTATGAAACCAAACCAAAACTTTGGAGCGCACCTATGAAACCAAACCAAAACGTTGGGGCGCATCACTAATTTTAATATAGAAAATTTAGTCCTGTGATTTGATAACAGGAAAATGATTGGAAATTAAAATGTATAGTTTTTTTTAAGAAAAAGAAAGAGAGAGAGAGAGGGAGGGCTAGTAAAAATGATTTAAATCCCAGAGTAAAGGCACAGATGAAGTATTATCCATTCATGCTTAAAGATTAAAGAAATTTACCTTCCAGTTCAAAATATGAAGTAGCCGAGACTTGACTCAGACTTGAAAACCCCATACTTGGTGTTTTCTCAAATAAATTAAAATGGTGCAAAAACTAAAATATAAATCTGTTATATAAACTTAATCTTCCATTATCTTGGGGCGCACCGTTTGAGAAGCACTGTGGTAGAGAATAGATGAATAGGCGAAGGGTCCGAGACTGTCCAGGTAACATTGGGCAAAGCTAGGAGTGCAGGTACCACTAAGCCAGCATGTACCGCTAACCAGCCCTAAAAGGGCAGGTATGCTAAATTACAATCTGAACAACCATAGTTGTCCACTGATATACTTATGTCAAAAATAGTTCTCCCTCCAGTTATGAAAATTTGGTCACCTCTGATTGATAAATTTAAAGTGAAAGTTTATATTTAATAAACTTTTTAATTTAATATCTTTTTAATAAACAGTAAATATAAATTGAAAGGATATATTTATAACCCTATATTATTGTTATTGATATATACTATTGTTATATATTATTATTATTGAACTGATCTACTTAATATTGTTATAATGATTTCTGGAGTCGAGTATTGAGAAGTTTCATGATTTATGATTAAAAAAGATTTTCTTATTAATTTAATATTTTACTAAATATAAAACGACTTCTGCTAAATTTATTTTCAGTGAATTTTTAATTAGAAACAAATTAAATTATATTCATATACTTCTAAACCTTGAACTGAACTGATGTATTTAAGTTTCTTTGTCAAGTGCTTAGCTTATTTATTTTGAAATATTGCTTTTTAAATTTCATATTACATTTTTGACTGCATTTTTAATATTTTTTTTATTTGTACTTCTTTTAAACTTCTTTTGTTAACAGCTATTTTTTTAATAAATAGTTATCGTTTTATTTTCACAGTATTTTTTGGTATTAATTTTTAAACTTACTTTTTTAATTCTGTAATAAATATTATTTTCAATTTCAGTGTTATTTTTTGCTTTCTGTTCATATTTATACTTATTTATTGTTACTCATTTTAAGTTCATTGTTTTTAATAATTAGTAAGAGTTTTATTTGGTCAATGTGAAGAAAATTTCTGAGAATATAGAAACACTTATTTTTCATATTGTCAGTATCAGTTAGTTCTTTCTTTTAAATACATTTTTTTTTAATAAATAAATATTTTTTTATAAAAAAAGCTATTTTTTGGATTAAATTGTTTTGTTAGTTGTTGAAAGTTTAAAGTATTTTTGATAGAGAACATCAATGCTCTGTATAGGCGAGGACATATTGAGGTCTGGAAATTTTCAATTTCAGTGTTATTTTTTTACTTATTTTGTTTATATGTATACTTTTTTATTGTTACTTATTTTATGTTCATTGTTTTTAATAATTAGTAAGAGTTTTATTTTTGTAATATGAAGAACATTTCCTGCGGATATAGAAACATTTATTTTTCATATTGTCAGTATCAGTTAGTTTTTTATTTTTAAATTAATTTTTTTTTAATAAATAAACTATTTTGTGGATTAAATTGTTTTGCAAAGTTGTTGAAATTTGAAAGTATTTTTGACAGAGAACATCAAGGCTCTGTATAGGCGAGGACAAGCTCATATGGAGGTCTGGAATGTGGATGAAGCCAAAGAAGATCTAGAAAAGGTTATTAAACTCAATCCCAGTCTTAGAAACATTGTTCGGCAACAACTCCGAAATCTCGAAATCAAATGTCGTCAGAAAGAATCAGATATAATGGAAAATATCAAAGGAAAACTCTTTTAATCTTAATAAAGTAGAATCTTTATTCAAATTATATATATATATTTAAAAAAAAAATTATTTTAACAACTTCAGTATTATAGTTATGTTTATTTAATATTAACTGTAGTGAGAATTATAAATTTCCTCTCTCTTGTTGATCCAGTTCAATTGCTTCAAAAAGAGCTTTAAAATTGCCTGCACCAAACCCCTAAAAAACACATCAACATAACATAAACAATTAAACAGTTTTAAATTGAGCTTTTATAAATAAATTAAAACAGTCTCAGAATAATTGAATATTAATTATAAGTCAGATTTGAAAGTGCTGTTTTTTACAAAATTAGAAACAAGCTCAGGACTATAGTTTCTAAGCACACCTCTTTTGAAACCCAAAATGGATTTTTTTTCGTACAGAGGTTTCATTTTTATGATTTTCTTGTCTATAAAATGCTTCCTAATCGTAAACAAAACACTTTAATGTTTTTTTTTACCCTAGTGCTTTTAATTTTGTTGACTAGTTAAATATAATCTGATAATTTTTCATCTTCAGATTGATTGTTACCAAAATAATAAATATTCTTAAAATATATTTATTTTTTTAATATTTAACTATTTCTTTCTAATATATAGTGTTTCTAAAGTGTTTATATATTTGGTTGAAATTAGAGATATATTGTATGCATTGGTTTTTTTTTTAAACCTATTTTAGAGTTATAAGATTAAAGGGCACATTTGACTGGAGTGCGATGTAGCTTTTTCTTTAACTCTATGGAGTGTTCGCTATGAAGGTATGAAGTGAAGTTGCCTAACTGTGGAAAACTTAATTCCTGTAATCTTGATAAATACTTCATTAGCAAATATTTTCGTCAAATCTTGGCTGCCTGGTTATTTTCTCGTTGACTACCAATCAAGTCCTTACGAATGATCCACTGATCATATCTTTATGAGGTTTGTTTTATGACACTAACTACAAAGATAGAATTTCTGTGATAACTATTATTTTAGTTATACTTGTAAAGATTTTTATTTGAATTTCTTTTTATAAATTTTATATCTCAACACTAATCATTTTTAAAGTATATTACTTTAGTATAAGTAATCTATGGTTTTTATGAACGCAATTCATGTTGAGGTTTTAACGTATTTACTCGTTTAGAGGCCTGCTGAGTCCATTTGATTCGCTAGCATGTCGAAAGAACTTCTCTTCTCTTTACTATTGTTGCTACTTTATACCTTCATGTATAAACAAAATAATAATCCATATAGTTACGTGTATATATGATGGCCTATTGCTGAAAGTAAGTGTAAACAACTATTCTTATTTATGTTGTTATAGTAATCTCAAACAGACGGAATATGTAGAAATATAATTATATTTCTATGTAATAATTATGATATTCTAAAAATACTTACAGTATGGTTATGTCTTTGTATAACCTCCAAGAATAATGTTGGCCTGTCTTGCATATTTTTAGTAAAAATTTGAAGTAAGTAACCATTTTCATCGTAATCAACTAAAATTTTTAATTCCTAAAAAAAAATTATTTGAACTTTAAAAAATTATACTAGTTATAAAGAAGATATAATAGTAGTATTATATGAAGTTAGACTGTAATAATGTAATTATTGAAGACGTAATAATGTATTAAAAAAAAGTGGCATATTGTACTGTTCGTAAAAGAAAATTTACTTATTTGTGTAATTCACGAGAAAATTGCTCTTAAAGCTGGTGGCATAGAAATTCTGTAAATTTAAGAGAAAATTTACTTATTTCTGTAATTTAAGAGAAAATTGCTCTTAAAGCCGGTGGCTTAGAAATTCTGTAAATTTAATAGAAAATTTACATATTTCTATAATTTAAGAGAAAATTGCTTTTAAAGCCGGTGGCATAGAAATTCTGTAAATTTAAGAGAAAATTTACTTATTTCTGTAATTTAAGAGAAAATTGCTCTTAAAGCCGGTGGCTTAGAAATTCTGTAAATTTAATAGAAAATTTACATATTTCTGTAATTTAAGAGAAAATTGCTTTTAAAGCCGGTGGCATAGAAATTCTGTTAATTTAATAGAAAATTTACTTATTTCTTTAATTTAAGAGAGAATTGCTCTTAAAGCTGGTGGCATAGAAGTTCTGTAAATTTAAGAAAAAAATTTACTTATTTCTGTAATTTAAGAGAGAATTGCTCTTAAAGCCGGCCGAATTCCTTGATTTGAGAAGGGCATACAGATTACACATCAAGTAAATTCCAAGCTTCGATTTATTATGGAGATGTTGTGTGAATGTTAATCTCGAGTCTAAATTAAGACCCAGATATCTTACATGGGTTTGGTAGGGAATGATCTGGTTACCAATGAAGTCAGGAGGAGGACGGGGAGGGACGCCCTTGCTGAATCGAACATGGGAGTTCTTTGTTGGGTTCAACGCTAGTATATTGTAAATAGATAAATTAAATATCAAACGTGCGTTCATGACTTAATGGAGAATTTCTCAACAAATTATCTGACACTAATTGTTTATGTTACTCATCCTGACCTTTCTCTATGGAATATATGTAGAGAAGGGATGCAAATTATATGGTTTTATGGAGATGTTGTGTGAATGTTAATCTCGAGTGGATATAATATCCACTAACCTTGCCCTGTTCATATATAGTTCCAACGCTCTTTAAATCTTCAGAGGTGGAAATGCGGTTCATTTGTTATTCTATCTTTATTAACTATCTTGAGCTTTACACCCATTTTAGTTAATAAAATTGACACATTACTAAGTTGTTGCTATATTTTCCCTCGATCTCAAGCCTACGGTAGAAGGGACCTTTATCAAGTAATCTGATATTAAACAGCTATTTGAGGTGACTGGTTTACGTCCTCTCTCTCTCTCTCATTGAAAGATTTTGAAGAAATTAGAAAATAGTATGACATCATACCTCAAGTACATCCAAGTCTTCTTTCAACTGGAAATTATCTTCTTTAAGCCTCTTTCTTAACATTTCGTAATAAGTATGAGGAATTCCAAGAAACTTCATTCCACGACTTTGTAAATTTTTAATCTGGAAAATTGTTAAACATATTGTTAGTAATAGTCATGGGTGATTGTGTTATTTATACACTTATAAAGGGAGACTATCTTGAATATCTGTGAGAAAGATTTGAAATGAAACTGAGATTGTTTCAAAGTGTTGACTATAAATTGTACTAAAATACTGTAGTACTTCTAATACTGCAACAGTAGTTGGCACCTTCTATATCGGTGGTTCCCAACCTTTTTTTTATCCCTGCACCCCTAAAAAAATGTTGCTCTGACCTCGCACAGCCCTACATTTTATGCTTTGTTTAATAAGAGACGTGGATAATGTAATGAGTGGATTTTAAACGAGTCCTTTTGCCGACGTTTCGAAACATCAGCAAAGGACTAGTTTAAAATCATTAGACCTCAACCCTCAAAAAATTACTTCATATAAATATTGGGTCAACAAAACAAATCATGATATATATATAAACAACAAGGGAAAGTCCAGGAGGACAAGCTAAATATGAGAGAAATGGCTGACACAACTCACTTCTATAATTTAAATTCCATCGTCATACAGAGGCCGTCAAGGAGAGATGCTTTTAGCGCTTTTTCTCGTGATGATGAAAGTTGAATTGTAGAGATGAGTTAGAAATCAGAAAATTGACTTAGATCTTTCAACCGAAACAATTGTTCTTGGTCTCATTCTTATTCAATTTTCTGATTTTTTACTGTCTTTGAAGTTTATATATATATGGGTGTGTGGGTGTGTGTGATTGAGAAAAAGTAGAAAAGTGGCTTAATCTGTATTTTTTGGTTGATTTGTTATTAAGAAGAAGAAAAGATTTGTATCCTAAGTGTCTTTGGCGTGATGGCTAACAACCTGATAGTTTTTTCTACTGTAGAAGGCTCAACTGAAAATTAGAAATTGTTTGTTTTCTAGTTTGAGAAGGTTTTTTTTTTTAGTATTTTCAGTTGATTTCTGATCTTTTGTCTAATCGACATCGTTTTTCCATTTCAATTGATATATAGATAAAGGATTAATGCAAACTATTCAACAAACAAAATAAAATTAACTCACATAGAGAAAACACCTGATTTGCCTTCGACTTCTCTTTATTGTGTCGGTTGCCAGAATATTAGAATGAGTTTTTTTTATTTTCTCTCTGATAACTTGTTTTGTATAAATGTTTATTAATAAATTTAAAGTTCGTTAATTTCTTTTGTATTCAACAGTTGAATGATCAAAATAAAAGTAAAATCAATTGACTCACAGATGATATAATGTCCGATGTATTGAGAGCTATATGCTGTATCCCCGCACCTCCATAGTAGTCAATATATTCAGCTATCTGACTTTTCTTTTTACCTGGAGCAGGTTCATTTATTGGTATCTACAAAAAGAAAAATAACATATTACTGTAGATGTTTAATAAGAAAATTCTATAATATATAATATTAATTTATTATGGGGGTGTTGGAGTGACAGGAGAGGGATTGGTGAAATTGAAGTAAAGAGAGAGATATACAAATTAATTTATAATTAACTCTTTATCAGTAAAAATGAACTATAATTTTATACTAACAAACAAGAATCTTTTTCATACTTGTCTATGAATTTATTATGGGGGTGTTGGAGTGACAGGAGAGGGATTGGTGAAATTGAAGTAAAGAGAGAGATATACAAATTAATTTATAATTAACTCTTTATCAGTAAAAATGAACTATAATTTTATACTAACAAACAAGAATCTTTTTCATACTTGTCTATGAATTTATTATGGGGGTGTTGGAGTGACAGGAGAGGGATTGGTGAAATTGAAGTAAAGAGAGAGATATACAAATTAATTTATAATTAACTCTTTATCAGTAAAAATGAACTATAATTTTATACTAACAAACAAGAATCTTTTTCATACTTGTCTGTGAATTTATTATGGGGGTGTTGGAGTGACAGGAGAGGGATTGGTGAAATTGAAGTAAAGAGAGAGATATACAAATTAATTTATAATTAACTCTTTATCAGTAAAAATGAACTCTAATTTTATACTAACAAACAAGAATCCTTTTCATACTTGTCTATGAATTTATTATGGGGGTGTTGGAGTGACAGGAGAGGGATTGGTGAAATTGAAGTAAAGAGAGAGATATACAAATTAATTTATAATTAACTCTTTATCAGTAAAAATGAACTATAATTTTATACTAACAAACAAGAATCCTTTTCATACTTGTCTAAAGTAATATCCGATATAGGTAGGCAACGAGTTGAATGTGTGATATAAAATAATGTGTATAATAATATATAATTTTATATCCATATAAAAAAAATCCAGTTATCTGGATCAAAATTTATTCCAGTTTTCTTTCAAATTTATTTATTCCTGAAGCGTTGTTCGAATATGAAAATATGGTATTAATAGCAACATTCCGATTTTTTTCTATACACCAACATCAGTGATATATCAATAAAAAAATCAGCTAAGTGAAGACTTAAATATCAGTTAAATAACAATTGTTATTATAGGCTGAATATTTTACAAAATTATTATTTCCTTCCACAAGTGTTGTACTTTTTACCAGGATACCTATAAAGTTTTCTAGTAGGTACAATCATAACATTGTAATGATTGGAATGTTTAAGGCAAGTTGAAAGATTAATAAATATGTCCTATATTTATGCAATTTCCTAGGTACAATCATAACGTTGTAATGGAATGTTTATTCATTGAAATGAAGGATTAATAAATATTTCCCATATTTATGCAATTCCAAGGATTAAAAACATAAAGTCCTATTTCATTACAGAACTTTACTACTGTAATACACAAAATGTGATTACCTTCAAACTGTAAACTTATAACAAAAATTACATATATTGTTATCTAGCAATATAAACTTTCAATTGCTTAAATAAATAAACTTATTTATTATTAATAAACTTATTGAACTTAAATAAGTGAGCCGCTTATTTTGAAAGTGGCCTAATTCCATTTATGTTAAAATCGAGATATTTAAGGGTTTGCGTTTTACAAAATTTAAAAATATTGTCATTTTATTTATCAACTAATTTTTGTTATAAAAATTCTTAGTAATTTTAAATAAATTTTGTACAATTTGCTGCAAAAGGTAAAGATAACGTAAAAATGTAATTATTTAAATAGCTAGCTAAATTTTTTTGGAAAATGGAATTAGGCCACTTTCAAAATAAACGGCTCAAATAACTTATATAGTTAGTTAATATATATTAACGTTAAATCTTTTTAGTGTTTAGACATAAATAAACTTTTTGAAGCAAGGTTTTATGTTATTATTGGTTTATGTGATCTATGTTATAAGTCCACAGCCAAAAGTTGGACTAAATAGTAATTGTAACCTTTAATTATGTTAGTAATGAAAGGAACAAAATTAGTATTTTAAAAAGATGTGGAAGAGTGCATTATTTAAAGTATATCATCAGTTTTGTTAAATTGATGTGTATATACAGCAAGGGTTGTTTAGCCTATGCACCCCTGTCGCCATTTGACATAATATCACCCCCCCCCCCCCACCATGTTCTTTTCAAGCAAGTTTTTTTTTCAAAAAAGTATATTATAAATAATATGAAAATAATATTGCTAAAACTCTTCATTTTTTTTATTAATTCGTATTATAGTATTTATTTTGTATATTATTTATGTATGAGTGTTAGTTTTATGAAGACCAGTTGTTATGGCTAAAAAACTTCAGATACATTTTCAAAATTTTTACTGCAGTTTGGAAGTTGTTTTTATTTCTCGTGTTTGTTGTAAAATTTTGCTATACAATAATCCCCCCCCAATAGCACGATAGTCTTATAACGCGTTTTGATATAACGCAATTACATGTCCTCGTACAAACGTTATTCTATAACGCGGAACCAATCCACCGTGTTATTGGGGGGGGGGGGGGGGGATTGCGGATATACATGTAAATATTAATAATAATAACAACAATATCCATAATAACAACATAGGCACTAGTACTATGTAACGTTATTTCTATAACGTTAACATGTTATAACGGTAAAAAAATATCTATAAATGAATTTTTACAAAAGGCAACAGTTAAAATTAAATACATAAATAATATAACTAATCAACAATTTTTTATTATCTAAAATATTTATGCAATTGAAAGAATTAAAACATAAACGTTCTGCGCCAATACGAAGTAAGAAAATTATTTGAACATTAATCTGTAATATCTCTCTCTCTCTTCTCTCTCTCTCTCTCTCTCTCTCTCTCTCCCCTCTCTCTCTCTGTACGTATTTGGTTTCAAGGAAAACATCAGCACTTTTTTTATATTTATATTTTAGATGCTCCCTGAATAAGAACACTGCGTTCGAAACGTTGTCCATAGAGAAGTTTACTTTTTTTTCCAACATGAGTACCATTTATAATAGGCAGCAAAACTTTTGAATTGTAAGTATTATTATGGTCATAATATACCCATGAATTTTGAATGATAAGTATTATTATGGTCATAATAGGTCATAATATACCCATAACTTTTGAATGTTAAGTATTATTATGGTCATAATAGGTCATAATATACCCATGAATTTTGAATGTTAAGTATTATTATGGTCATAATAGGTCATAATATACCCATGAATTTTGAATGTTAAGTATTATTATGATCATAAAAGGTCATAATATACCCATGAATTTTGAATGATAAGTATTATTTTGATCATAAAAGGTCATAATATACCCATGAATTTTGAATGTTAAGTAGTATTATGGTCTTAATAGGTCATAATATGAACATAACTTTAAAATATCAAGTATTATTATGGTCATAATAGGTCATAATATACCCATGAATTTTGAATGATAAGTAGTATTATGGTCTTAATAGGTCTTAATATGAACATAACTTTAAAATATTAAGTATTATTATGGTCATAATAGGTCATAATATACCCATGAATTTTGAATGTTAAGTAGTATTATGGTCATAATAGGTCATAATATGGTGTTTAGGGTACTGACTTTGACTGTTTCTTCCCAGTTGGTCATTACAATTGACCTGAGAGCAGAATACTGTGTATGCAGCTGTGTATCGTCTACAGACCAAAATCGATGAAACATTAAACTATTTTCATACCTGTAAAATCATAAATTGATTAAACTCAATTAACACATAGGCCCTTTGTGATGATAACATACACTGAAGATTGATTCTACATTGGGAGTCCTAAATTTTTGTCTAAGTCAAGTGTATTTAGTGTATCTAACATCGTATCGTCTCGGAACAGAAGATTTAACGCCCTATACGAATGGACTCCAAATCAGGAAATATCGAAAATAAATACAGGGGACCTCTAAATGTGTTTTGATAGCTTTATTTTATCTCCAATAAGAGGGTTGTTTGTGAAAGAGTTAGCAATATAGAGTGCTGTTTCTTTAGCATGAAAATATGGTAAATTATTTCATAAAAAAAAACCCCAGAAATTACATTTCTGTTTATACAATTTAAAACTCTTAAACAATCAGTAAGTTATGAAGCGTTATTATTTATATTCAGAATATATTAATCGATTTTATATTAAATTTTGAAACACGATTAATTAAAAGAAATAAATATATTGGGAAAAAAATAATGGCCTTGAAAAGATGTCAGGGCTTATATAACATTATTGAAAACAAAACAAAAGTAACACAAGTTGTATGAATATATTAAGTGTTACGGTAGGTTGTTTACCACTTGGCTGCATTTTCCATCGAGTTGTCCGGCTGGTTTCCAACGCAATGGTCGACGAAATCCAACAAACCTGGTAGCCTTGAACATCAAATATACAATATGTTAATTCCCATTCAATTGTGATTTACAGAATATGTAGAGTTTGTTATTTCAATACATATGTATGTACATGATAAGAAATTTAATGCAAAGTTTATCAATTATTTGTTTATATATAATTTTATTGAATCAGAAAACATCTCCAAGATAACATTAAAAAAACCTAAAGAAAAAGGGGAAAAATTATAAAAGAACGAATAATTAATCATAAACTTTGCATTAAATTTCTTACCATATGTAGTCAAGTAGGACTGTTCCCAGCTTTTATAACCGTATAAATATCGTCTTTTCGCCGCTCAACTTCCTTTCCTGGGGAAGATCTTTAAAAGGATCGAAATTTGATGGTGTCTCAGAATCTATTTTCTATTCGTCTTTCTTAAAATTTTCAAAGTATATATATAATATGCACTTAAAACCTTTATGTCTGATTCCAATTTATTTAACTTCGTCGAATATTTTTCCAAAGTTCGTAATCTTTTCTTCATTTCTGGGTTCAACTTAAAAATTAAATCACCATGTTTGTTTGAATTCTTATTGGACAATTCCCAACTTTTACTAATATTAGAACATATGATCCGGCAATGCGACTAGAAGGACTGCTCCCAACTTTTATTAATATATATACATATATATATATATATATATTGAAGTTAGCAGAATCAATAATACTTGTTTGAGAGAAGACCTGCTACCACCATACACCAAGATATATTTATATGACCTGCGTTCAGTCCTTCGGCGTGGGGAGATCTCTCTCACTTCGTCCTCTTTTCTAGTCTTCAAGAACGTTCGAAATATTGGGTTTAGTAAGTGTGCATTTTATCTTTTATTGGTGTCGTGTTTTGTGTAATTTAAAGTTATATATCTATACTAAATAATCACAATAAACACGTGATGGAAACTAATGAAAGTATAAACCACAAGGAAAAAGTAAAAACCCAGAAAATATGCTCTAAGGCCTTTCAAATTTATGTCATCAGAGAGAAACTGATGACATAAACATGAAATGCCTTAGAGCATATTTTCTGTTTTTTGCTTTTTCCTTGTGGCTTATACATTCATATATAAATTATTGAAAATAATCAAATCATAAAATGAAATGAAAAAAAAAAGGACCAAAATCTTTCAACCACAACAAGTGGTCTTCATCAGAGTCAAAAACCCAAATAAAACACAAGATGCAGAAACATCGTGATGCGGGGGCGAGATGAGTGCGAGGGAAATGAAGTATTTTAAAATGATTTAAAGCGCAGGAAAGGACTAATGTCCAGAAAGGGATGTTAGGGGAAACAAAGGAGTACAGTAAGAATGAGTAAAAAATTATCCGCTAGCTGTCAACCCTCTCAGAAGAGGCTATTGCCCTCGTAATGTAAGTATCAAGTTTGAAAAGACCGTTACTAATTTTTATAATATTTGATCTATTAAATTTAAATTTGAGAGGGTTCGATAATATTTCTTAACAATATCGATTTCCATGTTAAACTCCTTCTTAAACGATTTTACTATTATCTTTGATTAATATTTTTGAAGATATTTTAGAAAATAAATTTATACTTACAATTTTGAAGACAGAGGATCCACAATATTAGATTTTCTGTATTGAGGAAGAAAGACTCCTTTATAATTGGATCTATCGACGAATGTATGAGTTGTATCACCGAACTGTAACAAACACATCAATACTGATACAAAACTCAAATAACCAAAGTAGCCATAAACAAACTATATTTCGATCAGTTAGAATTGAAATATAACATATTTTGACTGTTGGGTTTGTTTGATTAACGCTGATTAATTTTAAACTAATATTGCAAGTATTAAGACTATAGTTACATATAACATTGCTCGTAATTATACGGGTGTACTCGTATATTTACTCATCATACTAATCGTACTCATAAAATGATTTCATAACGGATTATTATTACTCATAATTTGATATTTCATCAAACTATTCGAACTCAAAATATTACAAAACACACTACTCGTACATATTACATGATTGTGTATAGGACTACTGTACATGATTATACCATGATTACAGTCAGACAATAAGTTCTCGTATATGAGTAATCTTCGTACTATTCGTACTAAATGGATAATTACTTATTAGACTACTCTTACTGATAATGTAATTATCATTAGGCAACAAGCTCTCGTATATGATTATTTTTCGGAGTTCGTACTAAAAATATGATTTCTTATCAGACTTATAAGATGCCATCAATAACGTACTAAGGTCATATAAATGATCTTAGTACGTTATTGATTGCATCAGTTTATTGATCATCTTAAGTATTACTCTTGAAGTTTTATTACAGTAAGGTAACGTACAGTTTTGATGACTGCAAACTTTACGGATCCGTATTCATCGCTTTCTTCCCAGATGTCTCTGACAATCGCTGCTCCTCTTTCTTTGGCTTTCTGTAAAATAAATTGAATAAACGGTCCACATGAACTATAAAACTTTAAATTACACAAAGTACGACACAGAAAAAGGAATAAAAAGCACTCTTACTGAATTCTCAATATTTCGAGTGCAGTTCGTCATCAGGAGTAGACTAGAAAAGAGGACGAAGTGAGAGAGATCTCCCCACGTCGAAGGACGGAGCGCGGATCCGTTCTTTGACGGGAGTTCTCTCTCACTTCGTCCCCTCTTCTTTCGACCGTACGGTAGTCTTCCTCAGGAGAAGAAATGAATTGACAGGGAGACGACAGTCAATTGAAGAACTCTTTGGTTTGAGGACTAAAGTAGTGCTGCCGCGAAGGAGAAAATAAAAAAAGAACCAAGGAGTGGAGATTGAAAAAAATTTAAAGAAAAATAAAAGGAAAGAAAGCAAAAAATATAAAAAATATACAAAATAAATACTTTTTTATTTCCTGCTTTCTTCGCTTTTTTTCTTCTTTAAATTTCTTTTAATCTCGACTCCTTGGTTCTTTTTTTTTTATTTTCTCTTTCGTGGCAGCACTACTTCACTTCACTTCTTCTCCTGATGACGACCGCTAAAACGATCAAAATATTGAAAATTGACTCCAATGGTAACGTTTCTTTCTATGTGTCACAGTTTATTTTAAGTATATGTATATATTAAGAGAGTTAATTGTGATAAGGTTCTTCAACTGACTTTAACAATGGCTTGGATATTTTCCACTGTGAAGGCAATGTCTTTTACTCCATCTCCGTGCATTGCTACGTGCATGTTAACTTCCTTTTCTGTTGGCTCATAAGCGGATGTGAATGCAAATCGAATCTAAAAGAAAAAAAAACTTCAATATTTTTATCAAGTATTAATAATTTGTCAATATATATCTTTTGTATGGTAATATTCAAGCAATGGGTACAAAAATTTCACTTAATGTTTTTAGACAAGATGTTTCACCCACGAAGTGTCTTAAAACATAATGGCAATTCCAATACAAGAGTTTTAATCAAAAGCACAGCATAGTAGGTACTGTTTTAATCATAATGTTTCATTCATTATACAAAAACTGAATATCACATCTTATTTGTGTAAAATTTTCTCAAAAATAAATTTTATTAATTATTAATTAAAATATTTCAATTCAAGTTCATTAGTCACAGAACTAATAGCTATCCTGGAGTACTATTTAGAAGTCCCACTTCACCCTCGTGTTCTGATCAATAGTAACAGATGTATCACGTCAACCTGAACTGTTATTCATTACTGGTAGAGAAGTTAGTCACCCTGGAGTGTCGTTTAGTACTGACAGGGCTGATGAGTTATCGTGGAATGCATTGTTTAGGTGTTTCATCACGGTAGGCTGTCGTTCAGTACTAATGTATGTGGCACGTCACGCTAGACTGTCATTCAGTACTAATGAATGTGTCACGTCATCTGGACTGTTATTCATTACTGGTAGAGAAGTTATGTCACCCTGGAGTGTCATTTACTACTATTAAAAGTGCTATTACTTTTAAAATGGAGTTTCGACCACTCCTTTTAGAGGTGTCTCTCACCCTGGAGTGCATTTAGGAGCTAGTATTAGCAGTCACACTTATATAACGGTTTCATCACCCCAAAGTACCATCCTTACCGATAGGGGTGTAAAGTCACCCTCGAGTTTATCCACTACTTGTAGATGTGTCACATCACCCTGGTTCTTCCTTTTTTTTTCTTACTAATTATATTCTAGTCGTCCTGGAGAACTGTTCCTTATTAGTAGTGGTGTCATACACTATAGAGTACCGTTTAATACTTGCAAAGTTTTCATGCGAATGATACAAAATTATAGTCAAATGTAATTTTATACAATTTTTCCCATTAATGATATACATATAGAACGTCTGTTGAAAATACGACCAAATATTAATCAATTATTAAATTACAGAATCTACTCCATTGCATTAATGTCTTCTATGATTTCTGTTTAGAATTTTGAAATATATTTGTAGTTCTAAACCATGAAGTAGTAAAACTTTATTATTTCTTTAAAATACTTTCCTTTTTTGTATCATTTGTTCTCTCTAAAGAAGTTATTTTAAAAACAAAAGTAATATATCTTAAAATTATAAAATACTTTCTCAATCTCATCTCATGACGGGTGTAATTTTACGTTATCGATTTTGAGTGACGTCAAACTATTAATTTGGAATGTCTGTGGTTTTCAACTATTTTTGCAGAGTTTTTTTTTTTGGTCTGACAGAGTACTTGAGATATATTTTGTTTATTTTATACCATTTTTTTAATGTTATATTAACTTAAGCGTAATAAAATAATGAATTAATCCACTGACCTTGTTTTGCTGGACCACATGTGTGGCATACTGCCTGCTACCAGTTTCAAGTCCTCTATACGCAACATGTTCGAATCCCAATCTCGTACAGTAATAACTAGCGGCCTAAAAATAACTTTTTTAGTCGAAATCTTTCTTTTTTTTAATGTAATTTCAAAAAATTATCCTGCTAAATTACCTGTTTGGCATTTCCAACCCAGAACATAACATGGTCAAAATGAATGAACCTCCCAGCATCTGGCTGAAACGTTAAATGAATTGCAATTATATTTTGTTTACAAAGTTGATATTGAAATAAAGAATGAGATGTTCATTACCTTAGGTCCTTTATCAGTGTAGGTTGTCTGAAAAAAAAAATTGATTATTCAATATGACTTAGTAGATTGTTGATTATTTAACAATAAGGTTTTGATAAAATATAAAGTAGTTCGTTATGGTTGATCCGTTCTTTAACCTTTCAGTATGGTAAGGAGTCTATCTTGTGAGAATCACATTACATGCTATGCGAAAGGTATCTTTCGTAATCATTTCATTTGGTTGCTGATTTCCAGGGTGAGTTATAGTACAAAAAAAAATCTTGAAAAATTTGGTCATATATAAATTAAAAAAGTTTTAATCTACATGAAGTTTGGGGCGAGGGTAGGCGAATTGGTTACATACTCGTCTCTGGACAAGTAGATCTGGTGTTTGATACCCAATTCGATTTATTCACGTGGAAAGTAAAAGAAATCTAAGCCCTTCATCTCTCAGAGGGACTTTACACACATTAAGCCTGTTTTGACTTTATGTGTATTCTGGCCTCTAGACAATACTACTAAGAGAACTCTAAACCTCTTAATCGTTCAAGACACTAATTAAATATACTTGAGTTAGGCAAAATTTAGGAGTCACCAATAAAGAATGTATTGTATCATAAAGAGCCAACCTTCTCTCGTGGATGGTCATTGAACCTAACTTAACCTCTACAAGAAGTTATGTTTCATTTGTGTTTTTACATCACTTTAATTGTCTGTGATCTCTAGGGTAGCCCAATGGGAAGGTCGCCCACCTTTGGACTTGTATATTTGAGCTCGATTCTGTCTGGCCCTCCACTTGGAAGCTGAAGATATTTGATCTTGATGTCACTCAGAGAGGATGATAAGTCGTCGGTTCCGAGCCCATTCGATGTCAGGTATTCGCTAAAGATCCTTACACTAAATGAATTTGGGTAAGTTGTAGGCCCACTAAAATTTGCGCTAAAAGATAGTTATCATTATGGAAATGCAGTATTCCTTTAAGAGTGTAGATTTGTAGCATACTCTTAATTCCATCCTCCAAAAAAACCCCATTGTGCATTAATTATGTCTTGAAAAACTTTGTTTTAATGACCTCTTAAATGATGTTCATCCTAAATCTTTATTAGTTACTAGCGTAAAATATTTATAAAATTTATAACAAAATATTCAGATTATACTCGGGTAAAACAATAACACAAAGACTTCACAAAAAAAAAGTTTTTTTTATTCAAATCACTCGTTTCAAACACTTTGTGTTTATCATTTGAAGAGTTATGAAACACGTAGTTTGAATAAAAAAAACCTCTTTTGTGCGGAGACTTTGTATTATTATTTACCCCAGTATGAGTAAATACCACACAAATACTGATTGCACAACTAATGAGTTATATAGATTATATGATATATTGAAGATATTTCTTAAAGCTTCAGCCCTGCTTCTCGCACCCCTTGGAATAATGTGCGAGTGCCCCTGGGGTTGGGAACCACTATTATATATATATATATATATATATATATAAAGATTTCACATAAACACGTGAAAAACAATCAATGATCAAACCACAATAAGAAATGGGAAAACAAGACTAAGATATTTCAACCGTAACAAGCGGTCTTCGTCAGAGTCAAAAACCCACCTAAACACTAGATGCAGAAAACATCTGGTGAGGAGTTGAGAAGTTTCTTCCCTCCCACTCTTCTCAACTCCTCACCAGATGTTTTCTGCATCTAGTGTTTAGGTGGGTTTTTGACTCTGACGAAGACCGCTTGTTACGGTTGAAATATCTTAGTCTTGTTTTCCCATTTCTTATTGTGGTTTGATCATTGATATATATATTATATATATATATATATATATATATATATATTCATTCTTAGGTAAAATGGATAAACCAACAAAAGTCTCCACACAAATGATATATATATATATATATAGTTTTATATGAGTTGTCCGGGGAAATGAATATGATTCGTTGCGATGTTACCGAGAGTATCATTTAAAAATCTAGCAATATCCGTAACAGAAAATAGTAAACAACAACACCCAACCACCACAAAAATCAAAAATAGAAAGGGAACAGGAGTTCACTGTAAAGTGAGGCTAATGTTTTCTGCCAAACATCATTTAACACAGAGGGACTGTGCAACCTCTATACCTATTGGCAGAACGACTGAGGCTTTTTGCTGAGCAGCGGGCAACTGGGACCTTACGCATGGACCTGTAAACTCCACTTCCATTGGTCAACATCGCAACGAATCATATATATAATGTAATTTTTTGAGGGTTGAGGTCTAATGATTTGAAACTAGTCCTTTTGCCAACAACCCTCATTAGTTCATTAGACCTCAACCCTCAAAAAAATTACATCATATAAATATTGGGTCAAGAAAGCAAATCATGATGAATATTTAGATTACAATTATTTTAAAAACAAATGATTTTAGAGAAAAATATAAAAAAAGAGTCGATTAAGAAATGTATACTCTACTAACTATGAATAGAGACATTTTTGGGGATTTCAAAAATTACGTTTTCAAACAAAACAAAATTTAATATGAAACCAATAAGGCGTTTCGAACACTTATTGTTCTTCTTCAGGTTAACATCTACACTTGAAAGTTGATAGTCGATCTACGAGGTTGGGACAGTGTTATGGTGGGATGGTATTTCTTCAGTCTTTTCTAACTCAATCCTGTGCAACAGTTTTCGACTTTTAACAGTGCAGATATTAACCTGAAGAAGAACACTAAGTGTTTGAAACTCCTTGTTAGTTTCATATTAAACTTTTTTTCTATTGAGACGTAATTATTGAAATTCCCAAATATAAGTAAATACCACACTATAACAGATTGTACAAGAAATGAGTAAGACATATTTTTATTTGTCATATCATATATGGCCATAACATTTATACCAAAAAAAAAATGTAATCTCGGTGAATTCCTTTGTCGATATAAGGGCATTTACCTGTCAGTGATACATGTATTCTTACAGAGAGGTTTTATATTGATTTTTTCCTTGTTATGTGTCATTTATTTACACTTTATCCAATATGTGAAATTAAGAATAGTCAATTATAAATAACAATTGCTTTTTTTTTAACCACAAATTCTTGGTTAATTATTTTATTTTATAGCCTTTACTAAATTAGTATAAATTATATTTTTTATATTTGTTATGTTTGTAGTAAGAAATTCTGATTTACTTTAAATTTATTTCAGATACTGTACAATCCAGAAAGAAAAATTCAGGTATACCAAAGTTTTAAAAAAAAAATTTGTCAAATTATGTTTAACGAAATTTGTTAAATTAACCATCACTATTCTGTTTACCTTACAAAGACAGGTATATCTATGTATATTGTAGCTAGTATATATATGCAGTATGCGGAGTGACCTCTCACAGGCTAACGTACTCGTATGTATGCTTACCTATGGGCAAAAGTTTTTGGTAAACCTTTTAATTATGGGCCAGCTTAGCTGAGTAGTAACGTTCTCGGCTATGGACTGGTAGGTCAGGGGTTCAATACCTACTGTAGTCCTCGATTTATTTACATGGTAAGTGAATTAAGCCGTGAGTCTCGAGCCTGTACTTTTGTCAGGAACTCGTTAAAGAAACCCTACTCTATACACTTGAGTTAGAAAATTTTGGGATTCTAAACTTTGAAAATTTGGGTTCAAGACATGAAAACTTAGTTATCAAGACATGAGGACTCAGAGATGAGGATATAAGAACTCAAAGATCAATATTCGTGGACTCAGAGATCAGGAAATGAGGACTCAAAGCTCAACGAGGACTCAGCGATCAGGACATGAGAATTCAACGATCAAGAATCGAGGACACAGTGATCAGGAAATGAGGACTCAGAGATCAGGACATGAGAACTCAGAGATCAAGATTCGAGAACACAGCAGACATGAGAACTCAGAAGTCAGGACTTGAGAACTCAAAGCTCAAGACTCGAGGACTCAGCGATCAGGGCATGAGAATTCAACGATCAAGACTCGAGGACTCAGCAATCAGGGCATGAGAATTCAACGATCAAGACTCGAGGACTCAGCAATCAGGAAATGAGGAATCAGAGATCAGGACATGAGAACTCAAAGCTCAAGACTCGAGGACTCAGCGATCAGGGCATGAGAAATCAACGATCAAGACTCGAGGACTCAGCAATCAGGAAATGAGGACTCAGAGATCAGGACATGAGAACTCAGAGATCAAGATTCGAGGACTCAGCAGACATGAGAACTCAGAGGTCAGGACTTGAGAACTCTGATCAGAGTTATGAACTGGTTAAAAATCATTATTGAAGACAGCATTAGAAAGTCAAGTATTTATTAAAGCTTTATACAAACTATTCAAGTTAATTACGTGAAGATAGCCACACAAATGACTGAAATATAAAACAAAGCGTAGTAGATTGTTGAGGACTAAATGTCTTATTATTCAATTTCTATATAGTTTTTTATTTCATTTACTAACAGTAAAGTAAAATGTGTTTCATAAAACATGTTTTATTATTAAATAACCTGCTAATAGGATTATCTGTCCAAATCAACTGTATATATGAAGCTGCTAAAATATAGTTCAATGTAGATTAAGAAACATGGAGAAATTAAAAACACACACTTACAAAGTCTAATTTACTGTTTGAGCCGAATTAGAGTTCAATGTTGACACATACGCGCCCATTCATAGAGAATAAGGTAGACAAGAATCAATTTAAAATTAACTGTAAGATAGGAGATATGAAAATATAATAAATAAGAGAAAAACAAAGAGATAAAACGGAGGAAATAATACATAAATAAAATTTAAGGACTAAGCATGGATAGAAATATAATAGAATTAAATAAAACTTTAAATAATATATAGAAGAGAAGTAATAATATTAATAAAATAAATAAATTTTAACAAAGTGTATTAGATAATAATAAATAAAAAATAAGAACATCATAAAAACTAAAGACAATAAACTAATTAATTAAAGCTATCAATTTTCCTGATCAATTAAAGCTAATCAATTGACTAATTAATTGAAGCATATATCTACCAAACTATAGTGGTACCTGGACGTTTGAACGGCTTTGAACTCGAACAAATCCGAGTTTGAACAGAGATTACGAGAAAATTATGCACCCAAAATTGGAACATAATTTTAAAATTCAAACAGTCGTCCAAACCCAACTATTCCAGCATAGTTTATATACATGAAACTTAGAATATTTAAAACTAACACGTGTATATGATCTGACCAATGAGATTATCCCATTTTCCATTATGTATTTCTTATGGGAAAATTAAATTTAGTTTTCGACCAAATCAGTTGTTGATCGAAATTCTGTTGAACGAATTATCGTCTAGAACAAAGGTATCACTGTAATTCAATATCCAGCTCAACTGGGGGGGTTTATATTAATAAGAAAAAATATTAACCTATTTTTTGATGATTCCATAGAAATATATTATTTTTAAATAATCTGCTAAAATAACAATGCACCCAATTCAATAATGCGGATTTATACCCATCGGAAAATGAAGACGTTATATTTTGTGTTGATCCATAGAAGTACTGGAGCACTTACCATAGCGAAGCGGTTGGCTTGGAGGTGCTCCTCGATACTGGTCGCCACAACTTGTTGACAGAACACTTTTAAAAACCAACCGGTCACCCTTGAGTTCTACGTCATACTTTCCGCAATTAAAAAACCTTCTATCAACTAACACTAGAGTAAAAGTTTTCATGTTTTCCCAGTTAATTATACAAACACATTTAAAACCTTAAAAGGCTTTTTATTATTCGATTATATTCCACTATTTTCCTGGTACAAAAAAACAAACAAGATAAACTCATTCATAATCAGTAAGATATGAGAATTTAACGACTTAATAACCTAATTGATTTAGCTAAATGATTCAGTCAGCTATTTACCTCTTAAGGTAGCAAATTTTCATACTTTATAAATGATTTAACTTTATTATGAACACTGCGCTGACAATAACGGAAACTCTTATTAATAATCTTATCACATAGATGACTAAATTAACAGTTTAGTTAATTCTTTGTGTTCTTTTGAAAATTCTAGTTTATATATATATATATATATATATATATAAAGATTTCACATAAACACGTGAAATAACAATCAATGATCAAACCACAATAAGAAAATGGGAAAGCAAGACTAAGATCTTTCAACCGTAACAAGCGGTCTTCGTCAGAGTCAAAAAGTTGAAAGATCTTAGTCTTGCTTTCCCATTTTCTTATTGTGGTTTGATCATTTATATATATATATATATATATATATATATACATATTAGTGAAGGTTGGTAGCAATCCTTCTTGCAAACAAGTTTCTAAAAATTTTATGCCAATTTTTCATGCTATTTCAATTTTCATGCCAATTTCACCCCTTTTTTGAGAGTTACTCTAATGTCCTACAGGCTCTTCTCAGTTCCTCGGAAAATAAAAAAATCAACTGGCCCAAACTTTTCTTTTCATAACTACACATTCTAAATAGTGTTAGATATAAATAATGTTAGAATGTGTAGTTATGAAAAGAAAAGTTTGGGCCAGTTGATTTTTTTATTCTCCGAGGAACTGAGAAGAGCATGTAGGACATTAGAGAAACTCTCAAAAAAGATAACCAAGCATGAAACTTGGATAATATATATATATATATATATATGAGTTTTTATTCAAAACTATAAGAAATTTTTTCAAATCATCCTCAGTGTTGAATATGAATATAAAAATCTTGCATTAAAAATGAAGACTAAATTAAAAATTTAACTATTTAATTGAGTGTGAAAAGTATCAATCTGCAGTATTATCCAGTCAACATTAAACTTTCCTGGAAATTGTATCATCTAAGATAACGCCCACTTAGTTTCATTTATTTCTGTTTCCTTAACACTCATGCTCAAAAAGAGCATTAATTTACTAATTACATTACCTATAAGGAAAAAAGATGTGCATGTAAATCACATAAGAGTGCTTGAATTTAATTTTCAATTTTAAAGTAATCGTGCTTGCAACGCCCACAAATAATAATTTAAATGCTGTTCTAGGGAGGTTGGAAAGTGTGGCTCATTTGTTATTTTGCACCTAATTTAGTTATGATCGAACCATATTACCGGGTTCATTACACCTCCATTAAGTCCTAAATTTAACTTCAATCAAATCTATAAGATTAAAGCCATTTAATGACTGACAAATTTATTTCTTTTTGAGTGATAGTGTGTAAAAGTTGTTTAATCTCCTTTATAAAAAACGTACGGTCATGAATAAGAATCGAAGTTCTATTCTTCAGTATTTAAGTCAAGGGTATGGGGCGAGAGTAGCCCAGTGGGTTACGTGCTCGCCTTTGGACTGGTAAATCTAGGGTTCAATATCCAGTTTGTACGATGACCTTAAGGAAAGTTAAAACTGAGCACATCATTACTCGGAGATTACATTAAGCTGTCGGTCCTCAGCCTGTACGATGACCTTAAGGAAAGTTAAAACTGAGCACATCATCACTCGGAGATGGCATTAAGCTGTCGGTCCTCAGCCTGTACGATGATTTTAAGGAAAGTTAAAACTGAGCACATCATCACTCGGAGATGACATTAAGCTGTCGGTCCTCAGCCTGTACGATGACCTTAAGGAAAGTTAAACTGAGCACATCATCACTCGGAGATGGCATTAAGCTGTCGGCCCCCAGCCTGTACGATGACCTTAAGGAAAGTTAAACTGAGCACATCATCACTCGGAGATGGCATTAAGCTGTCGGCCCCCAGTCTGTACGATGACCTTAAGGAAAGTTAAACTGAGCACATCATCACTCGGAGATGGCATTAAGCTGTCGGTCCTCAGCCTGTACGATGACCTTAAGGAAAGTTAAAACTGAGCACATCATCACTCAGAGATGGCATTAAGCTGTCGGTCCTCAGCCTGTACGATGACCTTAAGGAAAGTTAAACTGAGCACATCATCACTCGGAGATGGCATTAAGCTGTCGGTCCTCAGCCTGTACGATGACCTTAAGGAAAGTTAAACTGAGCACATCATCACTCGGAGATGGCATTAAGCTGTCGGTCCCCAGCCTGTACGATGACCTTAAGGAAAGTTAAAACTGAGCAGATCGTCACTCGGAAATGGCATTAAGCTGTCGGTCCCCAGCCTGTACGATGACCTTAAGGAAAGTTAAAAATGAGCACATCATCATTCGGAGATGGCATTAAGCTGTCGGTCCTCAGCCTGTACGATGACCTTAAGGAAAGTTAAAACTGAGCAGATCGTCACTCGGAAATGGCATTAAGCTGTCGGTCCCCAGCCTGTACGATGACCTTAAGGAAAGTTAAAAATGAGCACATCATCATTCGGAGATAGCATTAAGCTGTCGGCTCCCAGCCTGTACGATTCTAGGTACTCCTTAAAGTTAAAATACCGTTAAAGTCTACATCCCAATGTGGAATGTTCATTGTGTGCTTTACAAAGGGTCAATGTACGGTATATGTTTGTTTATCATCATGGGACTGATGAAAACATTGAACAAACTATCAAAATATTGAAAACTTTAATATTTTAACATCAGATTGAAATATTGAATATTTTCATATCAGCTACCTCAGGCTTTGGAAAAATCATACTGTTTCATCTTGGATACAACAAACTCGATACCAGGGATTTTTGATGTTACTGTACCATTCTCCGTTTCGACAGTTTTAAAGATCGAGGGATCTTCGATGCATTCTTTTCTGCTCCAACTTTCCTTCGTTTAGCATATCAAAATCTACATCACGTTCATTAAACCCCCAAAATTTACTGTACCATCTGCTAGATATCAATTGTCTTCACCACTATTAATTTCGACATCTTTACATATTTCTTTTTGTTTCAGTATCAGTTGACCCCATATTGTGGTTGAAAGATCTAGGGCATATTTCTAGTTTCTTACTATGTTTTAGACGTAGATTTTTATTTCACGTGCTTATTATGAAACCTTGTTATTCTGAAATATATTGTCTAAATTTAATCGTTTTAAAGTTTTCAAATATTTCTTCCAATATTTTTTATTACCTTCTTTCCTTTTTAAAAGGACTTATAAACAATTAAGATCTTTAATAAATTCATTGTTGAACGTAATGAGTTTTATGATTTTCAGTTCGAAACATCTTTGATTTATCATCATCGGACAAAGTCAAGCGTGATAGCTGATATACTACCTGACAAGTGAGACCAAACATGCTGACCGATATCTAGAATGAAAGGAGATAAAAGAGGTATATCAAAGAGCGCATTTTCTTTGGTCAGGTATTGGGAATAGTAGGTTTTATAAGTAAGGTTTGACCTCAGTATTTTCGGTTGTCTATCAACAATTTGGCATAAGATAGAAAATGCATGTCAATAGCCCATTTACTGACGTCAGCATGATAAAAAAAGAAAAGCAAAGTAAATGTTATCACATTCAGAAATACCATTTTAACAGCTCCTAATCATGGGAAAAAATCTTGAGTGGCCTACACTCAACTTTACTATAAGTAACTTAATATCAAATTTCATGAGTATGTAATATATAACGTCTCTGTTAGGCATAATGTAAACATCTAAATGGGATATGATTATTAGTCTTTTATACCTGAGGTAGTAGAGATAGTGATTGAAGGATATATCAATATATAAGCTTATTTTTGTATATCACACAGCTGATGCAAATAATTTCATTAGTATAACTACAGCAGTAATAACATTTTTGAAAAACCCATGTGAACATTTCTAGAAACGTAATATTCTCCTACAAGAGAACATGGCTTTTGTTCAAATAGCCAGTAGATTTCTTACATCGTTACTTGACATCCTTCTACGTTGAATATTAAAGTAAAATTTTCAAATTTAAAACAGGAAAATACCCTTTTTTTCTCTGAAAAACAGCTAAGAAAATGTTTTAAGGTGATTTATAATTAAAGATGTACGATAATTACATTTATAAATCTCTAAACGAAAGATTTCAATTTTGAATTATCTTTTACACTTTTAGTTTTTTACAGAATTATTATACTTTGAATTTTATGGCTTCTTAGTATTTAATAAGATCATTTTCCTTCCCCTTTATCAAATAACATATATACGAATTTTTTCTGAGTGTGTGTTATCATTTTCCTGCACAATATTATTCCTCTTACATCTCATATAAGTCAATAAACAATTTAAATTGTTCCTTTATAAATATCAATTTTATCTCAGTGGAATCGCTCAAAAAATTTTTAAGTCAATGTAAACAATGAAAAAAAATATAAAAAATTCGACAAGTATAGCAGGTGATCTCTTAGTCTAAGATAAACAAACAGTTTTTATAGCGTTATTGCTCTTTCCCATAATTGAAACTTCATGATTTTTTTTTTATGAATTGCTAATTTTTTGTTCCATTTTTGGTCAAATTTTCATTATTTTTTAATGAGCCGTTTAGCGTCAAAAAAACATTTTCTGAAAACACAAATCGTACTGTAACGCCCCTTTAGCGAATGTAATTTTAGAAAAAAATATCTCAACTCATTGTCCATATAATGTTCTATTTATAGGCATAGTTTCATTTTTGTCTGTCAAACAGTATGGTTTGTATCGCTCTCACAAGGTTTGAGATTGAATTATAAGTCAAAATTTTTACATTTTATTGAAAAAAAATATTTCCTGTTGTTTTAAAATTCTAAATATATTTTTCGTTTGTTGCATTTGAAACCTCAAAGATAATGTCAAAATTTCAAAACTCTAGGGTTATCAGTTTAGGAGAAATAAATGTTTAAAAAAAAACGGTTTTTGGCAAAAAAAGTGACTTTCCCATCATGCATAATTCTTCCCAAACAACAGGGATCTTCGTCTTTATGAGGCCCATTTTTGTGTAAAATATCAACTTGATCCATCAAAGATTCTGAACCGTAGCGTGGTAACAAGCAATGCTAACACACGCACCCACGCACCCGTTGTAATTCCGTCAAAATCTCGAGATCGAATTTTTTCAAGATCACTATACTTTACTTATAGTAAAGTAAAAATTATTATTTCATTAAAAACTATCGATTCTGATTTATTCCTTATTCCTTTTTACTTTACTATAAGTAAAGTATAGTAATCGTGAAAAAATTCGATCTCGAGATTTTGACGGAATTACATGTTTTGAGGTACCAGAAGTCGTTTTATGACGTTTTTACGATGATGTCTGTGTGTGTGTGTGTGTGTGGGTGGGTGGGTGGGTGGGTGGGTGAGTGTGTTAGCATTGCTTGTTACCACGCTACGGTCCAGAATCTTTGATGGATCAAGTTGATATTTTACACAAAAATGGGCCCCATTTAGACGAAGATCCCTATTGTTTGGGAAGAATTATGCATGATGGGAAAGTCACTTTTTTTGCCAAAAACCGTTTTTTTTAAAACAGTTATTTCTCCTAAACTGATAACCCTAGAGTTTTGAAATTTTGACATTATCTTTGAAGTTACAAATGCAACAAAAAAAAATATATTCAGAATTTTAAGACAACAGGAAATATTTTTTTTTCAATAAAATGTACAAATTTTGACTTATAATTCAATCTCAAACCTTGTGAGAGCGATACAAGCCATACTGTTTGACGGACAAGAATGAAACTATGCCTACAAATAGAACATTATATGGAGAATGAGTTGAGATATTTTTTTTTGAAATTACTTTCGCTAAAGGGGCGTTACAGTACGATTTGTGTTTTCAGAAAATGATTTTTTGACGCTAAACGGCTCATTAAAAAATAATGAAAATTTGACCAAAAATGGAACAAAAAATTAGCAATTCATAAAAAAAAAATCATGAAGTTTCAATTATGGGAAAGAGCAATAACGCTATAAAAACTGTTTGTTTATTCTAGACTAAGAGATCACCTGCTATACTTGTCGAATTTTTTGTATTTTTTTACATTGTTTACATTGACTTAGAAATTTTTTGAGCGAATCCACTGAGATAAAATTGATGTTTCTAATGGAAAAATGAAAATATATTATTGACTTATAAGAGATGTAAGAGGAATAATATTGTGCAGGTAAATGATAACACACATTAAAAAAAAATTCGTATATATGTTATTTGACAAAGGGGAAGGAAAATGATCTTATTAAATACTAAGAAGCCATAAAATTCCCAGTATAATAATTCTGTTAAAAACCAAAAATGTAAAAGATAATTCAAAATTGAAATCTTTCGTTTAGAGATTAATAACTGTAATTATCGTTCATCTTTAATTAACAAATCACCTTAAAACAACATTTTCTTCGCTGTTTAAGAATTTTTTCAGAGAAAAAAAGAGTATTTTACTGTTTCAAATTTGAAAATTTTACATTAATATTCAATGTAGAAGGATGTCAAGTAAACGATGTAAGAAATCTACTGGCTATTTGAACAATAGCCATGTTCTCTTGTAGGATACTATTTCGTTTCAAGAAATGTTCACTTTGGTTTTTCAAAAATGTTATTACTGCTTTAGTTATACTAATGCAATTATTTGCAAATAATAAATTATCTGTGATGTACAAAAATAAGCTTATAAAATGATATGTCCTTCAATCACTATCAGTACTACCTCAGGAATGAAAGGCTAATAATTATATCCCATTTAGATGTTTACGTTATGCTTAAATGAGACGTTATGTTTTATATACTCAAGAAATTTGACATTAAGTTACTTATAGTAAAGTGGAGTGTAGGCCACTCCAGATTTTTTCATAAGTATTAAAAAGTATTCGCATTCACTTAACAAAGGTGTATTCAATAATCTCTGGCGTAAGAATGGCACACAAAGTAAAATAATGTTATTCTTTCTGGAATAGGAATAATGAAGAAAATATTGAATACATTAATATTTTAACATGAGATTGAAATATTTAATATTTTCATATCATCTACCTCAGTCTTTGGAAAAATGATACTATTTCATCTTGGATACAACAAGGTTAGGTTAGGCCGCAGTGGCAGTGCTTCAAGGGAGCACACGTAGGCCGAGCAGTGGCCGTTTGCGATACCACACAATGAAAATTGACTCTACAGTGGGAGTTTTAAATGTTGCCTAACTCAAGTGTATTTAGAATAGGGATCTTTAACGAGTACCTGACACCGTACAGATGATTAACGTCCTTCTCCGAGGGACGACGTGCTCAGATTTATTCACCTCCCGCATGAATAAATCGAGGTCCAGGTGGGTATCGAACCCTGGTCCTATCAGTTCAGAGGCGAGTACATTAACCACTTAGCTAAACTGGCCTCCTTGGATACAACAAACTCGATACCAGGGATTTTGATGTTAGTGTACCACTCTCCGTTTCGACAGTTTTAAAGATCGTGGGATCTTCGATGCATTCTTTTCTGCTCCAACTTTCCTTCGTTTAGCATATCCAAATCTATATCACGTTCATTAAACTCCCAAAATTTACTGTATCATCTGCTAGATATCAACTTTCGTAGATAAAGCTATTGTCCTCACCACTATTGATTTCGACGTTTTTACATATTTCTTCTTGTTTCAGTATGAGTTGGAGTCTGACGAAGACCCCATATTGTGGTTGAAAAATCTAGTGCATTTTTCTAGTTCCTTACTAAAAAAAATGTTTTTACTAAAAAAAAACACTAGTTCCTTTTGTGTTTTAGACGTAGATTTTTTATTTCACCTGTTTATTCTGAGGTAAAGTGGTTATACAAAAGTCTCCATACAAATGATTTTTTTTATTAAACAACAATGCGTTTCGAACACCTTGTGTTCATCATCAGGAAGACACTACAATACAAATTATATTTAATCAGTTACCAAATCAATTAGAATGAAATAATAAAATTCAATTATGAGAATTAAAAACATACCCAAAGGATGTGGTGCTGAAGGGTTGGTCTTGTAGGAACAACGAGTAGGAAATAGGTCCCTTCAGCATCACATCCTTTGGGTATGTCTTTAATTCTCATAAATGAATTTTATGATTTCATTCTAATTGATTTGGTAACTGATTAAATATAATTTGTATTGTAGTGTCTTCCTGATGATGAACACAAGGTGTTTGAAACGTGTTGTTGTTTAATAAAAAATTTCATTCGTGTGGAGACTTTTGTATAACCACTTTACCTCAGAATGAGTAAATACCACACAAATACGGATTGCATAACTAATGAGTTCACGTGTTTATTATGAAACCTTGTTATTCTACTATATATTACCAAATTTTATTGGAAAAAAGTTGTCAAACATTTGTTTCAATTTTTATATTACCTTTTTTTTCTTTTTCGTGTTGCAACTGGGCTGAGCTGGCTTCTGGTGAATAGATTTAAATAATCAAAGGGTATTATTCTAGTCTAGCGTAATGGTTCTCGGATTGTATGGTTTCAAACATGTGTGTGAATGAAAATACTATTTGTGAGAGAGAATAGAAATATATTAATAAATTCCTTATTTAACAAAGTGAGTTTTTTGATTTTCAGTTCGAAACATCTTTAACTACTGATAACAATGCGAAGAATATAGATGTTGATTTGTTTGAAAACTGGTTGAAAACTGCTGGCACTATTTGCAAGTATTATCAAAGACCGCTCTAACCGGTTAGGCTTCATTATATATTCAGAATAAAAAGTGCGTTGTTTTTTAAATTGTGTGACTGTGAATCACTTCAGATACGCAGTATCTTATATACTTGATTTGAAAAATAATAATTACTCGAAATAATCTTACATACACCTCAGTTAACGACTTAATTTCTTATCAGGAACACAAAATTAACTAATAGCCTTAAGAAAGTTGCTAATCTATATATGATATATATGCTAAATATTGTTGGTTCGTTCATACTAAAGAAACGATTAAGCCAAATGACATGCAAGCAGAGGGGTATCATTTTCTGAATATTTTCCTGGTAAAGTATTAAGGTAAAAAAAGCTAATAAAATTATTTAAATTTAAAAAAAAATTATTGCTTATGAATTCGAATTTTCGGTTGCCATTTTTTATCACTTTAATGGACATTTGATTTCTTTTTGAGTATATACTTCAATTGTACCATATTTGTATCAATGATTCCGCCTTACAAAGTTGCATGTAGATGACTTTTAGGATCTTATTTTGTTTATATACTAAAATTAACCAAATTAGTATCATAAATTACATCCTACAAAATCTGGAGTAGCCTACACTCAACTTTACTTTAAGTAAATATAATATCAAATTCCTAACAACTTAAAAAATTAGCATAAACTTCGTATCTGTTTTGTAATGTAGAACGGAAGATTCCTTTATTCACACTTCAATATTACCCAAGGATAATATGATTCATTAACATAAGAAAATTTACATCTGATGTTAAGTTTTGTTCAAGAGTACAACATACAGATTGATTAGAGAATGTTGTTAAACAAATCCAACAATAGATTTGGTTATTAACCAATTGTAGGTTAATTAACTAATGAAAACATCGGAAATTATATATTTGATTAGCGTTGATTTTTTCTATTCAAGAAGTTTAGTCCCTTTCATCTCATATTAAGTCATTAAGTAATTGTTATTTAATGAGTTCTTCAAAGTTAAAAAACATTTTCTGAAAACATAAAATGTACTATAACGCCCCTTTGATTTAAAGTAATTTTCAAAACAATTATTTCAACTCACACACCACATAATGTTCTATTTTTGGATATAATTTCATTTTGATCCGTCCAACAGTATGTCTTGAATCCTTTTCACAATCTTTTAGATTGAATCATAAGTCACTTCGACTTTTACACTTCATTCAAAAATATATATTTTCGCAGTTGTTTTAAAACTCTGAATTTTTTTCAGTTAGATATTGCTTTTGTAACTTTAAAGGTAATGTCAAAATTTCAAGACTCTAGAGTTAGTTGTATAGGCGAAAGGAAATATTGTCTAAAAACATATTGAGGCAAGTAAAGTGACTTTACCATCATAAATAATTGTTGTCAAATTATACAGCACATCAACACTGTGAGGATGATTTTTGTGTAAAATATTAATCTGATCCGTCAAAGATTCTAGACCATAGCGTCCACAAACTTTGGATACACACTCACCCACCCACGCACATAGATATTTCGAAAAAACATCATAAAACCACTTTGAAGACCTCAAAACATGCAATTACGTCAAAATCTCACGATCAAATTTTTTCACGATCACTATACTTTACTAATAGTATTGTAAAAAGTACGCATACTTTCCAGTATAAAACTGAGGAAAAAAAACAAATATGCAAATGTTTTTAAGAAAAACTGTATAATTAATGATTATTATTTGTGTTTACCTGAGCAAAGTCAAGGGGAGAGATGTTATTGAAGGAAAATAGTTTACAAGTGTTTGCGTTTATCTGTCCATAACAAGCTTAATGTGAGTGCTTGATTGAATTGAAATTGGTAGAATCGCTATGCGGACTACTTAGCATAGTGATATATTCAGTGGCCTTGCTCTCTCGAGTTTTTCAATGTTACCCTCTAAACAACCTTAGCTGTTAACTAGTGAGTAAATAGTTCGGGTTATGACTGCATTGATGTTTAGATTTCGGTTGCAATGACAGTTCCACAGGAGACACGGATGCTCCATACATTATCTCTTTGCGATACCACATAATTACCATTCTATTATAATTAGGAGTCCTAAATTTTGCCTAACTCTAGAGTATTTAGAGTAGGGGATCTTTAACGAGTACTTGACTTCGTACAGGCTCGGGACCAACAGTTTAATGTCATCTCCGAGGGACGACATTCCCAGGTTTATTCATCTCCCGCATAAATAAACCGAGGTCCAGTATGGGTTGAACCCCAGTTAAATTTCAATGACCGCAAAAAGCAATAAATAAAAACTTGTATTAATGAAAAACTTTTAATCACCAAGTTTTATAAAGTTATCATTACCCCGACATCGAACTTTCTTAAGGAGTACTGTACCTAAAAAAAAATGCTAGAAATCTGTTCAAACGATTTTTTTTTAAATCGTGGTTCTTGATTTTCTTCTGTCATTTAATACCTATAAGGCCCTTGTCTCCAAACTTTCTGTCCACTTTCAGAAGAAATTCTAGAAGTTAGAATTTAAATACATTTAGAACGTTTGAACTGCTTTCTTCGGTTTAATTACGACATGATAGTTAATCATAATTAATTGCAATTGTTAAAAATTATTCGGCCGAAATTCATCGAAACATGCATAAACAGTCCATTGAAGAGTAAAAACAACCTGTCGAGTTAACTGTAATTGTTATCATTGTTAGGTGTTCACCCGTGTGAGGCTGAGTGGACCGCTTATTACTTATAATATACTAAACAAGAGTCCTGTGGTATCTCATAATACATTTTTTTTTATTCTGAGGTAAAATGGATAAACAAACAAAAGTTTCCACACAAATGAAGTTTTATTCAACGCGTTTCGAACACTTTGTGTTCATCATCAGGAAGACACTATAATACAAATTATATCTAATCAGTTACAAAATTAGAGTGAAATAATAAAATTCAATTAAGAGAATTCAAGACATACCCAAGGATGTGGTGTTGATGGGTTCGTCCAGTGAAAACAACAAGTAGGAAATAGATCCGCTGCGAATGAGTGGGGATAGGCATTTAGGAGATAAGGTGACAAAGGTGTCGGGTATGCTTGAAAACCGTTAACTGAAATACAGAAGGCCAGAAACACTTATTTATAGGAAAGAAACTTTTTTTTTTGTTTTATAATTTATTCTTTGTGATTCAAGGAACAGTTTAAGAAATTTTGGACACCCTGGAATTTGATCATTAAGACATAGAGAGGCAGAAGGATTATTAATGAAGGCTTTGTTTATTTCGAAAGCTTCCAAATTACAAATTGCTTTAAACTTTTTATTCGCATGTAGGATGGTAAGGTTCAAGTTTGGGTCAAAGCTGTGATTTTGTGTGACAAGGTGTTTTGCAAAATGTGAACAAAATTCTTTATTATTCTTATTGTCATTTTTCCTTTGCAAATATTCATTAAAATGTTCACGGGTTCTTTTTTCAAAGGAGCGCACAGTCATACCAATGTAAAAACATTGACAATTGTTACAGGACAACTTATAAACTCCTCTCAATGAACTGGGATAAAAACTCGATTTAGAGGTTAACAAGGATTTTAAATACCATTCGTTTTGTAACTGACTCTAAAATTAAATTTTCTTAAAATATCAGCAATTTGTAACGAGGAGGTTCCCACATAAGGTAGGGTAATCCAGGAATTTGGGAAGGATTCTAAGCAGTTTTGAGGAAAAATAGTGTTTAAAAGAGTTCTTCTTTTTTTTACAACAGCTTGTTTAGCGGTTTTCTTTAGATAAAGGTATAGTAAACAAACGATGTATCATTGAATAGAACGCACTTAATTTGTATAGCATGGGATGAAAGTAGGAGGCGTGTATGACAGAGTCCGTGAAATAACTTTTTTTTTTGTTATTTGTTCACATTACCAGTTTTCGAAACTAATAACGTTATTTCAAAACTCTTTGATACAAACAAAAACTTCATTTTATTATTATTATTTTGTGTTTGTCTTACTAGGTATCTACCAGAGGTAGATTGTTTACGTAGTTAAACAATAACAGGGGTATAACATCAAACACTCGTCCGATTCTAACGAGATTTGAAAATATAAAATCAAACACTTATCTGATCATGAGCAATGCAAGCAATTATTGTGTGGTATTTACTCATGATAGCGAGGAAAAGTATATTAAGTCTTCACCGCAAGGACTTTATTTTTTGAGGCATTTCAAATAATTAATGTTCATCATCAGGCCCATCTATAATATAAAGACAAAATATATAAAAAAAAGTTTGGTTTTATGTGAGGTAAAATTTTGATTCCTTTGTATAACTTCAAGTAGTTTTTATACATTTTGTCTTTATATGGTAGATGTGGCTGATGATGAACACTAAGTGTTTGAAATGTATCGTAAAATAAAGTCCTTGTGGTGAAGACGTAATATATTTTCCTCACTTATCTGATCTTAATACGGATTCAAGAATATGAAGTCAAAACATTTCTGGGCTCTAATATGGATAAGAGAATACAAGTCAAACACTTTTCCTATTCTAATACGGATTTCATAATGCCGAACACTTTCCTGGATTCTAAAGTGAATTAGAGAATATAAAATCAATAACCTTTCTGACTTCTAATACAAATTGTAGAATATAATGTCAAACACTCTTCCAAAATTAACATATTATTTGGGAGGCCTAAAATCCTTGAATTTTACAATTCAAGGTATTTGCCATTCCATATAAAACATATTTGAAATAAGGACCAAAAGGTTATCAGTTAGAGTTCTCATATAATTGAATGAATTTATGAAATTGAAATTTCTGACTTCTTCAGGAAATTTGTAGAACAGAGAAAAATATACAGATATTCTCTCTAATGGGAATATCAATACGTCATTATTTGGAATTGTATTCTTATATTTGTGAGCATCTTTTTAATTAAAATGAGTAAGGATGAAATTAAATAAGAACAACAAAATTTTTATATAGCATAATGGTTAGATTTATATATGTATATTTGAATTTTTGCTCTAAGGACTGCATGGTTGTTTGACCTGTGATTGCACAGTTAGTTAACTTGACATCACTTGTGAGTGTACAGTGTATCCCAGTGAGTGCTTTTATTGTAAATCAATGAAAAGACTATTAATCAATTGTCTAGTTTAATAAAAACTAACAATAGTTTATTTTTCCTCCTTTCTCTAAAAACTTCCCTATTACATATATATATATATATATATATATATATATATATATATATATATATATATATAATATATATACAATTAAAAGAAACGGTCCAGCGGACTTTTTTACAATAAAATAAAAAACGAAGGAAACACACAGAAAGACACAGACATAACTAACATCGATATTTCGACAATCGTCGTCATCAGGAGGTGCGAAGAGCGAAGAGTCCCGCAGGAAGACAGGGCGGTACTCAACTGAGTAAACTGAGTACCGCCCTGTCTTCCTGCAGGACTCTTCGCTCTTCGCTCTTCGCACCTCCTGATGACGACGATTGTCGAAATATCGATGTGAGTTATGTCTGTGTCTTTCTGTGTGTTTCCTTCGTTTTTTATTTTATTATATATATATATATATACTTCACTGATATAGAGAAGTTAAAATTTAGGAAGAATCTAATTTCTCATCAAATAATTTAACCTTCGTGTACCTGTTTGTACCAAAAACATAACAAAACAAACATGCTTTCTGTTTATGTCAGTGTTTCCATAAAATTATTTTAATTCTTAGTTTTTTTACATCAGACAATATATTTAAATTACATTCAATAATATGGTTCTATTCTGAGATATCCATTTCGTTAAAATGGTCCATATCTATAAAATATTTAGTTAATTCATTTACTAATATTTGTTTAAAATCAGTTAAAACCTCTTTAAATCCAATTACAATTTAATTAAACTTTGCTTAATATTAATTATATAAATTAATAAATTGTTTGATGACAAAAAAATAGATAAATCTAATAAAAGTTTTAATTTATTTGTTTATAAAATATACAATTGTCTATTTTAAAAACATCAAATCAGTCAACTGATAAAGTTATACTGTAATTAAAGTTAATAATTTAATTATTTTTAAAAACAATAATTATATATAAGCCAATTAAATAATTTACTGGAACTGTTATTACTATTACAGAACGATTCAACTTTTTAAAGTTGATAGAACTGAAGTAGGCGGAGTCAACCCCTACCGGTGAGAATGGGAACTAAACATTTGGGAATGTTACATCTGTATTATTTTAACTATCATAGGTAATTTTGCTTTATTAATAATTTTTTCTTTATTTATAAATAATTATTTCAACGTTTCACCTAAGTTTCTTTTTATTATTATTATTTTTCTTTAATTTATTATTATTCTTTTTATTATTATTTATTATTAATCCAAGGAGGTGGCTCTCCTAGCAGAATGAACGTTACTTATTTTTTATTTTTTTTTTGCTTTTTGTCTTGAATTGTGCTTCAAATGTGAACGAAAAAAAATGTATTTTATAATGTTATACTAACTGAGTAGGCTGCATACTCCCAACAAATATTAGAATTAAATGTTTTAAAAGTTATATAATAAAATAACATTAGTTGTGCAATCCGTAATTGTGTGGTATTTACTCATTTTGAGGTAAAATGGATAAACCAATTCATTTGTGTGGAGACTTTTGTTGGTTTATCCATTTTACCTCAGAATGAATAAAATAACAATCAAAATTATGATAATTCATAGAAACATATGTCTGAAAATAGAAATATTAATATGTCTTGTGTGAGAAGAATAAAAGTGGACTTTATTAATATATGAAAATATAATTACTGGTGATTAATTAACAAGGAGCAGTTAAAAATTAAATCTTGAGCAATTTTGTGGACTATCACAGACAACATCCTTCTATTGTAGGGTAAAAATCTAATGAAATGGTCTCCACATATAAAACGTTTAATGATATAAACAACGCGTTTCGAACACGTAGTGTTCTTCCTCAGGCATTAACTAAAAAATACAATGACACCAGAGAGTTATCTATAGTACAAAGTAAATAAGTACAAAAATTAATATAAAATCAAATAAGGCAGAAAGTACGAACGTAAGGATGAGTGCCTCTGAATAAGACTGACTGGAAATGGAATGGACATGGGTGGGGGTATAGGGTACATCTGTTTCTTATTAGAGCAGGTACATTTTTCTCTTAAAGTTAGGCTGAGCCTTTACATTTTCTTTTAGACTAAGTGTAGGAAACATATTGAAAAAATAACACACAGAGCTATAACGAAACTAATAAGAAACAGATGTACCCTATACCCCCACCCATGTCCATTCCATTTCCAGTCAGTCTTATTCAGAGGCACTCATCCTTAGGTTCGTACTTTCTGCCTTATTTGATTTTATATTAATTTTTGTACTTTTTACTTTGTACTATAGATAACTCTCTGGTGTCATTGTATTTTTTAGTTAATGCCTGAGGAAGAACACTACGTGTTCGAAACGCGTTGTTTATATCATTAAACGTTTTATATGTGGAGACCATTTCATTAGATTTTTACCCTACAATGAGTAAATACCACATAATAACTGATTGCACTACATTAGAACATCCTTCTAATTTAGCTGGAAGGAAGCGAATTATCTGTGGTAACTGACTACAGGAAAGCCATGTATTCATGACTATTTCAATAGAGGTGCTGAAACGCTGCTCCAGGAACATTGGAAGTAATATATCTTGAGTAAATTTTTGTAAACTCCAAAGGAGATAACAATGTTCTAACTAAGCTGGAAGGAAACAAATCATCTTTGGTCGCTGACTACAGAAAAGTTATTCAAGTCTTCATCGGGAGCTGAAATGAAATTCAACTACAGTAGTTCCCTGGGCACAGTGGAATTACTGGTAATGATATTAATGATCAGGTGGCAAAAACTAAGGGTCCAATGACACAGTTGGAATGCCCACTATAAATAAGTAAATCAAAAAAATAAAAAATAAAGTAGAGGGTAGTCAATTTAAACATTTTGTTATAGCACACTTCATGAATGACTAAAGCAGATGGGAATTTCTAAAAGACATGACCTGTGTTGACCTTTATACGCACCAAGCCATATTTCAGGCCAAATCGTTTTTAAATCTTACGATTTGCCCTTTAGCCGTCCCATGCTCACATGGCGACGCCCAGGGTTAATAAAAGACATGTCCACTCATATCCCCGTGACCATGCAGAGAAGCATTGATATTACCTATTTAAGGTCAGTAATGGAGTGATTAAGCGCTTCTAATAGCCTCTAACACTCAACTCCGACTTTCGGCCTTCACGAGGCTACCCTGTTAACCTGCTATATGCAGGGACAAACGAAAGAGGAGAAGATGACCAGGGGCTGGTCCTCACCACCTTCGTTTTACATCCTTCCTAATCCCTTACATCCTTCATACAGCTTACATTGTCCATTTTTAATTCATATAAAATATATTTATTTTGATGTGAAACCTAAATCCGATTCACTGAAGTGTGATGTACAAAAATAAGCTTATATATTGATAAGTCGATCAATTACTATCTGTACTACCTCAGAAATGAAATACTAATAAACATCTTCCATTTAAATGTTTACATTATGCTTAAATGAGACATTACATATTATATAACCAAGAAGAATGACATTAAGTTTAATTATAGTAAAGTTGAATGCAGGCCACTCCAGATTTTTTCTTATTTTTTTATTTATTTTTCAGCGGTATATTGTTTAGTAAACGATCCGTTACCCCTTGTGCCACTCAGTGTTAAGAAAATACAACACCAAATAATAAAATAAATTCACTGAACGTCAAAACAAAGATTCCTATATGACCCAAGCTTTGATGTGGTATTCTTTACATGACTCCATATGTATACATACACAGTAAGCAGATGCAATAAAACAAAAAAAACATTTTAAAGTGAATAATTTTATTTATGACATAAAAAATAAAACAGAAATTCATTGTACAAACACAATCAAGTGTGTTTAAAAAAACAAAACCTGCAAATTGAAATATTCCATTTATTTTACCCAACATAAAATAACATTATTGAAAGGAATATGTCATTCTAATATTACATTAAAATATTGTATTCAACCTGGAATTTGTGTTTAAGTTTGTATTCTCAAAATTATTCATTTTAAACCTCTAATGTAATAGTCTCCTATATAAACTTTCGGAACTTCCTGCATCGAAGGTTGCAAATACTAATTTTAAATCAAAACGTTGACTTTCAAATTTCGATTTGAACTTGGAAAACTGACTGATTCCTGATAAATAAAATTTGTTTCACATACATGAAATAAAAAAACCACCGTTTGGTTTTCCAAAAAAAATTGGATTAAGATCTTTCGTCTAAAATAACTGGTTAGTTTATTCTATGTCAGGAATAGATTTCACATCTGAAGTCATTAATTCTCCTTAATTATGTTCAAAGAAATTGGTTTTTCATTCCTCTTTGTTTTTAATACCATTATTTTAAAGTAATATATTACCCACAGTTTTATTTAATGTTTAGTTGAATAATTTGACATGAACTGGAAAAAATAGGTATTCCAAATTTCACCTGTGTGAAAACAAATAACGACAATAGTGTTTTTTTAAGTGCATGGAATATAATTTTTTTTTCATCATTTTTCTTAGTTCTCTTGAACCGACCACGTGTGTGACAACAGTGTGGTCTCCAATCATTTCTTCCCTAAAGCGCTTAGTACGAATAAGTCAACCTTCTGATTTCAAAAGAGCAGTAAATATCAAAAGTATAGATAAACTTCTCAACACTTGGAGAGAAGATAATACAGCATAATGAGGTAGTTGATCTGTTGGAAAATGTTGAGGCCAAAGAAACCTTTTATAGCTTGGAGCCGTTCTTCAAAATTCACCCGAGCTTTATCAAGAATTCAATTGATTTATGAATAAAGAACGAATCAGAGAAAATGTGGATGGAGAATGTAGGTCTTGATTTAATCTTAAACGCTTATTTCAACTGATATTAAATTTATGAAGAAAATAATAAATCTTCAAAGAAAATATTTAAAATTACATGTGTCAAATCTAATCTGACATTGTTTTCTTAACTACATCTGATTGCTGTAATTAACATCATTTGAACAATACAGTCCATACCTGACATAGTCCGGCTGAAGGGGCAGAAACATTTCTGCACATTCTACATCAGTTATTTTCAACGTTGTCTCCATGGAGCCTGAGGGGTGCAAAGGGAAAAAAAGTATGTTGAGCCCATGGGACACGGTTGGTTCTCCATGTGTTTATGTGCAAATAACAGGATAGCATAACTAAAGATATATCAAACCGTAGGGAGCTGACCATTAAAATATTCAAACATAATAATTAAAACATAAGACCCAATATTCTCGTCAGTTTGTTATGGGGTTCCAATGTTTTATAATGTTCTATTATACAGTAAATTCTTTTATCTTATATTCAAAACGATTGTTTATTAAGTTAATTTATTTCATCCTACTTTATAAACTGGTAATAGAAAAATGTTTTATTATTTTAAAAATTTGTTTTATTTTGACATCGCGTTTGTAAAGTAATGAAATTATTCAAAAACTACGTATTTGATACACAGCAGGGCCACCAAACTGTTGTTCTCTTCCACTACTTCCTAAAATATTTTTCTGCCTTTCAACCCCTATGAAAACACTTAATGAAATTATATTCATTAAGGTCAACGTGATTCCCCAAGGTCAATAGCTATCCTGAACCTGGCAGCAGCGATGACTCATCAAACAACTAGTACTGGATCCTCCCTCTAAAGGTTTTCCAGAAGATTTGGCTTGTATTGTAAAGGCAAAGTGTAAATGAGAAAAAGAAGACAGTTTCTCCCAATGATAATGTATTCGGAATCGACGCAAAAACCAATTATCAGAGACTACAAAATAAATGACCTCTTATAATATCATAAATCGTTTCACATAGTAAGTTGACATTGTGCTGGACTAAAAAATGTTTTTCTTATTAATCATGATAAAAAATAGAGTAATAAAACTCTTAAATTACAAAAAGTTATTATAATCAAAGGTTCAAAGATTAAAACACAATTGGTAATTTAATTTATATTATTAAAGTATGTTATTTAAAAATTCCACTGCACTTTAGATCTGGTGATTAAAACTTACATTTTCAAATATCAACCAGTGCAATATAACTAGTTGATTAGCCAGGAGGCAAAAGTTTTTAAAAAAAATTACAAAATATATTATTCGTAACAAAGAAAATTGTATTGAATTTATTAAAACTGCTAAATAAATGACCTTTTAAAATATAAATCGTTTCACACAGTAAGTTGACATTGTGCTAGACTAAAAAATGTTTTTACTTGTTAATCATGATAAAAAATAGAGTAATAAAATACTTACATTACAGAGTTATTATAATCAAAGGTACAAAGGAAATATACACATTTGGTAATTTAATTTATATTATTAAAGTATGTTATTTGAACATTCAATTTCTCTTTAGATCTGGTGATTAAAATTTACATTTTCAACCACCCAAAAGTGGGACATAACGCTTATTAAGGGCAATCGTTCACATGCTCGTTTCTTAAGTAAATTCATAATCAAGTCTTTACTGAGAGGAGACATATGTGATGTATATTTTACTCTTACATCCAGAATTTTTCGATATGTTTCGTCTTGAGTTTTACATTCAAAAGGGGGATAACCATTTAGAAGTTCATAGCAGAGTACTCCAAGGCACCAATTATCGACGCGAGAATCATAGGACTCGCGACTTACCATTTCTGGAGGAAGGTAATCCAAAGTTCCACACATTGTCTTCCTTCGAAAATTCTTCGTGTGTACTGACCATCCAAAATCTGCTAACTTAATATCATCATCCATTGTAACTAGGAGGTTTTCAGGCTTAATATCTCGATGAATTACTTTCTTATCATGGCAGTATTGTAGAGCGCTCGCCACCTGGTAGATATACTTAGCAGCGACTTTCTCAGTTAGTCTACCATTGGGTTTCTTACGAAGTATACTAAACAACTCCCCTTTAGCTGCATATTCTAATATTAAATATATCCGTTTTGAATCATGGAAATATGAATAAAAATTAATAATATTTGGATGGTTAAGGTGTAAATGGATTTCTATTTCACGCATAACTTGAATTCCCATGCCATACTTTTGTACTTCTTTTTTAAACAACGTCTTCAAGGCGACTATAAATTTAGTTTCTTTTTCTCTAGCTAAATATACTCTACCAAACTTTCCCCTTCCTAAGGGACATCCAATCTCAAAATCTTGAAGTGTCCAATCACTGTAACCTTCACTTTTCCTCTGATTACTTCTTTGCAGAATAGCTGAAACCATTTTTCTGATATGGGGCCTGTGTTCTTCACTCGGGTTTCCTATAATATATTCATCCTCTTCAGTGACCTAAAAATAAAGTACTGAAATTATTAAAATGTAAATATTACGTTGTAAAATTCATTAACAAAAAAATGCTTCTACAAAAAGAAGTAATAACTTCTTGGCGATTTTTAGGTTGTTACTCCACAAATGAAGCAAAAAACTACCATAATGATAACTGATGATTTTGTAAAGAATTCTTTTTAATAATTAAAACACAATATAAGAGCATTATAACGTTTGGTTCTGTTCAGATATGTTAACAAATGACAAGAAGAAACAACTGGTACAAGTTGGGGCCCATTACAAACCATCAGGGTATGTTATATTATGTATGCATTTAAACAATGTTCAGCAATGCTGATAAAATCATAGGCTAAACATTTTTTGATTAAGGTTTCGTTCAAAGTTCATATTTCTTCAGCATTCATGAAGAAACGTTATTCAAGAAAGTCACAGTATTTGCCATTTGTACAGCACTTCTCTAAAAATAGGATATAATAAATAAAAAAAAATGCGTAACGTACATTTACTTGCTTATAGAAGTGATTAATTCATCATGAAATAAACACGAAGTAAAAATACACTGTCATATATACAGTGTATGTTGCATTACCCATTTATTTTCTGATAAAGACTTCTAATTTATTTGAGAGCTAAGTAATAACGGATAAAATGCCAAACTCTTTTATTTAACAGAATTGTATCAAATTTATATAGAAGTACCCAACACAAAACATTAATAAATCACTTGTATTCAGTCGTTATAAAAGCTTTTGATTCAAATTAAAATGAAATAAGCAAAGCTTTTTTCAGTACTCTTGTCTAAAATAATGGAGAAATAACCATTATGGATAAATCAACATAATAAGGTGCCTCTAATTGAGAATCAATCCAACTCTATTTGCCAAAAAAATGTTCATTTTGTAAAAAAATGAACCAAGTAAATCAACACTAAAAAAGCTATCGTTAATACTTAAAATTTCAAAAATTAGTAGCAGTTACAAGAATTAACTCAATTTACATAAATCATGAACAACTCCTTGAGAATGATATATGTAACTATAATACAATCAATTTAACAGTATTTATAAATTTAACAATGAATATTGTTCATAACTTCAATCCACCCTACATAAGGAAATTAAGTACAATAATTTCGTACATTAAACATAATAATCATGAACATCATGGTTTATGATGAAACAACTTAATTTCACTGTAAATTAAAATTATAAAGAAAAGTTGTACTTACTTCGGGTCCATTCAAAGTAATTGTACTATCCATGCTTGAGAACGTTTCTCACCAGAGTGCATATATTTTGAATTTGAAACGATAACCGTCTAAGCACAGTGTAACCGCTTTACTAAAATTAAAATATCTTATAACTAGAATTTTGATAAAGTTTTCAAAATTAATACTTTATCATCATTTTTAACATATTTCCAATTTAAATTACTCAAAAATTTGTATTAATAAAATTAAATAAAATTAATTACATAAATTATAAAATATGTATTGTAAAAGAAAAATTAATAGTTATGTGAAATTATATTCAATTACTTATTATTAAGAAATAAATTAGAATTGCATCAGTCCGATAAATGTATTTAGTACTTTAGATTTCTTCCATTTTTAAGAGTTCTTCTTAAAGGGCAGTTAGAACAACTTCAGGGGTTATTGTCAAAGATAGTAGAAATCAGAAATTAAACCGCTCTTTTAACCTACGAAGACAGATTTATATAATTCTATTTGTAATATACAAGTATTTAGTTTTAGACATATGAGACTAAATAACAAACAGAATTATTATTTTTATCTCAAATAAATATAGACAAAAGTAAAGCATTCCACTAATTTTCAAATAAAGTAGAAAATAATTTATCCGTAGTTTCTATTTGCTATAATTTGTTTGTAAAGAATGATTATTCCCAAATCTTGCTAAATTCTATTAACTTTATTAGAATAGAATTTATTACTAACTTGATATTCTTTTAGTGTGAAAATATTATTTGTAACCAGTAAATATTTTTATGTTATGTTTATAATTATGAGAAAGAGACACAATCAACATTTAAACCCTACAGATCAGATAGTTCTAGTTAAATCACCAGCTTAATAAGAGTACAAGACTAATTATAATACATAAAGATGACGGGATCAAAGTATAAAATAGTATGTACATATATTTTAAACTATGCAGATCATCTCCTTAATTCAGCCTAAATTGTTAATTATTCGGATTCTTCTATACTTTAACATAAGTAAGTACCTATAGTGATCATGAAAATATTCAATCTCGAGATTTTGAGAGATTTACAAGTTTTGGGGTCACAGAAGTACTTTTTTTACGCTTCTTCGATGATTTAGTGTTTGGAGGGGGGGGGGGGGGGGGTTGACGCTAAACGGCTCATTAAAAAATCATGATAATTTGACCAAAAAATGGAACAAAAAATTAATAATTTATAAAAAACTCATGAAAATTTAATCACAGAGTAGAGCAATAAAGCTATAAAAACTGTTTGTTTAACCCTGACAGAGGGATTACCTGCTATACTTGTAGAATTTTTTATTCTTTTTTTTACATTGTTTACATTGACTTAGAAATTTTTTGAGTCAACCCACTGAAATAAAATTGATGTTCAGAATGGAAAAATTTAACTAATTTACTGACTTATATGAGATATAACAGGAATAATATTTTTATATGTAAAAAAAATCACCGGCAATAAACATAAATTTCCTTGGTCTGCCATGGTGTGATGAATTTGTCTCACAAAATGTTCTATTTAATCTATATATTGCAACCTTGAGCAAAACTTACTATCAGATAATAAATTGTTTGTGTTTATAAATTATAGTTTCTTTGCATGATATTGATGTGTGAGGAATGGACTCTTTCCTCAAGAAAGAGGAGTTATTTTAAAAGAAAAGGAGTTATTAAGTAGTTTTGTAATTTTCTCTAAAAACTTTTCCCAGAAACTCCTAGCTAATCAACTAGTTATGTTGCACTTATGGGTAGTTGAAAATGTAAGTTTTAATCACCATATCTAAAGTGAAATGGAATTTTTAAATAACATACTTTAATAGTATAAATTAAATTACCAAATGTGTTACTTACCTTTGTACCTTTGTTTATAACAACTTTCTGTAATTTAAGTATTTTTTTACTCTAGTTTTTATCATGATTAATAAGTAAAAATATTTTTTAGTCCAGCACAATGTCAACTTACTGTGTGAAACGATTTATGATATTTTAAAAGGTCATTTATTTAGTAGTTTTAATAAACTCAATAAAATTAATATTCTTCATTATGAATAATATATTTTGTAATTTTTCTCAGGAACCCCTGGCTAATCAGACAGTTATGTCTATATTTAAAAATTTCAGCTGAACTATATTTATAAAGTCTCAGCAGTTAAATTGAAAGCTCCCATGTTTCTCCAAACTATTGAGTAAAACGACGGTTCTTTTACTAAATCGAGGGTGAAACGTTATAGGTTATCTTGGATACGTTTAAACCGGATGATTGTTTGTTTCACTAACGATAAGGAATGTTTTTCATTCCATAAGGAATACAACCATACAATACAATACAACAATACAACCATAATTTCTGCTATGTTTCTCACTCCATAAGGAATACAACCATATAATACAATACAACCATACAATACAATACAACAATACAACCATAATTTCTCTTATGTTTCTCACTCCATAAGGAAATGAGAAATTACAGGCTAAGGGTACCAAATACCTTAAATGATGTAAATTGTAGCATACCAGAATTAAGGAATATTGTTGATAGTATGAAAATGAAGAAAGCTCCGGATTCGGAGGGGATTAGCAATGAAATTCTTCAGAGGGTGTTGTTCATGTTACCACAGTATATTACAGCTTTATATAATGAGTGCCTTCGTAGAAAACACTTCTCAAAAAACTGGAAAAACTCAAATATAATACCAATAATTAATTCTGGAAAAGAACTGCTCATTATTGACCCTATAAGTCTGCTTTTAATTAATAGTAAAGTACCGGATAAGATCCTGAAAGAAGATTTGTGCAGCACTTAAACAAAAACAAATATTTATGAGACAGACAATTTGGGTTCCGAAGGCAAACAAGCACCAGCTGTCTTAGAAGTTTAGGATTGCATAGAAAGAAATATGAACAAAAAAAAATTATAAGATGCCTTATGTCCTTAGATGTGGCATGGTGGCTAAGTATTTTTAAAACACTATATGAATCTCAATGTCCTCAGAACTTGTATCGTTTAGCAAAAAGTTTCTTTACAGACAGAAGAGTCACCCTGAGTACTGCCAATAATTCCATAAACAAGTTACTATCGGATGTCCACAAGGGTATTGTGCTGGGCATCCCACATATGTCAAAGGCATATACCAACATTTGCTCAATTCTGGCAGATAAAAAAAATAGAATTCGTACGTAAACTCAAATACCTTGCTATCACATTTGATTCAGAAATGAATTGGAACTGTATAGATACTATCACAAAAAAATCACTTAACTTAATGAGTTTACTGACAAGATATGCTAAACTCTATTATGGATTTCACAGTGATGAATTAAAGATCATATATAAAGGAATAAGTGTCCCATTTCTTACCTACAAGTTTCGCAGGAGGCCTTAAGACATAAATACACCAAAGAAAATTTCAAAGAGTGCAAAGGCTGATGCTGTTAAGGATAACAAATACTCTCATTTTAATAATTTCAGTATTTTATTTTTAGGTCACTGAAGAGGATGAATATATTGAAGGAAACCTGAGTGATGAACACAGGCCTCATATCAGAGAAATGGTTCCAGCTATTCTTCAAACAACTAATGAGAGGAAATGTGAAGGTAATAGTGATTGGACACTTGAAGATTTTGAGATTGGATGTTCTTTAAGAAGGGGTGGGGGTCAAGGGGTCATGAAGCGTCGCTTATACCCTCTCTGACCCAACGTTACCCTCACCTCCGTGTGGTGAAACCCTGGACAAGGGTGGGGCTCCAAGCTGCCTCACTCTGACAAACGAGAGTAAAGCGGCCAATTTCCTATCTCCTACGTCCTATATCCTTTCATACCTGTGTTTCCGTATCCTCTTCATTTGGGGTTTCTTGTTCATTTCATCCTGTGGAAGGAGGATTCTGAACCAACCTGATGTTGGTGTGTCAAACGACCCGTGCGCCGACTGGAAGGTACCTGGGTCAGTTTAGGTGTCCAAACGGAGCCTTTGGGATACCTGGCGCCCTCCCAAAGTAAGTAGCCTTACCTGGTCAGTCGGGGCTCTCACCAGGCGGACATCTACCCCCCGGTACTCGTGGGAACAACTATGGATGAACAAACTAAACAAACAAATAAACCCTAAATCAGTAATGGGCGTTGGAGACAAGCCCAGCAAAACCACTCGGGAGGAACAGGATACGTCCATTCAGAAGAAGGACGAACCTGGTCCTTCCGAGGAAAGTAAGGATTTAGTAGGATCACAGGTTACTGGACCTACTAAACCTAAGAAGAATATCTCTCCCTCGCTAAGAGCTTATAGAGATAGAAGAGGTGCTCTGCGCGTGCTGAAAAAGCTTAGTGAGATACCTGAAAAGGATCTCACTGAGCAAAATAGGCAGTCGCTGAGCTGGGCCAAGAAGGTACTGCAGGATAGGGAGGAGTACCTGAGGCTCAATGTAGGGAAGAGGCCGCGCTTGGGTGATCCTGTGCCGGAGGCTAAAAAGCAGAGGCAGGGACCCTCACCTAAGAGACGCTTACCTCGCCCCTTTAGTGAAGTGGTCAAGGATCACCACATATGGGCGGTGATCGACCGCAGCCAACCGGACGGGGCATTTCCATAGAAACAGTGGAAGCTGGTGGAAATAGCCCTGCTCGGTAAATGATTCTATGTAGATCATTGATTCTAAGTACATTAAGTTTATTGTGCTTAGTAATATGAAGATGATTATTTAAAAATCTATGCTAACCATCGAGCCTAGAAATATTAAGATTATTATGATCTTGCAGCTATAAAAATGAAGATCACTGCACCAAGGGCTGTGGTGGTTATGTTTCCCTGTATATAGTAAATATTATGTACTCATAGTAAGAGTGAAATATAATTTTATCCATAGATTCCAAGTTAATATAATGTTATTCAATTACTTTTGTGACATTCAAAGTTAATATGATTAAAGTAGAGATGTTTATCCAATTTAATGAATATTGAAGAATTAAAGTATGTCATTATAATGCATGCAGTAAATATGAAATATTTGTAATATCCTTCATAAAATTAGAATTTTGATTTGACTTCACAACAAATTGTCGACAGCAATGAGGAAGTTATAATAGATATTAAAAAGTTAATGAAAATAATTTTAATATACGTGTTGCTATTTCCATAAACTTTATCAGTAACATAATAATTCTTTTTATATTTAATCGTGTGCATCCATAAATCTTTTAGTAACAGTAAAACTTACTCTCACAACTATTGGCTACATTGTTACCCTAAATTCCATGTTCGGCTTCAGGTGTCATTTAATTAGAATTAATCTTAAGTCTTAGTTTGTTTTTGTTATTGTAGTTATGAATATAATTTAAATGAACCATGTCTTCTCTATCGCTGCCTCGAGTGTTGCCACAGAGAAAGACTTCCTTAGAGCAGGAACGAGAAAATTTTGAAAAATTCCAGGTCCCTCCCATGTTATTATATATTCTTTTTTACTTTTTCTTGATTAAATTATTATTATACACTAATTAACAAAGTTTTTTTACAACTTTTTAATTATAGTAATTGTATGCCTTAAATAAATGACTTACATTAAGTTTTAAGTGATTGCTTATGTTTTCACTGACTATAAATCGAGGGCGCTGTGTGCCTCGTTAATTCTTTACACATGGTCATGTAACAAGTTGATGTCACTAATAGTAAATAGTTGTTTCAATAATTAAGTAATTAAAGTGATGTAAATGTTATTGAACTGAATAATAAATTTCTTGTTATTTTAGTTATGAGTTTCTTTATCAGAATAAAGTGCTATATTTATTAAAACTCCTTAAGTTACTATTTGATTGAAAACAGACGTCAGGTTTTCATAAATGTAAAAAATATTGTATCCAACACATTTACATCCTTTGAAATGAAAGCGTTTTGATAACTTAATCAGATCATTCACTCAGTTTCATTTCGATAACCGTATAATACCTACCTGACAGTTTTAAGCATGAATATTTCATTTAGTCCTTTTTTTAAGTTCATGATTACACATATATTTACTTTCCAAGCACATTTGAAAAACATTCAAGAAAATATTATTACCTTGTCATAGGCTGATTGAAAAAGAAACAGAAATAAACGGCACAATTTCACAAATGAGCGACACCTTTTCAAGTACTCTAAAAGAAAACCAATCTTATCTCTAGGTGGGGTTCTCTCCAGAAATGTAAACAGCTGTATATTGATGACGTTTTTAAAATCAAGTTTTGAAATGCTTATTCTTTCATTTATATATTTAAGCAGTTTCAATTATATATATATATATTGTCTAAGATCTAAACAGTTGTAATGAGTTGTATATGATATGTAGCAATGACTGAGTCTTTCGGTGTTAAAGAATTCATGCGATTGGTATGTATTTGTTCCGAGATTTAAACCTTTTTTGAGATCATTTTGACAGTTAATATTATCATTAATGCAGATTTCTATGACGTCTTTTTACTACTAAGTACATCGATATAAAATAAATTAATGTTGTAAACGTTTAGAATTCATTGACTTCGGCTGACAAGATATATTTCATTTTTCCTTTTTCATTGATTTGATTTATTCATAATATATATAGTCAGCTGATTTAATAAGTGGGTTGAACTCCCCATGATGAGTTTAAAGACCAGTTCTTGTATATTTATGTGTATTATGCTTGTATTATCATAAAAAGTCTTTTACTATCGTAAATAGTTATAATTCACTAGTTGTAAAAAAAACACTTCGTTCTTATACTGATAAAACATTAAAAGCTTCTCAAAAGAACTGGAACTGTTTTACCTTGTCATAAGGTTTGCATGTTATTTCTGCAATACTGTGTTTATAAATCGTAATATGTATTAGCTTCCTACCAGTAGTATAGTTGTTGCTAGGTTCAAAAATTGTAACCTGATTTATAAAGATTACGACTTCGATATTGTTGAATGTTGTTTTGGTGATTGGTCGGATATTGTGAGGCTTCTGCCAAAGAAGTAAAATCATGTAGTTCACTATTAAATTCATCGATCCATTCATCAAATCATAAATAAATTGCTTAACATTTTTTTTTTGGATAATTTAGTGTGTTTTACATGTGAATTTGGTATAAACAAAATTGGATGCATATGTAGTTTTTAAGGGGCTTCTACGCCCTCCTCTCACTTCTCCCATTTCAACTTTAAAGAGGGAGGGGGGCATTTTAGAGGTCCTAAATCACTAGTATTGTCTTATTTGGAAAATTGTTGTACATTATTTATTATCTTATATACAAATATTTAATCAAAATGATATTTGTGTGAAATTTTTAACTGGGGCTTCTACCTATCCATTCTTTACTAATACTGGAAGGAATCTCCTCCTTTCGGTGGTAGATTACCAAGACTTAGAGTCACCTCTTATCAGCCGGTACTAGAAGAGTCACAAGGTACTATCAGCCAGGTCACTACTCATCACTCCCCACTTGATCCTGGCTTGTGATAAGCAGGGCTTGGTCCTTTATAGGTCAAGTTTGACTTAGCTACCATTTTCCATTGTTTCTTTGAAAACAATTTTTACAAATTTCCTCTACCTTGAACTAAAATGTTATCCGTAACATTTTTCCGATTAATTTAGTTTTTGTTAATTTCTAAATTGGATATATTTGAAATTTCAAAGGGTAATTTTACCCCATTTCATATCTCTTAGGAAGGCGTAATGAGGTTGTGACAATTTTAATTATCTTCTTTGAAACATGTCTTATACTTTAGTATCTTATACCTATGTTTTAAATTTAGTCAAATTCAAATATGCTCGAAGTTTTAGAAAAGTGATTGTAGCATCCCTCTTTTCCCTTCATTTATCTCTTAGAAAAACATTTAGACATTCTGATTTATTTCATTGTTTTCCTCTAAAAATGTTCATATCATCATTTAGTGTCTTATACATTTGGTTGAATTTAATCTAAATTGAAGGGGTTTGTAGTTTCAAAGAGGGTTTGGTTAGTTAGAGGTTCTCTAATTAATACTTTTCTTTCTATTGTGTTTCTTGGGAAATTGTAATTTAGGTGAAGTTTTATAGTAATTAAATGAAACGGTCCAGCGGACTTTTAAGTAAAAACAATTAAAAAGAAGATAGCACACAGCGTCGCCGCTCTGCCTTCCTGAGGGACTCTTTACCTCCTGATGACGACGATGGTCGAAATATAGAAGTGAGTTATTCCTGTGTCTATCTGTGTGCTATCTTCTTTTTAATTGGTTTATATAGACACAGGAATTAACTCACTACTATATTTCGACCATCGTCGTATATATATATAATAAAATTTCACAATAAACACGTGAGATAACAATCAATGATCAAACCACAATATAAAATGGGGAAAAAAGACTTAAGATCTTTCAACCGTAACAAGCGGTATTCGTCAGTGGGCTTTTTACTCTGAAGAAGACCGCTTGTTACGGTTGAAAGATCTTAGTCTTTTCCCCCATTTCTTATTGAGGTTTGATCATATATATATATGTGTGTGTGTGTGTGTGTGTGTATGTATGTAAAGTAAAGATATAGAAATAAGTAGTTAATGTCAAATTTTCGGTTTTAACCGTCATCAGGAGAATAAATAGAGGAAGTCCAAGCGCACGGGTGAAGAAAAAGTTGGGAATTATTAACAGAACATAATTACACCAAACATGTTCTGATAGATCACTTGTTCTTCTTTATGTAAAATGTAGTAGATTATGTATGAATACATACATAACAGTTACTATGTGTGGATCGTGGATAGTAAAATCGTATTTTGCGGTCGTAAAAATAACAAAAATTTAGCAACGTGTCAATTACCTTATCAAAGGAAGAGGAACTAGTTAGGAGGGTAGAACCTTGAAAATAGCTATCTCATTGGCTTCACTTTTCGATAACGCACTGGAACAAGTTTTCCGTGTTTTTCTCTTACTTTCAAGTATTTTTTGGTTCGTTTCGTTGTGAAAGTATTATTATTATTTTTTTTTTAATATAAAAGTTTTCATTGGTTTATGGAAATGGAAAGTGATTTAGGTTTGTCCGGTGAGAAGCAGTTCTTAAAATTAGTGAGTATTAGATATATTTCATTTTTTTTTAGTATATTTTGTTTATACTCGTATATTGTAAACTAAAAGTGGTTAAGTGAAAACATATGAGGTATTGGCAAGTGTAACTGAGGAACAATTTCATGTTGACCAAGGAATAAATGACATATGGAGAGGGTAGGTAACCCTAATTGGGGTTGCTAATCAGAGACCTGCGCAAAGTAAGAGTGCCTGTGCCATGGAAGAGTGTGTTAGTACTGTTGCAGAGAAGGAAAACAATGTTGAGGGACTTCTTGTGTGACAGTGTAGGCATTTTAGGAACTTCTGAAGTGCCTGGGTCTAGTGGCTGATGTATCGCTGCGGCTCTGACCTGTGGTGATACTCTACCTCAAGGATCATGTAAGGCTGTCTTTAGCGAACCTGTATGGTGCCAGGTGTCGCTAAGCATTTATTTAAAGTTTATTATTACAAACTCATGATATGCTATCACAAAGGACATGAAGAATCATTAGTTTACAATCCGTAATTGTGTGGTATTTACTCATTCTGAGGTAAAATGGATAAACCAACAAAAGTCTCCACACAAATGAAGTTTTATTCAACGCGTTTCGAACACTTTGTGTTCATCATCAGGAAGACACTATAATACAAATTAAATCTAATTAGTTACAAAATTAGAGTGAAATAATAAAAAATAAAAGTTCAATTAAGAGAATTCAAGACATACCCTATACTCGTATGTCTTGAGGGTATGTCTTGAATTCTCTTAATTGAACGTTTTTTTTTTATTATTTCACTCTAATTTTGTAACTAATTAGATTTAATTTGTATTATAGTGTCTTCCTGATGATGAGCCCAAAGTGTTCGAAACGCGTTGAATAAAACTTCATTTGTGTGGAGACTTTTGTTGGTTTATCCATTTTACCTCAGAAGGACATGAAGAGCCTACAGGTATTCTTGTTTGGGCAGACACCTTTATATAGCACCAGTTGAAGTACAAGAGCCTATTTGATGTTTTCGCCGTTACTTTCAAGAGAGATGGTCTCTGAGGCATTAACCATAGTTGGTCGGACACATCTCATATTTTCCATAGTCGACACATCTGACTGCAGTCCCATTTATTTCCCGTTAGGTGTTTAATTGGTTATAAGCGTTGTGAACCGAGCATTCGATGTAGTTTTCCGTGATTACTGTGTGCCTAGTTTTCACCAAAGATATTTAGACAATGACGCCCTCGCATCACTCACTTTTATATCTGAAAAAAGTGACTAATTGGGTTGACAAGGTGAAAACTCACTCGGACAGTTCTTCCTCGGTTTACTGTCATAAAGATCGGTATATCTGCTGTTTTGATAGACATCGGAAGTTGAAATTTCAAGTAGGATTCACTTTCTATCTCTTATGTAATCACCATTGTGGATTTATTTCCTTTAATTAATGGTAAAAATTCTTTATAAAAACAATTATTACAGATATAAAAATTGCAATAGTTAGCTGCAAAAATCGGTGCCTAAATAATTAGGAACAGTCTTAATTATTACCGAAATCCATACCTTATTATCAAAACACTTCTTCTATTCCTATACCAGATAGACTTCTTATGTATAAATTGCCGCTGTAAAGAAAACAAAAAATGTTACCTACGAAAAAGGTTTGCGATAATATAGATATACTTTTCAGGATGGCAATTTGAAGAAAATATGTTTGTATATGCTACTTTTAAATCGTTGTTTTTATTCATTTCGAAGTATGTACTAGAGTAGGGATCTTCAACCTTTTTTACATTGCGACCCATTTTTGACGCGAAAATTTATTCGCGACCTTTTAGTAAGAACAAAAAATGAAATTAATAACAAATAAAAAAGGGGAAATTGAAATAAATTTGATGAAATCAATTTGTACTTTAATGAGATTGCTGTGCCGCATTAATAATAAATAAATTATTTATTTAATTTAGTCCTTTATTATCTATTTAAAAATAAATATTGTAGGGTAAAAATCTAATGAAATGGTCTCCACATATAAAAATTTTAATGATATAAACAACGCCTTTCGAACACATAGTAATAAGACAGTCTTATTCAGAGGCACTCATCCTTAGTTAATGCCTGAGGAAGAACACTACGTGTTCGAAACGCGTTGTTTATATCATTAAAATTTTTATATGTGGAGACCATTTCATTAGATTTTTACCCTACAATGAGTAAATACCACATAATAACTGATTGCACTACATTAGAATTAAAAATAAACAATTTCAAACATTTCGCGACCACCGTTTAACCCTTTCGCGACCCACTGATTGAAGACCCTTGCACTAGGGCACATTAAACTCTTGGGTAATAGCTTTCTCGTACCACATGAAATATGGTTAGTTTGTATTTTCAGTATAATAGGAAAAATGTTGCTTATAAAAAAACTATCCCGTTAACCTTACATTGTTGTATTATTCTCATTTATTAAAATTTTTTTTTTTTTTTAATAATTACAATTATAGGTTCTGCATTTACTGCTGTTCTGGGGGGTTGACAGTGTTTCTTCTTTATTATTTAACACCAATTTAGGTAAGAGCTAACACATTGCCGGGTCGATTCTACATTGAGAGACTAAATTTTGCCTTAATTAAGTGCATTTGGAGTAGGGATGTTTAACGAGTATCTGATATCGAACAGGCCAAAGACTGGCAGCTTAATGTCCTTTCTGAGGAGCAAAATGCTCAGATGTCTTCACCTCCCACATCTGAGTCGATGTCTGAGAGAGAAATGAACCCATGACCTACCAGTCTGGAGACGAGCGTGCACACCACTCGCTTACTCTGATCGTCATTGATTAAAGCTATCATTTTAAAAGTTGAATCAACGTAGCTATCTGAAAAGTTGATACAGGTATTAAACTAAAGATTTGTAAAATATAGATAAAAAAAATCAAACGATTACAAGAACAGAACCCATAGAAACAACACACAACTCAGTTCTATATTTTGACCCCATCGTCATCAGGGGAAGAAATGAGTTCTGCTGGGCTGGCAAACAGCTACTCATGCTGCTGTGTACCAGTCGAACAGAAATCATGTTTTTCTCCTTATCCTGATGATGACGATATCTTAATATTAAGGTGAGGTATATGTTGTTTCTACGTGTTCTTTTCTTGTAATCGTTTGATGTATTGCCCTAACAGACCATTTCATATTTTGAATAGGATAATAAATATTAACTTTAATATTTATTACAGTTAATGTAAGTTCTATATATTTCATACGATTATCAATTAATTAATACTTTGTTGTACTTGCTCTTCAAGTGACTGATAACTTTCACTTGACTTGAAAATAAACACATTTATTTTTCAATTTTTATATTTCATATTCAAACCTTCAAATACGTTGAGCTACGATTAAATTGTTTTATAATGATAATTTATTCAAATAATATTTATGATGGAGTTCAAGTAAGTTATGTGGCGTCTCACGATATATTTTCTTTTACCTCTTTTTAGAGATTTTGTTCATTTATATATTTTGAATACCCGTGATTAATGACAAACAGAGTGTTTTAATTGAACTTTGTTTGTCTCGTCGGTCTAATTATAGCTGAACTGATTGGGCTAATTATAGAGCGTTATTAGGACTAACAATCGACTGAGAGCAAGAATAGGCAAAGGAGCAACAACCTCTGCGACCAACCCTTGTTGTGTCAACCCAATACCGGAGGCGAGAAATCGCTTTAACAGTTCAAATCAACGCTTATTACTAAGCTGAATTATATGTTTGTTATCAAGTCCTGATTCCTTTTGGGATTCTGGAAACAGACTTCTGTATCAATATATATTCTGAAACTATATATTGAAGCAGACTTCTGTATCAATATATATTTGAAACTATATATTGAAGCAGACTTCTGTATCAATATATATTCTGAAACTATATATTGAAACAGACTTCTGTATCAATATATATTCTGAAACTATATATTGAAGCAGACTTCTGTATCAATATATATTCTGAAACTATATATTGAAGCAGACTTTTGTATCAATATATATTCTGAAACTATATATTGAAGCAGACTTTTGTATCAATATATATTTGAAACTATATATTGAAGCAGACTTCTGTATCAATATATATTCTGAAACTATATATTGAAGCAGACTTTTGTATCAATATATATTCTGAAACTATATATTGAAGCAGACTTTTGTATCAATATATATTCTGAAACTATATATTGAAGCAGACTTTTGTATCAATATATATTCTGAAACTATATATTGAAGTAGACTTCTGTATCAATATATATTCTGAAACTATATATTGAAACAGACTTCTGTATCAATATATATTCTGAAACTATATATTGAAGCAGACTTCTGTATCAATATATATTCTGAAACTATATATTGAAACAGACTTCTGTATCAATATATATTCTGAAACTATATATTGAAACAGACTTCTGTATCAATATATATTCTGAAACTATATATTGAAACAGACTTCTGTATCAATATATATTCTGAAACTATATATTGAAACAGACTTCTGTATCAATATATATTCTGAAACTATATATTGAAGCAGACTTCTGTATCAATATATATTCTGAAACTATATATTGAAACAGACTTCGTATCTGTTTCTATGAAGATCTTGAAAATGATAGTTTATTATATGAATTGATAGGGGCCAGTTGGTCCAATGATTACGTCCTTGTCTCTGGACTGACAGATCCGGCGTTCGATACATACTCTGGTTCTTGATTTATTTACGTGGGAGGTGCTAAATCTGAGACTGACAGATCCGGGGTTCGATACCTACTCTAGTTCTTGATTTATTCACGTGGGAGGTGTTAAATCTGAGACTGACAGATCCGAGGTTCGATACCTACTCTAGTTCTTGATTTATTCACGTGGGAGGTATTAAATCTGAGACTGGCAGATCCGAGGTTCGATACCTACTCTAGTTCTTGATTTATTCACGTGGGAGGTATTAAATCTGAGACTGACAGATCCGAGGTTCGATACCTACTCTAGTTCTTGATTTATTCACATTGGAGGTGCTAAATCTGATACTGACAGATCCGAGGTTCGATACCTACTCTAGTTCTTCATTTATGCAGTGGGAGGTGTTAAATCTGATACTGGCAGATCCGGGGTTCGATACCTACTAGTTCTTGATTTATTCACGTGGGAGGTGCTAAATCTGAGTACGTCGTCCCTCAGAGAGGACGTTAAACCGTCGGTCCCGATCCTTTTCGATGTCAGGTACTCTTTAAAGATCCCTATTTTAAATGCACTTGAGGTATGGAAAACGTAGGACTGTCAATGAAGATTGTTCATTGTGTGTTATCATGAAGGGTTAATTTTCGGACTATTGTGATTTCTTGTTTCGGACTACCACTGCAACCTGACCTTAGCTATATAAATTGATGTTTAAGAGGCAGATGTTTAAGGCAAAGTAGGTTTAATGAGACACTTAAACCCAAATAATCGAACTTTGCTGCTTTTTTAGTGTGTATGTCATATTATTGTGTATCTCACAGCACTGTTACCTTCATGTAATTTACATAGATTATCATAGAGGTTGTCTAGTACAATACATATGCTAATGATTTTAATCTGACCTATTTACAATAATATTCTGAACAACAGCATTTCTAAAAACTTCTAACAGTTGGAATGTCACGATAAAGTGGAATTAGATTTTTATTACAGTTAAGTCTCGTATCTTTTCGGTTTTTCATTTTGATATAAACTTGCAGAAATCTATAGCTGTAATCGTACTGTGGTAAAGTGCTGCCTCTTTGGCGATCTATTTGGTATTGAATTTTACTTTTGGCCGGGAATCCCCTCTCATTCATGAATTTTAACAAAATATTTTGAATAGAGTGATGTTTCCACTAGAACTTTCTTTATACTTTCTGATGGTTCAGTTATTAAAAGACTCCTTATTTTACCTTCTATTGCAGTCTTTCCTTCAATTCTAGAGAATCACAGGTAAATTTTAATCCCTTTTGAGAGGGAAGTAAAAGTTTTTTTCGAATAGGGTTTACTTCGTGAAGTTTATTATTCTATTTTTCAAAAATTATGTGTTTTTTTATTAAAACAATCTTGAATAAAATTATTCTGGAAACAGGAAATATTGACAATGAATGGGTGATTTTAAATACTTTAAAGATGGCTTGATGTATAATTAAAAATACTTTAATGTTAAGGTAAGATCCTAAGCCCGTGTCCGGGGCCGGGTTGGGCCCAAAATGTCAATTATTACGTTAGGGTCTGGTAAGGCCCGGGTTTTTCTCTCGCTTTTGTTTAATAAATATATATTTATATATTAATATATACCAAAACGATGTATGTATAATTAACAATAGAATAATTGTTATAAAATAATTAATTTTGATAAAACAGATGCGGAGTTTTTTTTTTTTTGTTGATGGGTCAAGGGTTAAAGGTCAAAGGTCATGCTAGCCATACACAACAAGGTGCATGCCAAAATAGGGGACAGGTATCTTGGTCTTTCACCACTTCTTTCAAATATATAAAATTTTTGCGGGGATCTAACCCACGACTTTTTCATTAGAAGTCCACCGCACTAACCTGTGCGCCAAAGGGACCTTTCTTGATTGGTGGAGGATAAACTCCAATATATACCCGACCCGGGTCGGGTTCGAACCGGAGTCGGGCTTGGGCCTGGTGGAGTTTAATACTCACGGGCTTAGGTCGGGTTGGGCCTGGTCGAGTTTCTTACTCACTGGCTTAGGTCGGGTTCGGGCCTGGTCGAGTTTCTTACTCACGGGCTTAGGTCGGGTTCGGGCCTGGTCGAATGTAATACTCACGGGCTTAGATCGGGTTGGGCTGGATGTTTTTAAGCACGACCTTAGCTCTAATTAATGTTTCATAATTATTTGTATGTACTTTGTAGTTATGCTCTTGTGTTTCTGGTAGTAATTGTTTTTGTTTGTTTTAGAATGTCAGTATCAGTAAAGCAATTAGTAGCAATGAAATACCAGTGAAGGAAAAACATGTCAGGAGTATCCTTTTTCATTGTCTAGTCTTTGTTTATATTATTTATATATTTCAAATATATTGTTTAGATATATTTCACATTTTGGTTGTTCATAGATTGTATGTAAATCATCAATAGATATATACAAGATTTCACATGAAAACGTTCAAAGACAATCAATGATCAAACCACAATATGGAATATATATAAAAAAAAGACTAAGATCTTTCAACCGTAACAAGCGGTCTTCGTCAGAGTCAAAATCTCAACTAAGTCAGTTGGGTTTTTGACTGACGAAGACCGCTTGTTACGGTTGAAAGATCTTAGTCTTTTTTCCCCATTTTATATTGTAGTTTGATCATATATTGATAAATGAGAAGTTATATTTTTGTAGTAAATGAATTTGTGATGATTTCTTTAAATGTATTTTTTAGTAGCAGTTCTTCCTTGTGTAAGGAAGGGAATTATTGTAAATAATGCAAAACTTGTCTGTTATATGTTTCCTAACAACTTTCTCAATTTTTCTAAATAACATTCCCATTACTTTACTCTACAGAGTATAGCATATTTCCTAGTCGACATGTTTCATATATATATGTATGTATAATACGGTACTGTTTTCTTGACCACAAAATATTAACAAACACTTTTTCTTTTTCTCGGAGTTTGGTCAGGGTAAATATATGGAATCACCTTTTTGCCAACGTTTCTTCTTTATTTCAAGACATCCTCAGGGCTATAAACTAACAAAAAAACAATAAACAATGGACATTTGTCATTTCTACTTTAAAAACATCATAAACAAATTGAAAAAAGAACTTACTGAAGGCTGGGTTCTGAAATATTATAACAGTAAGTTCTTTTTTCAATTTGTTTATGATGTTTTTAAAGTAGAAATGACAAATGTCCATTGTTTATTGTTTTTTTGTTAGTTTATAGCCATGAGGATGTCTTGAAATAAAGACGAAACGTTGGCAAAAAGGTGATTCCATATATTTACCCTGACCAAACTCCGAGAAAAAGAAAAAGTGTTTGTTTATATGTATAATATATAGTCGACGTGTTTCAAAAATATATATACATGTATAATATATTTATTTATTATTTACTTTTAGGTAAACAGCAGGGGAAACTGGTATTTTTTATTTTTGTTGTAAAGTAATGGTTCGCTGTTGCCCAAAATAGGGCAAATTTGCCCACAAAGGTAAAATTATCCGCTATATATCTGACAAATTTCTTTGAGATTTTGAGATAACAGGAGTGATAACCAGAGCAATAAAGTAGTGTGTTCTGAAGGCTTAGAGTTTAGGAGTTGTCATCATCAGTATAGTGATAACAGTCTTATAAGCAAAAACCAGTCGCGTAATCAAATCAGAAAATGCAACGTTCAAAGTCTGATAGAGTTAATCTTAATTCTCAAATGTAAACTATCTTAAAATAGATTCTAGACAAAGCTTACGGCTGCAGTTTAATCGTTTTGAATTCAACGAAGGTCATGTATGAGTTTCGAAATCAAATAAAATAGGAGATGGTGCAAACGCATGTTTACTCAATAACTGTAAACAATTTTAGGTATTATGAGATAAATTATAGGGAATGGCTGAAATTTCGGGCTTGATTTTAAAATCTAAAGTCGTGCTTGAGGTAGATTTAGAGATGTCTGGCGAGAATTTATCGCCAAATTTATATTTCACTGTGATATTGCAAATATCCTTATAATTATGTTATGATTTGGGCGAAACTGTTTGGATTATTATTATAACTAAATTTGTATTTCATGTGCATATGGAGTCCAGAAAATTTCCATGCCTAGCGTTACCAAATGTTTATTTCGAATCCAGACGATAAACTACAAGTTTTCCCTTCAAAAACTTACTGCTCTAAATTATAACATTGAGAGCATTTTTCCTATCCTTCTCTATTATGTTTAGAAGTCCTCCTAGAAGGAATTTGCGGGAATCGCTGCTGACTCTTTTAATTTGTCTATCCTTTAGTTTTCTACCTAAAGGTAAAACAAAATTTTAAAACTAAAAACTAAAAATATGTTTATGTTTTCTACCCTTAAACTCTATCCTTTAGAGTTTTCCTATCCTTCTCTGTTATGTTTAGAAGTCCTTCTAGAAGGAATTTTGCGGGAATCGCTGCTGACTCTTTTAATGTTGTCCACATCTTTAAAGCGGCCACTTTGATGATTCTCATGTTTTGTGGGGAAGTGAAAAAAATGTTATGGAGTCAGGAAGGATGAGAAGATGGTTTCTCCATAATGGTGATGTTCTGGAATCATCATAATGAATCAACCATGATGAGTGATGAATTTTTGAGTACAAGCTGTAGACCAAATGAAACAGCTTCAGTAGAAGAGGACACAACGAAGTCATGTTGAAAGAATTTTACATGTGACTCTAACGAGTGCTTGCTACAGGGTCAAACGATCAAACAGTACAGCTTCAAAAATACATTGCAGCCTTTGTTTCACTCATGATGAAGAAGTGTTGTCATCATGATCTGAAGAAGATCACTCATGATCTGAGTTGTGTAAGGGCAAAATTATGTACGGGTTGATCTTCTTCAGATCATGATGACAACACTTCTTCATCATGAGTGAAACAAAGGCTGCAATGTATTTTTGAAGCTGTACTGTTTGATCGTTTGACCCTGTAGCAAGCACTCGTTAGAGTCACATATCGTAAAATTCTTTCAACATGACTTCGTTGTGGCCTCTTCTACTGAAGCTGTTTCATTTGGTCTACAGCTTGTACTCGAAAATTCATCACTCATCATCCATGTTGACACTCCATAAGAAGTCTTGTTTGGTTTCAACATGCTGCTGGACGTCCTGACACTTGTGTTGATGGATTCTTCAGTAGTTTGGGTACTATATTTATCTTATGTAAAAACATGTAGAAAAAAGTTCAATGGTTATAGAGAATTGTGATCACAATTAAGTATTCAGGATAATTTCTTTGAAGTGGACAACTTGTATTTGTTGTTGGATTCAAAATAAATGTTTCACCTTTCCTGGAATTTTTCTGATATATCATAAGTAGGTATAGAATTCTTCAATAAAATAATTGCAAACAAACTATTATTTAATGTTAAATTTGTTTATTTATACTTTAATCATATTTTAATATTAGTTTTCATCATCTTTTATCTTTTCCTTAATAACTATATAGGCGCCATATTGGGGACATACTATGAAAAAAGTGCAGAAACATTTTGGGCATGTGCCCTACGACTTCCATTGCAGGAGAACAGCATCATGGCTTGGAAGTTCTGCCATGTTCTTCATAAAATCCTTCGAGAAGGCCATGCTCATGTTATACCTTCATCACTTCATCATCTGTCAGTTGTTGAGGATCTTGGAAAACAATGGGTATTTTCTTTATTTTTCTTTTTAGAAAACTTTTAATTTCGGTTAATGTGAATTATATCTTCTTTATCTGAGTTTTTTTTTGTAAAATAATCACACTTCTCTCAAACGACTATAATTTTAAGACATTTTGATAACTACATTGGTATATGAGACATGTTTAGTGAACATAAAGTGGATATTATTAATGAAGTACCTGAATAAACTAATATTAACATTAGTATTATTATATTCCACCTTGCAGGATAATAACCTTGATTTTATTAAAAAAAAACGTAATTTTTTCAATGAGCACTATCTGGACGACTCCTCTGGTCCCACTGTCTTTGTTCAGTAGTACGGTGGAGATGTAGGCAATATTTCCTCTAATTTTTCACGTATCTGGGCATACACACAAGCTCCCTGAGCAAACTGAGAACCATTGTGAGCAACATCGTCACAATCGACACTTTTGTCAGAAAAAGGACAAAAGTCTGAAATATTGAATGTGTAGATGTCATGTGTGAGAGTCCTACTTTGGTTTGGCTGAGGGTCTTGTTCTGGAAGATATGAGACATATAAACCTTTCAGACATAACATTTTGCTTACATTAAAACATTCATATTTTGAACAATGACTTGCTGTAGCTTGTGATACAGTTCAAATTCCTGTAACACATTATCCTTAAAATATCTAATTACAAAGTTTTTCTTGGCATTTCTACTACCCATAAATGATCTAATAGTAACTACATTTAATGATTAATATCAATATGTCTAATATTAGATATTTATTAATACGTTTATGTTGATTTTTGTATGCGCTGGATAGATTTTTTTGTGTGCCGAGATTTTTTTGTGCGAGCAGTGTGCGATTGTGAATGCGAGCAGTTTAGAAGGAACATTGGATGTAGGAGATATATACTTAGAAATCAGGGACTCCGCTGCAATAAGTAGTAGGCCCTTAAGTCCTTGACGGCCTATTTTGCTAATTTATATTTTTATTCTTTACAGAACTATCCACAAACTATTGTGTTTAGTTCGCATACCAGAGAGTGCCCACCTTTACGTAAAACCTTTAGGAATACTACTAACTTGAATTAACTTAACACCTATTCTAATTGAACTTCTTTATTTTTGTTCCATTATTATTAACATGTTTTTTTGTTTTACAGAGCTTTTTGAGGGAAGGATATGGGAAATTAATCGAACAGTATTGTAAATTGTTGGTTGGAAAATTGAAATTTCACAAAAGAAATCCAAGAATAGCTGGTAACTTGATCATGACAAAGCAAGAACTTGAAGCAGTGGGGCAGAACGATATTAATAATTATTTTCAACTATCTGTCGAGATGTTTGATTACATGGACGATATACTTCAATTGCAAGAACTGAGTATGTATATTGTAAACACATTTATATACATGTATATAATTCATGTACAAGTATATTGTGCTTGTATGTTATTATTCAAAACAAGCAAGGTAACCAAATTTCACCAGACAACCAAAAAGTCACTAAATCGATCAGCAATGTTTAACTTAACACTCCCGAATAAATACTAGTTAATTTTGAAATGTCAGTTCTATAATTAACATATGACTGGTCCTTCCTAATATAAAACATATCCAGAATTTTCTTTCTTTGCTCATCCATTTCATTGGCTATTATTTTTATTTCATTAAAATCAGAATTATGACCTTCATTAATAATATTTCCTCCTAATTGTTTTTCAGTTCAGTGTCACGTGTTCATTCAAACTAGAAGTTGTTGCTGAAATCTACAGACTATTTTTCTTTGTAGAATAATCTCTAATGTAATACTTAGTTTTTCTGTTTCAAAATTTTATACTTCTGTAAGTTCTCTCACTAACCTATTGTCAAAAATTCTATTGTAATTTCTTATTTGTAACTAATTGCGCTTTTTATGTATGTTTGATTTTTAAATTAAAATCTCAGTGCGGTGAGTAGCTTTTGTTCAGTGATTTTATCTATTATTACACCCTGAGGATGGCCAATGATGACTGAAACGTTGTTTTATCTTTTTAAATTGTAAGATATCTATCAATTAAATGAAATTTACAAGCAGATCTTTTGAAGATTTATTGCACTTAGTACCTAACGAATGGAATTGTCAGATCAGAAAATTCTTAACAACAGAAAAATATTTCAGAAAAATTATTTTATTATATCAGAAAAATATTTTTTAACAACATCGATTTTTCATAGGTAATAAATTTAGCTCCTGTCCAATCGATATGATAATTTCCATTGTTTATATGGAAGAATAAGGCACTACTTTTTTCCTGTCTACTTACGTTGTATTCGTGTTGTTTTACACGTGTCTTTAATTTTTTACCAGTTTGACCAATATAAATTTTATAGCAATTTTTCACGGAATTTTATAAACACCCCCGGACTCCAATTCCCTGTTAGAGTTTTTTATTAACATATTGCCCTCGTTATTACGATTAGAAAACACTATATTAAAGTCAAGTTGTTTGGCTAGTCTTGGAAGGGGATCCGGTCCAATGACTCATGATAATGCAAAAGTATAGAATTTGACAATGAACGGGGCTCTGTTGAAGTATTAGAGAAATTTTTTTTAGCACCCTTCAAAGCTAAATCGATATAAGAGGAGGGGTATTTTAATGATAGGGCAATTGACCTAATGTTGTTAATCTCTTCATTAAGGAATTCAGGAGAGCACACTCTTAACACCCTCAAAAACATATTTCTAAAAACAGATATTTTAAATTTTTTGGATTGGAAGAATAAAAGTGAACATATGCAAGTACATTCGTAGGTTTTCTATATACACTAAAACGTAACTCATTAGGTAGCCTATGGATCAGGACATCGAAGAAAGGCAAATTACCACTTATTTCTTTTTCCATTGTGAATTTGACTGTCGGCACTCTAAATTTAATTTTATTAGGAAAGCATCTTTATTTATAGAAATAGGACAGGTGCATAGTATATCGTCAACATATCTATACCATTTAATATGTCTAGGCAATATTGAGCTTAACATTTTACTTTCAAAGAATTCCATGTATAAATCACTTAGGAGGGGGGATAAGCAGTTACCCATTGCAGCCAAAATTTTTGTATATAAATTTTGTATATAAATAATTTTTGGTGAACTTATTATCTGAAGAATTTATATGGTGAAAGGCTGATAAATATGGACCAATAGGGTTGTATATAAGCTCCCACGTAGACTTATTTTCATAGGTATATCTGAATTTAAAAGTAGGATATTGATAGACTGAAAAAATAAATTCAACGATCAATCTGTGAAATCGATTACATGTGTGACAGGGACTTCATTAATTTGAGTGATTGAGTACCTGCATGAAGAATAAATGGAAGTGGCCATCTACGCTAAATACTATTTTAAAGTGCTATATAAGTTATATTGTGTCTCTTTTGATGTTGACTGATTTGTTTATGAATCCCCTTATTGTTTTCTTTACTGTGAATTCATATTTATGTTTGTTTAGTCTTCGCTTCGCTGGATATGTCCAAGTCAAATTCGATGACAAACTGCGGCCAGTGTCGTCTAGCACCATTGATTCCTAACATCCTAGATTCTACTCAGCTCTACGATATTTCTGTTAAAATTCTTTTCAAGTAAGTCAATTGAAAGATGTATTTTAGTAAAAGCAAGATTATATATTACAGAGTGGAAGAAAAAATAATGTCAGCAATGTAGAGGGATTATATGTCATATTATGTGGTCCGAGGAGTGGGATAATTTTAGAGGTGTAGAAAATTTTGTAAAGAGGGAGAGGTATAATGGTTGGAGATAAAATTGTGACTTTATGAGATAAAGTGATAATTTGAGGAAAGATGATATAAAGTGGAATTGTGTCAGACGGTGGATGAGTTAGTGTAGAGGAAGAGAGTCTTTGAAAGAGAAGAGAAAAGTGTGTGTGTGTGTGTGTGTGTGTGTGTGTGGAGAGAGAGAGAGAGAGAGAGAATTGAGAGTTGTGTTTAGGAGAGATACTGTTAGATTATTATAACTTTTGAACTAAAGGAAAAGAGTGTGATAATTTTTGATGTGCAAAACTTATGATACAGTGATAGAGATAGTTTTCGGAGATAGATAATGACTTTATGAGATATGGAACATTAGATAGTGAGGGCGTTTGAAAAAGAAAGATAAACTGTTAGACAAATGTAATGTTTGAATGAGATTGAAAGAGTTTAAGTGTGATAAAATATCGAAAAAGAAGTTAGATAAAGGGAATACTATTCAACGAGATAGTACTAAGAGTAGTAGCCCCGTTAAAGGGTCATTGTCCCTACAGACAACCATGTCACCTTGTTACTAGCCTCGGAAATACCAAAGCAAATCTAAAGTAACAACACCACAATCAAGTTTATTTAATGTCGGAAACAATGCATTTCGAACAGTTCTTCTTCAGTCCTTTTTATCAATTTTTACCATAATTGCTATAAACTTGAAAAAGAACATTTTGTGTTAGAATGGTGTTGTTTGTTTATAAAATTATATGAGGAGAGTTTTATTACTGTTTCCTACCTTGTGTGTTCATGTTTGTGTAGCATGTTGTACAGCTGTACTCATAAAACTTCTTGTATATACAAGAAGTGATTAAATTTTAAATTCCGTATTAAAAAAAATATTCGTATTGTGAAATTTTTTAAAATTAAAAAAGAATATTTACAAATAACCCATAAATCAAAAGTAGATATAAAGTGGATCAGGTTTCAAATGCTTTTAATGAACTACAAAATCGAATTAACCTTTACTGTAGTTAGTTATTGTAATGTATCATTTGGTGTCGTATGTATTAATTACATATGATGGGTAACATAACTTGAAATATTCAAATAATTAAGAAATTATATATTATCGTTTTTCTGTGATTTTACACATTATTTTTAACGCAGAAACTAGAAAGTGATAATTAAGATGTATAAAGTACAGATAGACTTTATCTTCATCTTGCTTTTTATATATTTGTATATATTTCTATCATATCCAGGAATCCTATTTTATTTTGAGATATTGAATATTTAATGTCTGTTGTCGTAAGTTTTTTTGTCGTCTCCCATTGTTGTAGAGACTTAACACCTTTTAGGCTGTACGATAGAGGTTGGGTGAAAATTTTATTAATTTTTGATTTAATTTATTGACATCATTTTGACTATCATATTGACTTCATTTTTTTTTATATCAATTTAAACTATGAGCAAGCCACATACCGGTGAGTCATCCATCTAACCACTAATGACGTCTAATGCTGCTTAACTTCGTTGGTCTAACCAAAGATAAGTTTATTTTAAACGAAAATGCGTTAGGTTTGGTCCCAGGGCCAGTATTCTACAAGAGAACACGCATAGGCCAACCATTGGTTCTTAGTACTACATAAAGACCATTGATACATTGATAGTCCTGCATCTTGCCTCACTCAAGTGTATTTAGAGTAGGGATCTTTAACGGGTACCTGACATCGTTTAGGCTCTGTACCGATGTCTCAGTGCCCTCTCTAAGGCACGATGTGCGAGGATTTATTCATCTCTCACGTGAATAAATCAAGGACCATAGTGGGTATTGAACTCCAGATCTACCAGTCCAGAAGAGAGCATATTTTCACTAGGCTGTCCTGACCCCTTACGAAAAGTCATAATATTTAAAAAAAAAAAACAAAAAATCAGAATTTCACTTTTGTCTTAAACAGTGGCTGATTTAAACAGCCTTTTATAAAATATATTTTCCAAAATTTTGTATAAAAACGTAGTAATTTCATAACCAGTAGTTGAATATATTAATGGTGAATCATTTGATGCTCGATTCGAGGAGCGAATTTGAGCTACTCGTAAGTGGAAAACTGATCTAACGATATTTGCGTTTCGATATTGTTTTTGCATATCAGATTCACCTTTTTAAAAACCAAATTCACATTTTTGCAAATCTATTTTACACGTTTAGAAATTGTTTGGAATATTTGACTCACTACTCACTTTAAAAACATAAGATGCAAATTAATCTACAATGTATACATAAATATTAATGTTATTAATAATTAAGTGGATTGAAATTATGTATTATAAAAATATGAATTATATATTTATACATTTTTTTATGGAAACTTGTTTAATAATTGGTAATTAATTTTAAAAATATGCTCTATTACATATATTTATAATTAAATACTTGATATCGTACTCATTAAGTTGCATTTCATGTTATTCTAAATAAAATGTATATTTAGATGTAAACTATTTCAAAAAATTTCTAAACCGGTGAATTTAAGCTTACAAAACGCATATCGACAAATATTTATTGAAAATAAGATTTCACAAAAAACGCGTGAAGTAAAAATCAACGTTTAAACTACAGTAAAAAATCAGAAAAAATAATAAGATCTTTCTACTGAAACAAGCGGTCTTTGTCAATATCAGTTTGACTTTGATGAAGACCGGCTGTTTCGGTTGAAAGATCTTAGTCTTTTCTTTGAATTCTTATTGTGGTTTAGACGATCATGCTAGTTGACTGGAATCAGTGCCAGTATTCAAGACCTTTGCATCTTTTGCTGTATGTGTACAGGTTTTGTAAGGATCAGAGCTTACTCTAGCTTGTCTTCTGTTTGCTTTGTGAATATCATTGACGAGAAAGTGAACTACTGGTAGCTTGGTTTTAGCAGCTATTAGTTGCTCACTTTTAGTAGCTACTAGTAGATCAGTTTTAGTAGCTACTAGTAGCTAACTTTTAGAAGCTACTAGTAGATCAGTTTTATTAGCTACTAATAGATCAGTTTTAGCAGTCCACTTTTAATAGCTACTAGTAGTCCACTTTTACTAGCGTTGTCCTAGTAGCTCTGTTCGATCTGACAGGAAATCTTCAGTGGTTTTGTTGAACAAGACCTATATGAACGTTGCTCAATATTGTGGATACCAATATCGTCTTTCTATACCTCAACAAAGGACAAATTCCAGCTTAGACAATTCTCATCTTCTTTCTATCTAGAGATTTTAAATTGATTCGTGTGATAGTCCACAAGAACAGAGGACAAAACAAAGTATTTTAAAAAATGAATCACATTTTTATTGTTAAAACTATTAAGTTTTGGAAAAGATTGTTTGAAGGTTAATTTTGTCCCCTTTAATCTTATTTGTAATCTTAATTTGATTTCTGCTTTCCTTAGGTTGCATGCTTCTTTACCTCCAGACCTACTCTCAGGACATCGTCAGAGGTTTCTCGGCCAGTTTCATACCTTGAAAAAATTCTATCAAGCATCAACTGTTCTTCAGTATTTCAAGAATTTAATCTCCATTCCTTTCCTTCCTGAGGTATCACTGCTGTTTTAATATTTCAATAATTTTCAAACATTTATTTGCAAACTTTAAATGTAACATATGTTTGTTTTTGATCTTCTTGCTAGTACTTTTTTTTAAACTCAATTGTAGTTATTGAGGATTTTCTTTTATTATGTAAGAGTGATGCCAGGTTTGCGTGCCCTATGGCTGCAAACTCAAGCTTTTTTTTTTTAACTCAATTGTAGTTATTATTTAGGATTTTCTTTTATTATGTAAGAGTGATGCCAGGTTTGCGTGCCCTATGGCTGCAAACTCCTAAGCTTTTTTTTTTTTAACTCAATTGTAGTTATTATTTAGGATTTTCTTTTATTTTGTAAGAGTGATACCAGTTTTGCGTGTCCTATGGCTGCAAACTCCTAAGCTTTTCTTTTTTTTTTTAACTCAATTGTAGTTATTATTTAGGATTTTCTTTTATTTTGTAAGAGTGATGCCAGTTTTGCGTGCCCTATGGCTGCAAACTCCTAAGCTTTTTTTTTTTTAAAATAGAATTTTAATTATTCGAGAAAAAAATATTTGATTTTTCTTTTAACTTTGAATGATATATTGACTCTCGTTAATCTGGCATCATTGGGACAAAGAGAGTACCACATTTGCCATTATTGACTTGAATGGAATACACCAACCCCATCAGCAAACTATCATATATTTAGTTCAAATATTCCATAACTCAATTATCAAATAAATGCAAGTGAATTTTTAATGAAGTGTTCATATTCACTATGAAATTAGTAAAACATTGTACTCTATACAATTCATATTTACTTCTCGGATGCAAACTTCAGTCATGTTGCTTTAAATCTTTTAATCCTATGGTGTTTGTACGCTTTAAACCACAAGAAATAGATCGGAGGCATAGATGGGAATAAAGTTACCTTTCAATTATAAATGCTTCAAATCCAACTGGACAAACATACCCTTATTAATAGTTGAATACTGCAAGTGATTCGAAAACTGGCGTATCAACTCTCGAAATTTGTCGTCTGTTGGTCTCAGTTTTAGTCTTGTGTGTGAGTTCCATATCATGCGTGAGTCAACACAAGTTTTTCTCTGTACTTAATTGTGTTTCATAACCTGAAAATTCTCATATGATGAGGTGAGTGTCACTTACATCAACTTGTGATTTTATAGATTTTTTAATTAATATTTATATTAATTTCTATATAATTTATATATTCAGTCAATATTAACAATCAGTGCAATAAGTTCACTTTCCATTTTAACAACTAATATTATCAGTAAGTAACGTTTACTTACTAATATAAGTAGAATACAAAAAACTTCTTTTTTTTGCTTATGTATCTTTTTTTTTATAGACTGAAAGGAAGATTCTTATTAAATGCCATTAACTATTACAGATTATGGGCATGGTTTTGTCCTAAATGACTAAGAATAATAGGTGTTGGTCTTTTTCAGCCATTGTGAAATTCACATTTCAGATATTCATCGGCTCATACTGTTGTGCACCCTGAAATATTATAAAAAAAAAAAGCATATTATCAAGTACTCAAGTCTGAAAAATTATTAATTGAGAAGACATGAAGCACAAAATGTGTATGGGAAGACAATAACAGTATTGACTTAATGATATAATGGTGAAAGCACTATACATAAGCCAATTAAATCATTAGTTGTGCAATCTGTAATTGTGTGGTATTTACTCATTCTGAGGTAAAATGGATAAACCAACAAAAGTCTCCACACAAATGAAGTTTTATTCAACGCGTTTCGAACACTTTGTGTTCACATCAGGAAGACACTATAATACAAATTATATCTAATCAGTTACAAAATTAGAGTGAAATAATAAAATTCAATTACCATCCTACATGCGAATAGAAAGTTTAAAGAAATTTGTAGTTTGGAAACTTTTGAAATAAACAAAGCCGTCATTAATAATCCTTCTGCCTCTCTATGTCTTAATGATCAAATTCCAGGGGGTCCAAAATTTCTCAAACTGTTCCTAGAATCACAAAGAATAAATTAAAAAATAAATAAAAAAAAAAGAAAAGTTTCTTTCCTCTAAATTAGTGGTTCCGGCCTTCTGTATTTCAGTTAACGGTTTTCAAGCATACCCGACGCCTTTGTCACCTTATCTCCTAAATGCCTATCCCCACTCTTTCGCAACGGATCTGTTTCCTACTAGTTTTTTTCACTGGACCAACCCGTCAGTACCACATCCTTGGGTATGTCTTGAAGTCTCTTAATTAAATTTTATTATTTCACTCTAATTTTGTAACTGATTAGATATAATTTGTATTATAGTGTCTTCCTGATGATGAACCCAAAGTGTTCGAAACGCGTTGAATAAAACTTCATTTGTTAAAGTGGAGACTTTTGTTGGTTTATCCATTTTACCTCAGAATAAGCCAATTACCTGAGCCACACATTATTAATTAAAAAAATAACTAATTAAAATGAAGTATGAAATCTAAGATAGTTGAAGTATGTATGATTTTTTATTATATTTTTCGTGCTACCAGGATGTATTAAATGAGCCAGTGGAAGTCCAAGTTGCTGGTTTTGGAACCCTGTTATAACAGAACTGTAGAACAGCTTTGAGTAATATTATTTTAAAACTTTCCCCAAGAAAAAACTGTAGTCGTTTGATAAGAAACTGTCACTATTATCTATCCCTGTCATTATTTGAAACAATTTCATATACCACGGAGTTATCAGTCACTAGGTATATGGAAATGAAATATACATTACTTGAATTAAATATTCAGTACTTGTAAATAATTGGTTATTATTTTCTTTTAAAATTTAGATTACAGATCCTTTAGGCCGTTTGAACGAAAATGTTCCTGTTGATGTAGCATTTCTTCCTGGAATTTGGGAGTCATTTTCTTTAGGTTCTTTGGATATGTCTCTAGTTGTGATTAAAATAATTTATTTCGGTAATTCCATCATTAATGATTTATTTTTTGCAATTCCTGACAGGTGATATGACTATTCTGTGTAGGGTACCTTTTTCGTATATTTTTCTTGTATCATTTTGCTTTAAAATAAAAAAAACTAATAAAAAGAAATCAACTATTTGCATTTATTATAGGATCCTCCTAACTTCTTAATTCAAGCAGAACTGGCTAGTTATGTAACGCCTGTAGTGGTAGTACCTCAAGAAGAGGAGCCTATAGAAGAACCTATTACTGCGGCTTTGGTTAATCTTGATGGGTCACCTTCTGCATCGACTAATGGAGCAAGAGATGAGGCATTACCAGATCTCATCATAGAGAGGTAATTTTCACTTCACTTATGTGTCATCGTAATAACAGAGAAATAGCTTGGTTTCCAATTCAGAAATAAGTAAAGGTAATTACTCACTTTACTTATGTGTCATCAAATTAAGTCTTAACAGAGAAATAGCTTGGTTTCCCATTCAGAAATAAATAAAGGTAATTACTCACTTTACTTAAGTGTCATCGAATTAAGTCTTAACAGAGAAATAGCTTGGTTTCTCATTCAGAAATAAGTAAAGGTAATTACTCACTTTACTTATGTGTCATCGTCTTAACAGAGAAATAGCTTGGTTTCCCATTCAGAAATAAGTAAAGGTAATTACTCACTTTACTTATGTGTCATCGAATTAAGTCTTAACAGAGAAATAGCTTGGTTTCCCATTCAGAAATAAATAAAGGTAATTACTCACTTTACTTAAGTGTCATCGAATTAAGTCTTAACAGAGAAATAGCTTAGTTTCCCATTCAGAAATAAATAAAGGTAATTACTCACTTTACTTAAGTGTCATCGAATTAAGTCTTAACAGAGAAATAGCTTGGTTTCCCATTCAGAAATAAGTAAAGGTAATTACTCACTTTACTTATGTGTCATTTCTTAACAGAGAAATAGCTTGGTTTCCCATTCAGAAATAAATAAATGTAATTACTCACTTTACTTATGGTCATCGAATTAAGTCTTAACAGAGAAATAGCTTGGTTTCCCATTCAGAAATAAGTAAAGGTAATTACTCACTTTACCTAGGTGTCATCGAATTAAGTGTTAACAGAGAAATAGCTTGGTTTCCCATTCTGAAATAAGTAAAGGTAATTACTCACTTTACTTATGTGTCATCGTCTTAACAGAGAAATAGCTTGGTTTCCCATTCAGAAATAAGTGAAGGTAATTACTCACTTTACTTATGTGTCATCGAATTAAGTCTTAACAGAGAAATAGCTTGGTTTCTTATTCAGAAATAAGTAAAGGTAATTACTCACTTTACTTAGGTGTCATCGAATTAAGTGTTAACAGAGAAATAGCTTGGTTTCCCATTCTGAAATAAGTAAAGGTAATTACTCACTTTACTTATGTGTCATCGAATTAGTTCTTAACAGAGAAATAGCTTGGTTTCCCATTCAGAAATAAGTCAAGGTAATTACTCACTTGACTTATGTGTCATCGAATTAAGTGTTAACAGGGAAATAGCTTGGTTTCCCATTCAGAAATCAAATTAATATCTTTCAACGGAAAGAACTGGTCTTCTTCAGAGCGACAGTATTAGTAGACTCAGTATTACAGAAAGCAATAACTTGTTCGTCTATATCGGTTGACATCGAGCAGATGGTGTTTTACTGACAAGTTCCTGAACACTTTTGTTTAACTTGACTTGTCCAGCCCTTTGTTCTCTTTCCTTCCCATTATCGCCCTTTAAAATACCTCTCTGCCTCCCTACCCTTTTTATATCATACCAGATTTCACCATACCATATCATATTTCACGTGTTTCAGTCCGAGTATGACTCTCACGAAGGCGAGTTGTTTTGGTTGAAGGTGTCAATTATCCTGATAATAAATTAATCAGGATGGAAATTATTTCGGACCTGTTGCTATTATTTCGGACTTAATCCTCGACAACCAATTTAATACTTTAGTATCACTTATTTATGTTTTTCACACACAGGACTGCACAAAGAAATAGGAGTATGCTTGCCCAAATATAGTCAATTATTTAAATTGCTAAAAATTCATGTATCACATTAATATTTGCGTACATTTTGTTCAAAAATTAAGAAAGTTATTTTAATTTTATTTTTTTAATGAAATTCTGTAATTTATTTTACTAAAATTTATTCTTTTGTAAGAAAAATAATAAAGAATTTTTTTAAACTCCTTTCCACTATTTGTCCAGGATTAAAGAATATTTTTAATTTAAAAAATATCTATTTTTTTAAAATTTATGAAGTTATTTCAAACGATTACAAGAAAAGAACATATAGAAACAATACACTGCTCACTCCAATATTTTGAGCTCATCGTTATCAGGAGAAGAAGAGGAAGAAGAAGAACTGTGCCGAGCAGAGCTCATCTTCTTCTTCTTCTATTAACGATGAGATCGAAATATTGAAGTGATTAGTGTATTGTTTCTACGTGTCCTTTTCTTATAATCGTTTGATATGTTTACGTAACCGACCATTTCATATTTTAAATTATTTTAATTTATTAATAATTTTACTACTCAGTGTTGAGGTTGCTGGTAATGTTTCTCATTAGAAAGTTACCAAACTACTAATTTACAGTATAATCTTTCAGAGAATCAATTGATTTTAATTTTTTTTTTTTGAAGAAACTGTATTTTTTAAAAAAAAATTAATCTGGTCATTGATTAAATTATTAAAAATTTTTAATGTATGTATCATAGCTAAAATAAAATGATAAAAGTATATAATTTGTATTTAACTGGTGCGGAGGAGTACACTGATGTTTTCAAGACAAACCACCGTCGATCGCAGTCTTATCAGCTGATCTAATCTCAATTTGTTGACAACTTTGATAAAAACTTTTTATCCATTACACTAACAAATGTTTCTTGTTTTTCCTTTTAAACTTGCTTCATTTTCTACAGTACATCATTAGTGGTTTTGTTTTGTTCAAACATGGATATTCCTTCTCTTCGAGTTGATCATATTCCCTATCTTTATGCTCAGTATATTATATTAATTACTACTTTTAATTATAGTTGGTATAATTACACAAAACTTAAGATTCGCTGAAGGATTTTAAAAATGGTTTAATTTGACTGTAGATTTAAAGAGGCTTAGTTTTTTTTCTTTCTATTTGACTTCCATGAATTATATTTTCCTTCAGTTTGAATTTCATTGGTATATTTTATTTTGAATTCTTATTTGAATCTTTCAAATAGATGATTTGATTCATCTAAAAATACATAATAGACAAATAAAGTGAGACCCTTTATTTTATTAGACATTATTAAAGCTTAATTTAAAAAAAAATATATATTTGTTTTTTATGACTTCACAAGAATATGGACTCGCAAATTAAATTTTTTACTGTTAATTAATTTTATTTTATTTTTAATATACTGTGTTAGCGCTGGTCTACCTGCCAGCCAACTGGTAACCAAGAACAATAACAAGAAAGAAAAATAGTGACTTTTTGGTATCCATTGTTTGGTTCTGGATCAGGATTGAAGAAGGAAAAACGACACTCGCGAAACTTTTATGATCGGTCAAAACGTTGTGAAATGATCACGTCGAGATCACCAATTGTGGACGATTCGATAATGAATCCACTTTTTTTACGAAAAGGCTAATCGTATAGTCTTTTCATTATCTTAATAATGAATAAAAAAAAGTGTCTCTCGTATTCACTACCAAAACGTCATTTTTTTTTTCTTGTTGTTCTTGGTTACCAGTTGGCTGGTGGGTAGACCAGCTGCCACAATACTTTTTAAATTTAAAGTCAAAAAAACTTTAAAGTTTAATTAAAGTTTATTTTAATTTCCTTTAATACTTTTTTCTTTATGAAATAGACTTGTGTCCATTTATTTACTTTGTATATTAACTTTGATAGATCAAAACTTTGATAAAATCAACGGGTTTCCAATGCAAACATATACTTTTCCGTATTTAATCATGCAGCAGTATAAATATCGTTATCTTGGAAGTATTGGCGGTAATATTAGATTACATGATAGATTACAAATTGGTGTTTTATTTTACTTGGGTTAGAACATGGAATGTGATATGTTTTTTTACAAAAACTCAATATCTTATATTAAAATTAGAATAATTTAATTACAACAATGTTTGATAACGAAGTAAGTTTGGGTTCGAATTAAAAAAGGGAATAAAATTGATCGTAAATATTAAAATAGAGAGAAATATTTTAGCTTGTAAATGTTCTACTCATGCTTATCTTGTCCATCCTTCAGACTTAAATTGGTAAAAGTTGGTTGTTGATAAGTCGTTAGGTGAGGCCAGTTCTTATTTAAATTTGTATATTAATTCCTGAAAATTTAAATAATGAACCCTTTAGGTTGATTCAGGTCTTATACGTTGCACAGTAATATAGGCAAGGGTAATAGACATAAGTGGAAGAATGAGAAGAAATAGTACGAAGTGAAATCATAAAAGAAGTAACAAAATGCACATTGTTTAGTTTATTTTTTTTATTATTATTGTTTAGTGGGTTAAAAACGTCAGCCCTTTACGGTATTTTGTTTGAACGGTGATTCTACATTGGGAGGCCTAAATTTTGCCTAATTCAAGTTTATTTACAGTAGGGATCTTTAACGAGTATCTGACATCGCACAGGAGAGTTTAACGTCCTCTCCGAGGTATGGCGTACTCAGATTTATTCACCTCCCGCAAACATGTAGTTTTCTTCTTCAGGTTTACCTGCTTATATGGATCATATAACGTGAATCATTTGAGTATTTTTAAGTCTTTAGCAATAATCTTTGGAAACACTTCGTTGTTCCTAACGCGTTTCTTGCTAGACAAAACTTGACTTTATAAAAAACAAAACTTTGTTCTAATTGTTCTACGAAATTCTTAAACAATTTTGTTGAAACCATTTATATATAACTATGCTCACAGCAGTCCCTAGACACAATTCATATTGTCATCCCAATTAACTCGTAATTTCGTCAATTACCTTTTAATTTAAATAATGACACATTATAAGAAAGTAATATAATTTATGTCTTTAAGTACTTAAGTATTAATTTTTGTAATATTTACTTAGATAATTATATCTGATTACACTTAATTGGGAATATTAGCATCAGCCAAATATCGCATTTTGTTCTCCAAAACAGCTGTTTTCTTGTATGCTTTTTCTTCCTTATTTCTTTTTCTCCTATTCTTTACTTGTACAATTGCCTAAATTCAGTCCTAGTGCAATAATGGGCAAACTTTTTTTGGTTGTGAACCTCCTTCATGAACCAATAAAAAAAAAACCAATCAGTTGACCCTCATCAGAATTATAACTGTACTCACACCTGAAGTGTAGTAGTAATCATGGTTTAATCTAATTTTGATATATTAACGGATTTAAACGTTTCGAAGTCACTTGAGTTCATTTTTTTGAAGTTCTTTTGCTGGTCTTTGGGATTGGGTTTGTTCCCAATAGTTTTTGCCTACGATAGCAGTCACGTCGTTTGATTTATCAGATTGATATATTCAAAAATAGCCCTTAAAGTGATGAAGTGCCGTACAGTTTTTGAACAATATTGTATCATTTGGGAGGGATACAATTTTATTTCACATCATATAAAATAAAATCCAATTTTTTTTCTCGTGAACTGCTAACTTTAAAGAATTGCAATTTCGTAATGGTGCTATGCTAATATTATCAGAAACTTAAAAAAAAATCAAATTTTCATAAAAATGTAAGCATTAATTATTGAAATAAATCCGTTAAATGAATCACTGCAAATTTAAAGCCCTTGAAATTTAATTAAGTTGAGAATCCAAGAGGTAGATATTACATTTTCTTATTGTAAAGTTGAGTGTATACCTCTCTTTATATTTTTATACAATAATTATGTAATAGTAAAACCCAAATTATTAATATTACTTGATCTTTACTCTTTGGTTTTATTTCCAGGGATAACTTGATCGAGCATCTCCAGAATGAATTAGCTAGGTTTAGAAACGAACTTTCTAGAGCTGCAGATCAAGAGACTTCCATTGTTCAATTGAAGGAAAAACTAAACCAGCTTGAATCAGAACTTTCTTCAAAGGTATATTTCATTCGACTTTAAGAATTTTAAGATATAGACTATTTTCGATGGAAAGTTCTATTTAGTAAGGTCTTTTTGGTGCTACCTCCGATTTTATACTATAGTAGATAATGGGTAGATACTATTTAACACATTGGTATTGAATTTACTTTTGGACAATGACTACAAAGAGACTAAAAACAATACTGAATAACCAACCACTGCCAATTTCTAACTACTTATAACTGACTAATAGTGCTGTATTTAAGTTTTAAACGACTAGACGGTTAATAATATCGTTAATCTCCTGTTAATCTTCCGTAAAATAGTGGTCAGCCTACATTAGGCGAGATCACTGTCAGCATGTGAGATCAGATATCAAAGTATTTTATAACGTTCATATTAGCTGCTGATATATAATCACAGTAAATGCTGAACTTTCAAAATCAATACTTTTTAAAGGATATTTTTTTCTTCTTAGCATACTTGTGATGAATTTTACGTTGTTTACTACGAAATGATATCGTAGGTGGTAGATAACAAAATCGGAGGTAGGTTACTTTACCTCTTTACCTCACCACTGGGACGTAAGTTTGATCTTTTAACCGTTGGAAATAGTTGGGTTTGCACAAAGAGACCTCGTTTTGAGGGCATAATACCAGTCATTCAGGTTCTCATATACAATGTACCTCTTCTTCTATTCAAACCGTCTAATTGTTATACCCTTTTGAAATTGTTTACTAGAGCTTAATAAAACAGCTGTTATATATTGCAGGATTATGAATTGGAGCAAGAAAGAATATTAAAAACAGAACTACTGAAACAAGCAGAACTGGCTTCCAAATATGAAGAGACTGAAAGTAAATATCTTTGTTTGTTTTTATTATATCGTTATTTATATACCTTCTGAGAAAGGAATATGTTTTAAATGTCCTATGCAACTTTAGGAATATGCCAACGTCCGAACCACAACAAGAAGTGAGAAAAAAACCTAAAATCTTAAAACTGCAACAAACTATCTTCGCCAGAGTCAAATCCCAACTGATTCTGTTGGGATTAGGGATCTGTCAAATTCCAAAACCCAGTTGGAATTTGACTCTGACAAGACCGTTTGTTACGGTTGAAAGATCTTAATATTAAGTGTATATATATATATAATAAGGTACTGTTTTCTTGACCACAAATTAATAACAAACACTTTTTCTTCTTCTCGGAATGTGGTCAGGGTTAATAAACGGAATCACTTCTTTGCCAACGTTTCGTCTTTATTTTAAGACATCCTCAGGGCTATAAACTAACAAAAAACAAAAAACAATGGACATTTGTCATTTCTACTTTACAATCATCATAACAAATAAAAAAACTTGTTATGATGATTGTAAAGTAGAAATGACAAATGTCCATTGTTTTTTGTTTTTTGTTATTTTAAGCTCTGGGGATGTCTTACAATAAAGACGAATGGTTGGCAAAAAGGTGATTCCGTATATTAACCCTGACCAAATTGTGAGAAGAAGAAAAAGTGTTTGTTACATATATATACCATGATAAACGAAAAACGGTCCGGCAGGACAGATTACACTTAAAATAAACTGTGACACATAGACTGAAACATAACAAAGACTCACTTTTCAATATTTCGATCGCCATTACGGTCGAAATATTGAAAAGTGAGTCTTGTTATGTTTCAGTTTATGTGCCACAATTTATTTTAAGTATATATATATATATATATAAAAAAAGATTTCACATAAACACGTGAAACAACAATCAATGATTAAACCACAATAAGAATGGGAAAACAAGACTAAGATCATTCAACCGTAACAAGCGGTCTTCGTCAGAGTCAAAAACCCAGTTGTGTTTTTGACTCTGACGAAGACCACTTGTTACGGTTGAAAGATCTTAGTCTTGTTTTCCCATTCTTATTGTGGTTTAATCATATATATATATATATTAATATATATATATATATATGATTATTTAAAAATATTATTATTTAAAAATAGATTCACGTGTTTATGTGAAATCTTTTTAATATATATATATATATATATATATATATATATATATATATACAACTAAAAAAAATGATTGATCGGGATGCGGTCAGTTTCTTCCACTTTCAATTCCAACTCTCATTGCCGACGTTTCGATTTTATTTAAAATCTTTTTCCAAAGGCCTACAAACAGATTTTTTTTTTTTTTTTTTTTAGTTGTATATCTGTCACACGGTCGAGAAGTTATTAGTGTTTATATATATACATATATAAAAGGAAATTAAGCATCCACTAGAAAAACTGAGAAAGATTCACCTCAATATTTCGATAACCCTTTTTGTCAGGAAGAGATGTTCACTGCTTGAGAGGCAACCAAGATTCACTACTATTCTAAAATTATTTGATTATTTTAGATTTGATTAGATTTGATCAATCTAATTAAACCGTTTATTGATTTATTAGTTTTGAAAATTATTTTTTTCTTTTTTTTTTCAGAAAAACTGAAAGTACTAGAAGAAAAATTCCAAAAATTGAAAGAAGTTTATTCTAAGTTACGAGATGAACATATTAATTTAATTAGGCAGGTATGTGATATCTTTTTTTTTATATTACGTGTATGTATAATTTTTTTTTATTTAGTTTTTTGTTTTTTTTCATTATTATTTTTTGGATGACACACAATTGTTTGTGACAACAGAAAGCAGGTGTCGACAAAGCTCTAAAAGGTTCAGAAAAGATGACAAAATTCGCCAGATCTGCCAACAGTCTCATCTCAACTATTGTGAGAAAATAAACATGACTCTTTATATTGAGGTTCATGGCAAAACTCTGTACATACAAAACAGTGGTTCTTTTTTTTTTGTACATACAGGTTGATTGCTTTTTCCTTTTGTACATAATACACTTGTAGTTTCAATATATACACGGAGTAGTAAAGGAAAAGGGAATTTACTATTTCGTATCGGAGAATTATGTTATTATAACAGAATGATATGTCAACTCATTTAAGATTGCATATCTATTATTTGTAGATATATAATTAATTTTGGGTAATTAGCTAGTCAGCAATGTTGATGTGGGGATGCAGAATGACCGGTGATTCTGCATATTTACTCATTACTACGGTTTCAACTCGTATTGTGTCCAGTTTGGATCGTCTTTCCGGTTTTATTGTGAACTAATTAAGGAAATACAGAAAATATAGTGTTATTAAACAGTAGATTGCGAAGGATATACTTTTGAATGTCTTCCTATATGATATAGCAGGACTCAAAAGCTCAGTTTGATTCCAAGTGGGCCAGATAAATCAATAAATCAAATAAATGGCAATCAATATTGTAAAATCAGTAAGTTGTAAATCAGTAATATTGTAAAATCAATATTGTAAATACTGGTTTTTATAAAAAAAAATTATTAACATCTAAGACTACACAATAAAATTCCTTTCATATTTACTTTCTATAGAAATTGTCAAAGCTAAAGCAGTACTACGGTGTCATGTTAATATCTCACATACAATACAGCTTGCATGAATATACCTGCAAATATTTACTATATAATTCCATATTGCATACCTGGAGTTATGATTAAGTGCAAAAACTGTTGATTTGAAACTAAGTTATGTTCTATTTTACTTGAGTAAAACACTGGTGAAGATTAGGGAAAAATTATATATATCTAACAAGATTTCACAATAAGCACATGAGACAACCATGTTTCTGAAATCCACAAACTGTTTTTCTCTGTAAAATAATCTGTAATGTAATAGTTAGTTTTTCATTTTCAAAAATTTTATACTTCTGCCTATGAAAAAGGTTTTAAATAAAAACCGAAACGTTGGCAGTGACAGTTTAATTTGAACCTGAAGAACCGACCAAGTCCAGATAAACCTGTTCTATCTGATGCTGCTTTAGTTTTAGTCTGTCCGTGATCCTGAATCAGTATAGTTTTAAGTTAGTGATAGCATTAGCGTCCAAAGTAGCCCAGTGGCTTACATACTCGCCTCTGGACTGGTAGATCCGGGGATCAATATCCACTCTGGTCCTCGATTTATTCACACTTGGAAGTAGAAAAAAAATCGGAGCACGTCATTCCTCTGAGAGGATATTGAGTAAACCTGTTTGAATGCCGTACCTAAACCTTTCGGCCATCGGAAACGCCAGGCCGATGTTTTTTTACGTGGTGCCCTTTAGCCACGCTGGGGAATCCCACGCTCGTTAAAGATCCCTACGCTAAATACTCTTGAGTTTGAGAAAGTTTGAGACTCTCGGTGTAGCATTTTTGATTGTGCGGTACCACAAAGTGCCAATTTTTGGCCGATGTACAGGGCCTAACCTAACCTAATAACAGCATTACATTTACTTAACTCGGTTTATTACATACAGTAAGTAAAAAAATTCTATGATTTAATGAAAACTTTTCTTTTAGTTCTATAAGGAACGAGTTTCTTCTTAAACTTGTCTGTATGAAGGATAGTTTTTTTAATTTTCCGAAAATGAGTAAACACCACTCAGTAAGTGATTACGCAACTCATATAAATTTCTTTATATGAAATAAATAAATATGAAGCGGCTAGTCAATCAAGAAAATTACAATAATTACCTTGTTAGTAAACTTATGTTGATGGAGTCTGTAAAACTTGTTTACACTTTTTTTTCTGGAGCCATTTGCCAAAGTAGTAAAATTTTGTTGCATACCTACTTCACATTATAAGAAAAAAAAAATAGATCGAAATATATATTACACTCGACCATCGTGTTTCCATACTTCAAAAAACCGTATTTTCAAGTTTCTGTACTTTTTTTTTCTGAATAGTATAAATTATCATCCGGGTATTGGTAATTCACAATGAGGGCAAAGTGAGGTCGAGTAGTCTAGGCTACTCGAATTTCATTATCTTTTCTAACTGTACCTTTGTTATGTATAAAAAATATTATTATTGCGTATTTTAATGTATGATAAATTTAAACTGTTTATTATTAAAAATTTAAATTAAATGTGCTGTGTGCTAAAATAAATGAATTTGAGATAACCTAACCCTTCTAGAAAGTTTTAGTGAGATCATGTATATGGCACGTCTTGGCATGCTGTCAACCACTAAGACTATCCTACCTACCATTAGGCTACCGCTTACCAGTGTTACCAATTTCCGGACTTTTCTGTTTCCGGTCCTATCTCGGTCTCCATCAGTATGGAAATTCGTGGGTCGAGTGTATATTAACAACTTTTGTTTATTTATACTTATAACTGGGGGGGTCAGGCTAGCTCAGTGGTTACGTGCTCGCCTCTGAACTGATAGGACCGGGGTTCGATCCCCACCTGGCCCTCGATTTATTCACGCGGGAGGTGAATAAATCTGAGCACGTTGTCCCTCGGAGAAGGACATTAAACTGTCGGTCCCGAGCCTGTACGATGTTAAAGATCCCTACTCTAAATACATTTGAGTTAGGCAAAATTTAGGACTTCCACTGTAGAAAATCAATCTTCATTGTGTGGTATCACAAAGGGCCAATGCTCGGCCTAAGTGTGTTCCTTTGTGGGACTGCCACTGCAACCTATTACTTATAACTGAGTTATCCACAGAATTCTTACAGCATTATTTGTTAATATAATATATTTATTATATGTTTTTTGTTACAACAATTTTTTATAATAAAATGTACTTGTTTTATACAACTAAAGGCACTAATAAAAACTTGAATATCCCAAAATATACTAGTGATGTATGCAGCTGAAAAGAAGCTTTTGACGTTAGAGGTAATTGTTCAGGATATCGGGGTTAGTAGCAGGTAGTTATTCATCCACGTGAATGACTGGCCAGCTGTGATTAATCCCACGATCTGGTTGTACATGTAAGGGTCAGAATATCATGGAGGTTAGCGTGCTTGCTTCTGTATTGGTAATCCAGAGTTCGTAACTCACGTTGGCCTTAGATTTTGTTTCATGAAGTAGGTCGAACAAACCTTTATACATATGACGTTTCATAAAATGTGACTTAGTGGTAACGAGTTTGCACGATGCCAACTACTCTGTTACATAAATTAAGTCTGTATTTAGCATTGGTCCTTCTGTTTGGCATTGAGACATTAGTGGCTGCTGGCCAACTCTATGACCCCCCTACTCTGTTACTTCTCTCCTACTTGTTGTACATATGCTATTGGCTGCACTACACTTTACAATAAGCATTGGTTGCGATTATACATCAGTTATGTTTTTTTGCATGCTAATATCTGTATTATAATGATGCATGATATTTATTGTAAGTTTATAAGGAGAAGGTGTTTGATCAGATTGTGGAAGGGTTGAAAACAAATTAAATCTTGTCAGCTTCCATCTGCTGGATGAACACAGTAGGTTTCTGTTGTGTTGGCCATATAAAGATTCCCTCAGCTTGGCCTACTGTGTCAACACACACCTGCTCAGTAGTCTATACCATGTCAATCTAGCCTCGATTCACTCAGCTCAGTCTACTATATGAGCACACACTTACTCAGTAGGCTATACCATCTCAATCTAGCCTCGATTCACTCAGCTCAGTCTACTATATGAGCACACACTTACTCAGTAGACTATACCATCTCAATCTAGCCTCGAATCACTCTGCTCAGTCTACTATATGAGCACACACTTGCTCAGTAGGCTATACCATCTCAATCTAGCCTCGATTCACTCAGCTCAGTCTACTATATGAGCACACACTTACTCAGTAGGCTATACCATCTCAATCTAGCCTCGATTCACTCAGCTCAGTCTACTATATGAGCACACACTTACTCAGTAGGCTATACCATCTCAATCTAGCCTCGAATCACTCTGCTCAGTCTACTATATGAGCACACACTTGCTCAGTAGGCTATACCATCTCAATCTAGCCTCGATTCACTCAGCTCAGTCTACTATATGAGCACACACTTACTCAGTAGACTATACCATCTCAATCTAGCCTCGAATCACTCTGCTCAGTCTACTATATGAGCACACACTTGCTCAGTAGGTTATACCATGTCAATCTAGCCTCGATTCACTCAGCTCAGACTACTATATGAGCACACACTTACTCAGTAGGCTATACCATCTCAATCTAGCCTCGAATCACTCAGCTCAGTCTACTATATGAGCACACACTTACTCAGTAGGCTATACCATCTCAATGTAGCGTCCATTCACTCAGCTCAGTCTACTATATGAGCACACACCTGTTCAGTAGGTATACCATCTCAATCTATGCCCTATTCGATCAGCTTGGATACTGTGTGGTTACACAGTTGCGCTCTATGTTCCTGTCATCTTAATCCTACCTCAATTCGTTCATCTTGGCCTGCAGCCTCATCATTCACTTATTTAATAGATTCCACTCATTTAAGTCTGATACGAAATTCCTTCCGAGCAACCGAATTTGGTTTTAGCTGTTTAGTATTAGGTCACGACCGAGAATTTATATAACACTCATCTAAAAACCAGTGAAATCATATGTCTTTTTTTATAATTCTTCTTTTTTTTTCTTTTTCATATAAGATGACTGCTTTACGAACTTCTGTTTATATGTTTTGCTTATAATTACAGCTTGAGATCATTCATTAAAATATAATTTTTGTTTAAATTATAATTTTTTTCATTTTAAATGTTTTAAAAGCCCTAAGCTTTACTGGATATCTCTATAACTTCTCCCATACTGAACCAATATATTGTTTAAAAAGGATACAAGTTGCCAGTTGTCTGTACTTTCATATTGTCTTTTATTTCGTTATATTCATTGATAATGTTTTTAGTAACCTCAAATTGTTTAACTTTGTTGTAAAAATGTAACTCCTTTTCTTACAATTCTTCAGTTACCCTAGTTTACATTGTCAAAATAGTTTCATAAATGCTTTAATCTTATTTCTGCTGGGATTTCGTCTAGTTTTAATTCAAATTTTGTAACAATTAGTTCAGAGTGGTTCTGTTTACTCCTGCTTGACAGTGTAAAGGCTAAACAACGGACTTTAATCATTGTAATGCCATAGTATTTCTTATTTTCTTAGTGTTTTAATATTTAACTGAATGTTTTTTTTAATCAACTTTATTTGTAAATATACAACTACGCATATTATGCGTAACAGGCATATGTAGTAATAGATTACACAATAACATCGATGCAAATGAGCAAAGAATGGAACCCACTGGTTCAACTTCTCACTTTGTTTTTTATTTTTTAAGTATATTATTGTAATAGTAGATCCCTGGGCCATTTTCTCTTGAGTAGTCTTAGGGGATTCTGGAAGGTGAGGAGGAAGCAAGGATTCGTTTCAAATGGATTTGGGTGAGAGGAAAAGTTGTTGTGAAATGACTTATAACGATCAGAGGCAAGGTTTTGGATGAATGGAATTTTTAGTTCTTTATGAAGGGTGTAGTTTTTGGAGTAATACGGAGCATTTGTGATAGTGCGGAGAATTTTAGATTGCAATGATTGTATTCTATTAATATTGAATGGTTTTGCACAACGCCATAGTTCAAACTGAATATTAATTCTAAATTTAAATACCATTTCTTGATTATGAATTTCTTCCTGGTATTTCTTAAGAAAATCTTATTCTTATACCAAAGGTATCCCCTCATGTCTAGTTATATCGGATAACGTGCCCTGCTTTATGCCGGTACACTATGAAACAACAGCAGGTGTTTTATTAAACATTTCGTCACGTAGATGGCGTGAAATAAAAAAAAAGCACTTTTATTTATTTTATTTTTATTTATTTTTTTCATGATATGAATCTCATAAAAACTTATTAACCTGCTAAACCCTAGTGATATGTTACTCTTAAGAAGCGCAGTGAAAGAACAAGTATCTAAATTCTACGTTAATATAAACAATTGTGAGGGTACATCTACCTCAAATGCTTTCAGTTGGCCTTTCTGAAATGTATTCAGCTGTCGCAAGGAATGATTATATCAACTTTCATATAAAATCACAGTTTTAAAAGTTTTAACTTTTAAAAGTTAAAGTGATTGACCATTTTCTGGGAGGAGTTTCATCAAGAAATCAACACTTAACAATTTGTTTACAAATGTTACTTTTCCTTTCTTATCTTGTTTATTCCATTTTTTTTAACAATAAGAATTATTGTTTATTTTAATTTATTTACAGCTGGGTTCTCTTTGCGATAACCTCTTTTTCCTATTGACTTTCAGAAAGCAGATGTTGACAAGCAGTTAGCTAACTTTAAAAGCCAGGAGTTGGATGCTTCAGAGAAGATGCGACTAGAAGATTTAGCTCAACAGTTGGCCAAGCTTCAGGTCGAGGCTGACTCAGCGGCCGAACAAAACCAGGTTTGCTTCTTTCTGTATTATAAAATTAATCTTCAGAGAACTCTAATCTATTAGTGTTTTTGTGTCTGGAAAACTTATAATGCCAATTGTATCACTTTGTGGAAAAACTGACATACTAATCTTTAACTTTTGTAACTTGAAATTAAACTAATTTGTATTATTAAAACGAAGTTATAATCAACTTTCATAATAACTTACCATAAACGAATATCTTTATTTATTGAATGCTTAATTATACAGGGTGGTCCAAAATGATCTGACACATTTGTAGTTTTAATAAAAGCCAAACATAATAAATCTTTTGAAAAAAAAAAACTTTTATTTTCTGAATGTACTTATAATGCCATTTTATTTCATTAAGTTTTAAAAATCAAATCAGCTAAATGCTTCCCATCATTGGCAACATACTGTTTGAGAAGTTCATGAAATTACCAATAACTCTATGAATAATTTCTTGTGGAATGGCTGCTATTTCTAAACGAATTGCGCGTTTTAATTCCTCAATAGATAGAGACCGATGACTGAATACTTTTGATTTTAAATATCCCCACAAGAAGAAATCACACGGGTTCAAATCAGGAGATCTTGTAGGCCAATGGACTTCTGGCGGACCTTGGGCGGCCTGGTTGATCCACTTATTCTAAAGTTTACAACCTTTAATAAAATTGTTACTAGTGGGTGAAGGATCATGTCTTTTGAGCTTAAAGTGCAAATGAAATGCTCTTTGTGTTGCTCTTATCGATTTGTTGATTTTGAAAAATGTTTGCCGTTCCAGTTCATAAAGGATATTCTGAAAATAAAAAAAGCTTATCAAATATATAAATACATTTTGATATATATAAAATAAAACGGCATTATATGTACATTCAGACATAAAAGTTTTTTTCAAATGATTTATTATGTTTGGCTTTTATTAAGCCTACAAATGTGTCAAATCATTTTGGACCACCCTGTATAAAGCTTACAGAATGAGGTTTTGGTGCTCTAACAATATGATAAAAGTAGCACTATGTTGGCACCAAGCAGTCAGTTATAACGAATTTTTTTTTATTATTTGACAGGAAGTAGAGGGTAAAATTTCTTTTTTTCCCTCTATTGGTCTCCCTCTCCTTTTAACTCTCTCTTTTAAATGTACATCATTTTGTCAAGGGTACTGTCTCAGGTGTCGTATATAGTGGAGTACAAAACGTGTTTATTTTGCAGTCCCGTAGAGAGTTGTATTTTGCTGATTGATGAACAATGACTGACTGTTATTTTCAAGAAATATTAAGAATTGCCCAATTATCATCAAAAAGTAGAACAATTCAATTTCTGATTTTCTTTTTTACTTCATTTGTTACAGAAAATCCAAAAACCATAAAACCTTTCCCTTACCTTTCATAATAATCTTTACTATTACAGTCATCGTATAAGAATGATCTATGATTTCAAATATTGCCTTTTCTAAATAATTATTTATTTATTAATAAATTAGTTAATTTGAGAAGTTTCCTCAAGATCATGCGAGATTTAGAAATATTTTTAACAATTTCTTTAGAGTTGTTATTACATTTTATCTTTATTTTGCATATTGCATGATTTTTATGATATAGCTATTTCTAACTATGCCAATATTTGATCTTTATTCTGCATGCTGCATGATTTTAACAGAGACACAGACTTGTAAGTGTTTTATTTACTGAATTAATATTTTAATAGTAATAATGATGGTGGTTATGGTATTTATTGTATGATCCAAATTATTATTTTTGCATGTGTTCTTTTTCCGTTGTACTGACAATGAATATGGGTAAAACAAACTTATATTCGTCATTTTAACACATTTTAGAATTTGGTAATCATTTTAAAAAAATATTTTCATAAATTGTTAGTATTATAACACAATGCTTTCTTATATCGACCACATATATTCGACACATTTGTCTTTCTTTATTGAGGTTTAGTCTAGCGTCAGACATCGAAACACGTTTAAGCCAATTTTTCGTCTATATTTGTTAGATACCTTCAAGGCTGCATCAATACAGAATTTTTGGATGTAGAACAAATATAGATGAAACTTTTGGTTAAAGGTGTTTTACACATTTGATTCTAGACCAAACCTCAATAAAGAAAGAAAATTAATACTGTATATAATAAAATACTCAAAAGGGCTCTTATTACCGTTACAACTGAATCACTTATATCAGTACCGCCTTTTTCTGAAAATGAGACATCCCCCGAAAATAAACACTAGTGATTTACGGAACACTTTGGAATATAAGCCCTTACCTGAAAATAAGCCCTAGTTAAAATAATGTGAATAATATAATTACTTAAAAAAATGCTGTTGAATTTAGTAGGTATCTCTAGCTGCCCTAATATTTCATAGAATTGTTTGGAACAGAACATTCCAAGAAATGTCTTGTTTATCTCTACAGTTCGTTTCAAAGAATGCAATACTTATTATAAAGTTGAATTTATCTTCAAAATGCAATATATTGCTACAGTCTACATAGAGTGACGGGGCAGGTACAATGTTTGTGCATTTCAGTTTTGCAAATCTGATTACTACCTAGAACTTATTGTACTTGAAGCCCTCCTCCGAAAATAAGTCCTAGCCCGTATTTTGGACCTAAAAAGAAACAAGACAGTGTCTTATTTTTGGAAAAAGACGGTAGTAATTTATTCCAGAACATTTCTCAATTCTAAAACAACGTTACAAAAAATGGTCTATTTTTACAAAGATTAACTCTTTCAAAACAGCATTCAGTTATAACACTATGTGAATAGTCCGTTTTTTCTCTTGCAACTTTTTCTAAATAACAGTTAATTTAACAAGTTATATGAATGTTCATTTATTACTGATAATAAATTTGGTAATATCTCTTTCTCAACAACATTTGACAATAATAATTACCAATTTATGAATGCTACATTTTTTCTAATATCAACTCTTTTTAAACAACATCTGATTCAACAATAACAACATATGAAAGGACCTTTTTTTCAATAGTGCCTCTTTCTCGACAAGTAAGAAGAACTACAATAAAATATACTTTATTTTTTTGCATAAGTAACTCTTTCTCAACGAGACTCTATTTAACAATAATCCTGTGTGAATGCTCCTTAATTTTTTTTGTTTTTGTTTTTAGTAACTCTTCTTATACTACTTTCGGTTCAATAATGACGCTGGTTAAATTTTCTTTTTCTAATAGCACCACTTTAAGAGATCTGTTTTCATCAATGTCTCTAATATGAATGCTTTTAATTTCTTTAATATATGTAAAGTTAGGCAACAATGACTAAAATCTACATTTGTCGATATTTTCAAGGATATATCTGTCTTTTAAGCTTGACTGAATCTATTTGCCCAAACTTCACAAATTTTGTTAATACTTTTGAATTATAGCTAAATAAAAAAAAAGTAAGTAAGCAATTAAATAGTTTGTAGTCTTCTTAAGAAATTGAATATAGTTGAGTGTAAAATCTCAATTTTTAATTTTTTTTTAAAAATATTTTGTGTGTATTTCAGGCATTAGAAAGTAAATTAAGTTTCGTCACAAAAGAAAAAGCAGTTGTAGAAAGTGAAATTCAAGAATTACTAACTCAAAAAGATGATTTGGATTCTAAATTGGCTGAAGTAAAAAGTAAAGTTATACAAGCTCAGGATTTATCGAAAAAGACGCTAGGTGAGAAGAATTTTATTTGCAAATTGTATTGTTCAAATTATTTGTTGAAATGTATATTCTGTGAAATGAGTAAAGTTAGAACTGTGGTTTCAAATGAATATATCTTGTGAGTATAGTTGATTTGAGGTTATAGAGAATACCAAAAGGACACTTTAAAAGCTCAGTTTGGATGGAGAACAAGTTATTCTGAGGCAAAATGGATAAACAAACAAAAGTCTTCACATAAATGAAGTTTTATTCGACAACAACAACGCGTTTCGGACACTTTGTGTTCATCATCAGGAAGACACTAGAGCAGGGTTTCTCAAACTTTTCGACGCTCCGACCCCTTTACAATTTTTTTGAAGTACCATCGACCCCCAACCATGTTATAGTAATTCGACAAATGCAACTGAAAGTAAAGTTTTGCGCATTTCCATGTCAAAGTTACCTCAACATTTAAAATTGAAAATTATAGTATTAAAAAACTGCACTTTAATGAATGTCAACACTTACCTAATTGCAGAACAATATCTTCATTAATGAGATGGATGGCTTTGGTGGGAGGGAGTTAACAAGGGCACCAATATCTGGTTGAAAAATTGTAAGTTTTAATCTCAAGTCTCCCCGTTCTTCAATATCCATATGGTTTCGCTGCTTAGTTAAGAGCGCGTTCACATGACTAAATTGTGGTAACTGTACAGGGCGAGAGATGAGAGAGTGAGAAGGGTTCTTTTAATCACAACGGTTCTAGGTAATTTGACTCCTGGATATCTCATTCTCGTAATTTGACTCCTAGTCAATTTCTTAATATGCAGATGCACAATTTGTTTAGAGGGAGAAAATAAATATTTTCAAAACTTAAAATGGCTGAAAAATTTGTAACCTTTGATCTGTGACCCCGATAATGTTAATTGACATCTGAAAGGCTCCACCGACCCCTCACTGACCCCTGCAGTAATAACGACCCCCTGAAGAGCTACAGCGACCCCTGGGGGTCGCTACCGACCACTTTGAGAAACCCTGCACTAGAGGATGAACACAAAGTGTTCGAAATGCGTTGTTATTATCGAATAAAACTTCAATTGTGTGGAGACTTTTGTTTGTTTATCCATTTTACCTCAGAATGAGTAAATACCACACAATTACGGATTGCACAACTAATGATTTAAAAAAAAAGTTATTACTTGCGTCCTTCGTCTTTTTACCTTTTTTATCCCCACTAATTTATTTTCATCTAGTGAACTTTAGTATCGAAACATCCAATGAACTGCAGTATCGAAAAATATGTTTCCTATGTAGTGGTTTACAGTGTTTGGAAGTGAGTAAGGAATTAACGATCTACAACATTGCTATTGTAATACAATTGGAATAATTTTTATGAAACTCTTATAACTATTTCTGGTTTGAGTAATGAAAAATATTTCTCTGTTTGCTAAGTTCTTTTGAAGAAAATAATCACTACATTTTTTCAGAACTTTGGAAATGTTAGAAGACAGTCAATACTCTTTAGTGGTACGGCTGTATGTTTTACTGAAGTCAATAACAAATGTTATAAAAAATGACAGTAAACGCATAATAATTTTACACCATGGCAGTGTAACCTACAATATATAGCCAATTATATATATATGATCACATCACAATAAGAAATGGGAAAACAAGACTAAGATCTTTCAACCGTAACAAGCTGTCTTCGTCAGAGTCAAAAACCCAACGAAGACCGCTTGTTACGGTTGAAAGGTCTTAGTCTTGTTTTCCCATTTCTTATTGTAGTTTGATCATTGATTGTTATTTCACGTGTTTATGTGAAATCTATATATATATATATATATATATATATATATATATATAACAGATTCAATAATATATCGACCGTTTGATAGAATAGGTGTGTTCTCTAATCGGGGTTCGGTCAATTTTCCAGGATAAAAAATCAAACTCTCGTTGCCAACGTTTCGGTTTTATTTGAAAAAGGTTTTAAATAAAACCGAAACGTTGGCAACGAGAGTTTGATTTTTTATCCTGGAAAATTGACCGAACCCCGATTAGAGAACACTACCTATATTATTATATATCTAAATATATTTATATTATATATATATTCGTATATTTGGGAAACAGTCCGTCATTTATACATGTGAGATAAAATTTTCTGCCTACTTTTGTCTTGATCAGTTTTTTGGATTTCTTTTCCAAATCTCGTATTAGTCCTTTAAATGTAAAGGTCTTGATCTTGAAAGGTCGTGATTGATTTGGAAAAGAAATCCAAAAAACTGATCAAGACCTTTAAATGTAAAGGACTAATACGAGATTTGGAAAAGAAATCCAAATAACTGATCAAGACAAAAGTAGGCAGAAAATTTAATCTCATATATATAAATATATAATTGTCACAATAACAGGTGATATAAATATTCAGGTAACTCACCACAAATGATTGAAGAAGCAAGTAAATGACTCTTGCTCTCTGACGACGTGATAAACGAAAGGCCTCAGAGTGGTTATCTTCAATCATTTGTGATGAGTTACCTGAATATATATATATTATATATATATATATATATAGCAGTATCACAATAAATACACATGACTCTGTAATCAAGGAAATCGCCTCTAAAAGTACCTAGTTAAAGAAAACGGTTGAACTCGAAGAAAGTTACATATAACCTAAAAGTGCATAAGAACGTTTACCTTTTCTTTTTCTACTTTTAGTGGTCATTTCCTTGATATATATAATAACAAATAACACTAAAAACATTCTCAAAAAATCATTTCTGTTTAAGTTTGAAAAGTATAACAGGTATCCAAATTAACAAAGTTTTATTACGAAAAAAAAGCGTTTTGAACAATAGTGTTCTTCTTTAGGTGTACCTAGGATTACAATCAAACATTGTATATTGATAACTGACCATCAGTTCTTTGACAGTGAGATACCTAGTTATGATTTGGAAGTTTTATCATTTTTCTGTACATGTTTCTCAATATGTTCCTTGTTCTGATGTGATATTTGTGTTGCAGATGAGGTTATAGAAGAATGCGCCAGGCTAGTGGATCAAACAGTTTTGGAAATAGACAATCCAGCTCTTTCATCTGCTACTTGCTCCATAGGTAATATCTATGTTGTACTCTAACTACATATGTGTGGAAAGCGATTCTCAAGGGTTAGGTGTAGTCCGATGGTGGCGAGCTTTGCGTCGAGTATTTAAGATTGGAGGTTCAAATCTTTGCAATGACCCTTTGAAGGAAGTTTAATAATCTTATACACGACGTCATCCCCGTCGTTTGTTTGTTTTTTGTTTAAATCGATCCCCTAAGTGGTGACAACGTCAGCCGTTTACCGGCTTTTTCTTTGTTTGATCGGTGATTCTTCACATTCTACATTTGGTGTCCTAAATTTTGCCTAACTCAAGTGCATATCGAGTAAGGATCTTTAAAGAGTACCTGACATCGTACAGGCTCGGGACCGACGGCTTAACGTCCTCTCCAAGGAACGACGTACTCAGATTTATTGACTTCCCGCGTGAATAAATCAAGGTCCAGGAGGGGATTGAACCCCGGACTACCAGCCCAGAGGCGAGTACGTTAACCTCTGAGCTAACCTCAACAATATAATCACTGAGCTCAACGGGAACAATTTATGTCTTCTGATTTAGGGTCAGAAATGTAAATTGTTACTAAATAAAATGAGTGGGAAGAGCAAGTGAATCACTCTTTCTCTCCTAGAACAGTAGTTTAGGCCAAAGCCTGGAAATATTGGCGTTGAACTACCTCACTAGTGCACGTGGAAGGACTCCAAATCAAACCGATATAAACCGATCGATGTAGAAGACAATTGAAACTCTTATAACTATTTTTGGTTTGAGTAATGAAAAATAATATTCTCTGTTACCTGCTACTATGCTCTCTTTCTGAAGACTAAATGATCACTACATTTTCTCAGAACTTTGGAAATGTTAGAAGACAGTCAATACTTGTTAGAGGTACTGCCGTATGTTTTACTGAAGTCAATAAGAAACCCTGTACTATGGTTCTCTCTTAGTACTGTAGGTACTAAACAGCAAACAACCTTCGACCCTGTGAAAAACTTGAGAGGCATAATTTTCTCTTGTGAAGCCATGAAAATAATGATGACTGTATTAATAAGAAACTATTTTTATAAATGTTTATTTAGATGTGATAGAAATTATTTAAAATTTCACCATCGTTGATTTATTGTAGGGCAAAAAAATCATGAAATAGTATCCACATATAGAACTTTAATACAATAAACAACGAGTTTCGAACACGTAGTGTTCTTCTTCAGGCATAAAACTAATAAAAATAAAATTACATCATAGAGTTATCTATTGTAAAATAAAATAAAGAATCAGAGATGTACTCGTACGAGTACATACCGAAGGATGAGTGTGTGTGGTACAACTGACTAGAAATTAGGATGGAAGTAGGTGGGGTCTGGAGAGTACATCTGTTTCATATTGGAAAGCTGGTACATTTCTTTGTCATTTTTTTTCTGTAAAGGTTAAGCAAATGCCTTTTTATTCGCTTTAAGACTAAGTATAGAAAATATATCGAAAGTATTGCAGAGGACTATAAGAAATTATAAAAATAAAAAGAAAATAGGGCTTTTTTTTGTTATACGAATAATTTAAGAAAAGGTGTCAGTCAAGGATTTCCTCATTGAGGCAAACGAAAGAATTATCGCGCAAATTTTTGTTAATTTCATAAGGACTAATATTTTCATAAGAGGAAGAACACGTGTTCGAAACGCGTTGTTGTATTATTAAACTTCTATATGTGCAGTTTGTTGACTTTTTTACCCTCCAATGAATAGATACCATAATAACTGATTGTCCTCCCTTAGAATGGTTGATTTATTTGACGTCCATTTCAGACTACTTGGTCACCCTGGCTGAACCGTTAAAGCAGAGCTTAAGCCAAGTGATAGACCAGCAGACTGCCTCTACGCTCATATCGTCTTCGCACAAGCTTTCCTTCTTCATCCTCTTTGGTAGATTGGCTTCAAACACTGCCACTGATATTGAACTTGGAGACCGTAAGTATTTTCAAAATCAACTACTAAATAAGTGGAAATATTTAATATTTTAAATTGTTTTTACTATGTTTATGTAGGTTTGAGTGCGGAATGTCGTAGAACAGGAGAAGAATGGAGCGAGGCGTTAAGACGAGGCAATTTACAGGAGTCTGGGATTCAGGAGAGATTGGCTGCAGTGCTTGAGTTGGCTGAACGCCTGAGCGCTGCCACTCGCGCAGGGCATGCTGACGCCATTGGGGACCTGTTTGAGTCGGAGCTGGCCGCGATGGACCGTGCTATTGAGGAGGCGGCCATCAAAATGGAGGTCACTTTATGAACCTGCATATCTTATCTGCAAAATCAGTCAATCAGTCTTGCACTGATTTTGGATTTTATTTTTAAAAAAAATTAAAAAAAGTTGAAAAAACTTTTTAATTTATGAAAAAAAAACATCTTAAAACCAAATATTAAAAAATGGATACCCTTTAAAACAATAATGTGCAACATGTTCTACTAAGAGTGATCTACAAGTTTTAAACATTACAAAAGCATAATAAAATATGAACACTAGATGATTAAAAATAGTTATCTATTTATTAACAGAATTAACATACCGACTCTACAAACAATATGTACTTCAAAAGAAAAGAACAAAAGTAATTTTATCTTAGTAAATAAAAAGAAGAATATTTATAAAAAAATTAATTAAAATGTATTAAAAATATCACACATATGTTAATAATGGTACACTTTAGCATCGGAAAAGCTATTCCAGAACTGGAAATAAATGTTCAGAAATAACTGCTAATTCACAAAAAAAAAACAGAATAAGTTGTTTTTTTTTCAAACAACTAGTTTATCTCTGAACACTAATAATTATATAGGGTACTAAAATAGTATGCGTTTAACATACAGTTTTCTGTTATACTGTGCTCTCTGTATGCTTTCTTCTATAATAGAGCCAATATCAGAGGAATATTGCACATTCTCTTGTTATAGTATTTCGTTTACGGTCAATTTGTTGTTATAGTTATGCTGTCTATAGCATTCTTCTGTAATATTATTGGAATGCATTATTTTATTATACTATTTAGTCTACGGTCCGATTTCTGTTATAGTATACAGTCTATATGCGTTCTTCTGTAATTGAGTCAATATCAATGGAATACATACTATCTTTTGTTATAGTATTTAGTCTTCGGTCCATTTTCTGTTATAGTATGCTGCCTATGATTAAATTCCTTTGTGCCATAATAAATTAGTACAATACTATTTTGTTTACCAAACTTATGAAATTTTTGATTTGCTCTAAATTTAGTTAGTTATTTTTCTAATTTTTCTCTATTTTCATATTAATTATACCTGCTTTACTCTATGTTGTTTAAACCTTTTATACGGTTCTTTATCATTAACCATATACGAACTATATACGGTATAGATAATTATTTTTTTGTTTTTGTTTTGAATAATTTAAACTTAATTTCGAATTAAGAATATATGCCAAATTTTAGTATAACGGTTGACCATTTCATATTAGGCAGGTGTATCCTGTGGATGCAGTTCATAAATTACGAAAGAACCAAATACAGCAATTTCTCCAATAACAGAATAATTTTTTGTATGTGTTATTTATTTTGTATTAACTATGGAAATGTATTTACGCTAGTCTGATGTATTTTATTTGCTTTTTTTTTTTTTTTTTTCATCGTACGTCTGTACTTATAAGCTTTATCCCTTTGTACTATTCAAGTAATATAAGTGTAGGTCATTCATGTTTTGTGCCAAATAGCCATTCGCAAGTCACATTACAGGGATTATTCCAAAGGCACATGGAATCCCCATCCAAGCATAACACTTGTAGAAACACTTAACTTTAGTAATCTAGTGGGAACCTCAATATGTAGTGCTAAAAATTATATAGTTCTGCTCAAAAAATTGGAGCTTATACGGAACTTCTTGTTAATTATTATTGATAAGACATTTCTTTTATGTAATCATTATTTTTATGTGTACGTAAAATGAATTAAGTTATTGAAAATTTCTCTGCATTACTATGTTATTTTTAATTACATTTAAATTATATTTAATTTTTTATTAAAATGATTTTTGTTCGTAGGAATTACTAAATCATTCGAGAAAGGCTGATTCTGGATTGAAGCTGGAGGTGAACGAGAAGATTTTAGATTCTTGCACGGGTTTGATGCAGGCTATACGAATTCTTGTGGGGAAGTCTAGGTTACTTCAGGCTGAAATCGTCGCCCAAGGAAAGGTTGGTTTCGTATATATGAAGAAGGGATAATATTCTTATGCGTTGTTAAGGAGCGATGTTAAGACCTCACCTCCCTTATGCGAGGGAGACCCTCTGATACTCAAGCATGTTGGTCAGCGGATGGATAAAAGTAACCGTCACTAGGCTTCTACTCCCGAAGGTAGATTCTATAGGATCATTGATCTGAGAAATTACTCGAATGCACTAAATGTAGTCTGTCCAAGACCACGTAAACGGAAATCTCTGACTCCCTCTTCACTTATCCATGTCGAGTGTTTTGGTTTCGAACCTAAGTTTAGATCGACAGTTTTGTCAATTGAGGTTAGCTCTGTGAGGCGTATCTCGGAGGCTGACATTGCCTCTATCCTCGGCTAGGGCTTGGTGCTCCCGAGAGGCGGCGAAAGAGCTTTCACGTTAAAAGGCATCAATCTGTTCTGTTATTACTCGCGATATTGCTGAAGAAGCAGAGTGCGCGCAATAATACCAAAACAGGTTAGCTCTGTGAAGGCAGTATCTTTTTGGAAAGCTACTCTGGTATAAAAGGAGCAGCTGTACTGCTACCTTTTAAGCTGCATATAAATATTTCTGGGAACTTTAAACACTAGGTTCTCTTTTAGTATTGACTTTGTTCAAAGAAATTGACACGCATAGGAGACCTAAAGCATCTTTCATAGGTAGAATGTTTCAAAAAGACAGGTCCTTTTCTGATAACAACCAAACAGCACCCAGTTTTCATATTTATTTATTAGTGTTATTATGAGTGGGGATATCTTTTTCAGTCAAATAATGTGTTCATAATCTCACACATGTTCAGATCTAGAAGCAGTTTATCAAGATAAAATCAAGAAGGAATCAAGATAAAGCTTGGATTCCTCCTGCTTTTTCACCTCGTCGGAGTAACCCTCATTGTCTAAATCAGGCATGGGCAACCTGCGGCCCGCGGGCCACATGCGGCCCAACACGTGTTTTTGTGCGGCCCTCGGGGATTACTGGAATCCTATCTTAATATTAAAAATTCTTTGCTTTTGTTTATTTACAAAAGCTCACCGAACTTTTAGAAGGAATTACAAATAGAGAGAGAGAGCTCTATAGCAATAAAATTTAGTCTTTTTCTATATGACGTAATAATCTTTTTGAGATTGGTTGTTATAATTGATTCATAATGCAATTATAAGATGAATAATAATTTTGATTATAAGAACAATAAAAAGTTAAATAATCATTAACACATTAATATAACGCACCGTATGTATTTCTGTATATATTGAAATATATTATACATATAAGCTGTATGTATCGACATACCTCAGAAATTACCATGCGGCCCGCGGTCTTTTGGAAATTATATAATGCGGCCCCCATTTCATAAAAGGTTGCCCATGCCTGGTCTAAATCCTCTTTCAGGTTGTTATGCTAAGTTTGGAATCAGATCCAAGACAGTTGATACTTATCTCTCATGTGTATGCTATATGACCTTCCTCATTCCAATCTTGTTTCGTTCTAGGGTTCTGCCTCAGTGAAGGAGTTCTACAAGAGAAATCACCAGTGGACTGAAGGACTGATATCGGCGGCAAAGGCTGTTGGTCTGGGCGCTACCTACCTCCTGTCAGATATTTCTCTTTTTATCATTCCTTTTCATATTATTATCTGAATTATTTTAAATCATGTTTAAAAAAATTAATTTATTTCCTTATAATTTTAATTTACTTGAAAAATTCATAATAAACTGTAAAAATAGAAAGTGACCTGTTATAGGTCATTGATCTCAACTTAAATTAATAATATTTATGTATATAGCTGTTAAAGAGTAAAAAAAAAAATAGAAATGATCAGAAATAAATTGTAAGATTGTTAAATGATGTCATATTTGGGGTGTCGATCTTTTTTCTTCTGATGTGGTTCAAGAGAAAATTAATATTGTGTGTTTTCTTATTATATGTTAATCCTCATACTTATATATATTATTATTTTAACATATATTTATGAATTAATTGTTTTAATTAATGCTTCATTTTATTCTGGTCTGTTGGTATCCTTTATGGTTTAGTATTATTGTAATTATTTCTTTTGTTGCCCCTGTTCTTTTATTTTGCTTCATTTCTCGTCTGCTTCTCTTTTTTCTCTCTATTTTTACTTTTATCCCTCCTCGGTTTATGGTAAATCTGATTTATCTAACGAACTAGCTGTTTGTCAGTCGGTATGACTTCTTCCTGATGACGAAAAATGTCGAAATATTGAAGTTAATCATGTTCTTCTCCTACTTGTTTTTTTTCCTATTGTTTTCCTCTATTAGTCCTCCACAACCATTTCAACATGCAATTCTCATGACATTTTAGATTCTAGTGCTTCCCTGACAGTATGCTTTATACAACACCATGTCACGGCTCCAAAGCAGCAGTTTAAACTGTTTTTGGCAAAATAACTACCTCAAAAAATTCAAGAATAATTTATCATTTGATATATATTTTGTTATACTATATATTGGTATTACAATAATATATATATAGTATATATATATATATCCCTATAGTTTTCTTTTTTAAAAAATATCTAATGTAATATTTAAGTTTTTCTGTTTCAAAATGTATACTTCTACTTATGAAAAAGGTTTTAATTTGAAGGTTTAAAAGGCAATTAACATTAAAAGGCAACGTGAGTTTAATTTGAACCTGAAGAACTGACCCAATCGTGACAAAAATTTTCTTTTTTATCATTGACTGATAAAAAAAATAATTTAAAATAATAAAAAATTATTTTTTATCTTTTTATTTTATTTTTTTTAATATTGAAAAGTGAGTGTTGTTATGTTTCTGTCTATGTGTCAAGGTTTATTATAAGTGTAATCTGTCCTGCCGGGTCGTTTTTCGTTCATCATGGTATATATATATATATATATATATATATATATATATACACGAGTTCAGAATTCAAGAAAAGTAACACACAGAGTAAGGAAACACACTTACAGACTCAAAGTGTTCGGGTAATCCGCTTCCACAATGGAAATTCAGTTTTTTACTTTGTTTGCTCTGTGATGACGTAAATTGAAAGGTCTCAGAGCATTTATTTCTATTGTTTTCCTTTTCCCATTGTGGTTTAAACTTCATTGATTGCATCACGTGTTTATTTATTGTGATTTTTCTGCATATATAGTTAAAACTAGCAGCAGCTTCTGCTCTAACGATTTTTGAGCTGATGGTCTCGATCTTTTGGGCGATTTTTCGATCTTGCGGTTAGATCGAAAAATCGCCCGAAAGAACGAGACCACCAGGTCAACAATCATGAGAGCAGAAGCTGCTGCCAGTTTTAACAATATCTGCTTACGAGAGAACTTGTTACACCTGTATGGTTTTACTTATCTTTTTTTTTTCTTATAAGTTATTTTTATATTGATTGATTGATTTTTTTTTGTTTTTGAAGTCAGTAGATGGCCTGCTGCTCTAGAGTGCAAGTGTTGGGGTTTTGTTTAGGGAGGCAGCGGACGAAGTGGTGGGAGGCAAGGGCAAGCTGGAGTACGTGATGGTTGCTGCTCAGGGTATAGCGGCCAGTACTGCTCAGCTAGTGGTGGCTAGTCGGGTGAAGGCAGACAGAAGCAGTTCTAATTTAGATCAGTTGCGCCAGGCGTCGCATCTTGTTACGCAGGCTACAGCTTCTGTTGTGGCTTCGGCCAAAGTGTGCAGTGACCTTGTTGACAACTCAGGTAACCACTTTATCACATTGTAATAACTTTCCATATCATTAAAGAAGAATACCACATACTATCTCTAGTAAATTATCTTACTCACTCGACCAGTTTCGACTTGTCCATCTTCCAGAGTTAAACTGCGTTATTCCGGCGAATTGTTCCATATTTATATTAACATCTGGGATAAACCTAAAAAGATAATCTCCTAATTTCTTATTTTTTTTTATTTTCTAGTATTTATATTTTTCGTTTTCCTCTTTCTTATCTTTTGAATAAATTTATTTTGTTTTTTATTCCTTATCTTTTTATTGTTCAAGATATCTTATTCTTAACTAGTTTCCTATTTCTTTATTTTTATATACTCTCTACCTTGTATTTACTATTACAGATATAATTTTTTTGTATTTTATTTTATTTTCTTTGTAATTATTTAAGAATTAATTCATTTTGTTTTTATTGCTTATGATTTTTTTATATTTGTTTTTGTCTATTGTTTTATATATTTTACGATACTATATATTTTACACTAATCTATACATACATATATATATAAAATTTCTCTTTAATTCTCTTTATATTTACCAAACTTGTATTGTTTATCTGAATTTCCTGTTTATATCTTCTCTTAACTCTATTAATTCACGACCGGGTGCGAGGAGCAGCACTGGCAGTTAACCAGTTAGCCAGTTAAATGTTTGTCTGGCAGCAGAGTATTGCCAACGTCACCAAAAAAAAACAAAACCAATGAATACCACATAGTGTTTTACATATTATATATTTATCGGAAATATGATTTATAATCGAAGTTTTATCGTTATGATGATTTTAATTACGTTTATTTTACATAAAATATAATTAAATGACTAATTGAGCTCTTAATTTTTATTTTTAGAAGAGCTTGATTTGTCTGGCCTAAGTGTTTATAACGCTAAACGACTTGAAATGGAAGCCCAAGTCAAAGTTCTCGAACTTGAAAGCTGCTTAGCCAAAGAACGTCTCAAGTTAGCTGCCCTACGAAGACACCACTATTCCCTTGCTCCTGAATCAGACCAGTATCCATCTCAATAACTCACTTTTACAAACAAAATTAAATATATTTTGAAATAAATTTGTAGCTTTTGATAAAAAAATTTTTTTGTCAAAATAATGATGTAATCCAAACTCAACTTCTTCTTTTTTTTTTTAAGTATTTAATAATTTTGGTGGAACCTCTTAAATGAAAATTAAACATTAATTTAAATAATATCCTTAAGATTTACTATCAAGTAAATCCAAACATTTGGTTGTTAATACAGACTGCTGTTCATATAGTTAAAAGTTTTTCAAATTCTTGTAATCGAAATCAATTTCCTCTCAGAGGTTGTTTTTAGTCATTTAATCACTAGTTTTGTACATAAGAAAATCATATTAGTGAATTACAGTATTTACTGCATTTACCTCAACATATCTACATTAGAATATATTTATAACCAAATTAACTAGGTATTCATAAACCTCACCAGAACCTACCCTTGGATATTATTTTCAATTTTAATTTCATATCTTAAATCTGTTAATTTATTAATATACTTCCCAAAAAAAAAATTCCTCATAAGGTTTCTCTAATATAAAAGATGTCACCTTTTTTATTTAACTTTTTAATTAATATAAAATTATAAATTAATTTCAAGGAATATTTTTTAAGCTTTTTTCAATATAAGATCCGTATAATATTTTGTATTTAAAGTTTTAATAAACATATTGTTATAAATTTATTCATAAAATAAAACAATCTAAATTGTCGTAAATATAAGAGTCATGTAATATTTCGTATTTAACGTTTTAATAAACTCATAGTTACATGTAAAAAAAAAATCGAAAATTTATTATATTTTTGTTTATAGTTAAGATATAATATCAAAATTAAGATAATTATAATTTATTTATAACTTATTTACTAGTTTAAAAATTAACGAAAATGAACTAAGTCTTTTAGAATTTCTTAAAACGTATATTCCTTAATTTCCTTGTAAAATCCATCTATGAGCACTAATGGATATGTATATTAGTTTTAACTTCTTTTGATGATTTTGATAGTCTCTTAGCAGCTATCTATATTTTTTCTTTTCAAAATTATTATAACTCATTCATAGAATTTGCAACAGTTAAATGAAAAATAATCCACTTGCACTTGGTACGATTTCATTTTATTTTATATAATTTATTAGGTTTCATATTCCTTGCTAATTACAGTTAAAACTTTTATAATTAATGTAATTCTATTAAATGAATATAAATATTTTAAGCACAAACAATATTTAGGTTTTGTTTTAAATGGACTCTACTCAGTAATACTATATAACCCTGAGAGGTTCCCCAATCCTAACTTTATCAAGAAAGCTTATCGTGAGGTTGTACATAATATAATTTTTTTTTCATATTGTTTATATAGTATATGTACTAGATTCTAAATTTTGCTTATTGCTTCTATCAATTAGCCTAATCGATGGTATTGTTAAAACTGTTCAAGGTTGTTTTGATTTATTGAATGAATTTTTCTTTTATTCATTGATGGGGAACAGATGACATTTTTATCATCATTATTGCTTTAAATATCTTTTATGTATATTTATTAAAGATTTTGTGCAAAGTTAAAAATATCATTTTGTGTTTCTGAAAAATTGAATAATGAATAATATGAAATATGCTCTAATGAATAATAAAAGAACATTTAATATGGATAACGGTTTATAATTTCAGTTAAAATTATATTATTTGGAATTAGATATTGATTCAAATTAATTTGATCAGGCATCCACTGAATATGAGGTTTTTACAGAAATAAACAGTAGTCTTACCTCATCCGTTGTCTTTATAACTGCATGGAGCGAGGGTAAAACGTTTTGTTTTTTCTAATCATATTATTAAAATGTGGTACCACATGATTTTATATTTAAGTCTTTCGCCTCTTTTAAGTGGAATTAAACCGGTTATCATTGCAAAAATTATCCTTGTCTATAGCTTAAATTTGGTTCAGATCAATCACTTTCTATGAAACTGAATCGAATAACGATATAATTCAGTTACACAAAATCTGTCTAGAAGATCTCTTAAAAAAAAAAATACAAAAGAAAGGAAGGATTTATTGTTTCAACTTAATATTTTTATCCTTGTTTAAATTGCCTCGAAAGTCGCCTGTATTGTTTTTTTTTGTTTATATATATATCAGCGTCCAAATCACAGTAGGAAATCAGAAAAATGACTTACAATCTTTCAACCAAAACAAAAACGGTCTTCATCAGTATCAAACTCTGACGAAGACTGCTTGTTTTGGTTGAAAGATCTTAGTCTTTTTTTCTGATTTCTTACTATTGTTTGGACCTTGATTTTATGTCATGTGTTTATTTTGTATTTATAGAAAATTTGAGCAAGAATTATGAAAGTATTTTATCATGAAAAATAAAACGGATAATAGTTTCAAAATTTTGGTTAAAATTAGAATTTATTTCTTTGCTGACCACAGGTTTTGTATATAGGTACAAAACACGATCCTCCGAATGATTTATGTTATCTCTTTTATTATTTCACAATACCTCGTTTGAAATCAAAAGGGATTTATATATCACAGGGAATAATGACTTTGTTGTCAAAGGCTTTTTAAGGTAACTGAAATTTATACACAAATATATTTGGGTTGAAAAGTTAAAAATAAATTTTCTTTTGCTTTTTACACACAAACATATTGGGTTGAAAAGTTAAAAATAAATTCTCTTTTGCTCTCTATTGGATGAAGTTATTCGAGATAAACATTTAAAGATTTAGCTAGATTAATTTTGATGAAGGATTTATTACTCTAATGCAAACACAATACTTTGTATGTTTGTTTAGATAACATCCTTCTTCCAAAATTTGGAAACTAGACCACAACCATATTTAATCTGAAATGGTTAATGTGGATAAGGAGTACTTATCCCAGAGTACATTGGATAAGTACTATCATTATCCAAAGTATTTTGGTATTTTGGATAAGTGTACTTCATTGTCCTTTTCTATGCTTTTAAAATAATTGCACTGTTCTGGTCTGTAGCCTATCAGTTCACCTTAATACTTGAGTTTTCTTAAAACCTAGTTGTGACCCAAACATTTAAATTTGTCTATTCTAGACAAAAATTTAAACATTTAGCTACATTACTGTAATAAAGAATGTATTGTTTATGTATTCTGTACTCTGTTTATGTGTTTGCTGATTTAGATTACATCTTTCTTCCAAGATTTAGACACTAGACCACACAACCATGTTTAATCTGAAATGATATAATTCTGGTACTTTGGATAAGCATATTGCTTTGTCATTTTCTCTGCCTTTAAAAAAAAATCACTCTTCTGACCTGTAGTCCATCACTTTAGTTCACAACTTGAGTTTTCTTCCAACTAGTTGTCACTCAATTTCAAAAATGAAATTTAAAAAATCAGTTGTTCATTTTTTATACAATTTTTATAAATAACTACAAGAAAATAATACGGAGAAACAATAAAACAACTCGAGTTATGTTGTTTCTACATCATATCTTGTAATCGGAATGATAAGTTGTCCTACCGAATCGTTTCATGTTTTTAATTTTTATAAAACAATCTTAGGAAAATTTGTATAATAAGTGTGAAAGTTTTATTAGGAAAAATGTAAGTTCATTAAATACTGATATCAAATTAAAGATGACTGAATTTAAAAAAAAATATCGGGTTCCAAAGTTAATATGGACAATAAGTTCTTTTTTTCTGTGTATGATGTTTTTTTTGAATCATTCTGTATAATATATTGAAAATATATATACTTTCAATGTTCTTACTGTTATATGTTTTACAGTAATTTACCGTTTTCAAAGTTTCTTTGAAATTTTTAATCTAATACAGTAGCTTTAATATTGTCTGATCGAAGCCCCGATGTTATGACGGCTTATGCTATCTCTCATTGAATTATTCTGACATAAATTATTCCACTTTCTGTTTACTATTCTCTACTGTAATAACATGTCTTTTTTTTAATGCCATCCATATGACTTTTAATTTACTCACTTAGCTTTACTAGGAAGTAATATAGTTTTAAATTCATTAACTAGTATGAGTCATATATAAAAGATTTTCCTTGCCTTATTCATTGAAAACTATGAAATTATTTTTAATAATTTGTCTCCTTATCCGTTATCCATATACTTTCAATATATTTTGCATGTATATATTTTTCAATATTCATTGAAAACTATGAAATTATTTTTAATAATTTGTCTCCTTATCCGTTATCCATACACTATCAATATACTTTGCATATATATATTTTTCAATATTCATTGAAACCTATGAAATTATTTTTAATAATTTGTCTCCTTATCCGTTATCCATATACTTTCAATATATTTTGCATGTATATATTTTTCAATATTCATTGAAAACTCTGAAATTATTTTTAATAATTTGTCTCCTTATCCGTTATCCATACACTATCAATATACTTTGCATATATATATTTTTCAATATTCATTGAAACCTATGAAATTATTTTTAATAATTTGTCTCCTTATCCGTTATCCATACACTTTCAATATATTTTGCAAATTAACTCCCCATCTTTGAACAAAATTGCTGTTTAGTTAATATTTAACAACGATTGTAATGTTTTGTTCAGGTTGATTTTGCTTGTATACAAGTTACCATATTTTTTTTATTTATCTTCTATTGCATTATTATAATTGCACAAAATGGCTGGTCAGGTAGAATAATTGGTTGTGCTTTCCCAGGAAATATAAATGACTGTTGTTTTATTTTGTTACAATGGCTGTGTGTATTGCCTAGATTTATAGGGCAGGAATTAATTTTTACATATCAATCTGTTCATTCATTATATAATTGTTTCATAATAAAAATAATATATATAAATAAGAGAGAGTGAGGAAAAAAAGTTTTTTTATTTAACTTTTGAAGATTGAGTTTGCTTGTTTGCTTCTGGTGGAACTTCACCTCCTGATGACGATGATTGTCAAAATATCTATGTATACACTTTTCATGAAAATAAGATTCAAAATGGACAAATAAAGTTCAATGCTGATAAAGTAATTGCTTTAAACCACAAGGAAAAACCATCAAAGGTACTTGCTGTTGTGTCTACAACGTGCTTGGTCTCCCTTTCTTGTTTCTCTTGAAGACAAATTTGCTCAAAAATTTGAGTTTGTAAGTGTGTTTGTTTATTCTGTGTGGTACACTTCTTGAATTTTGAACTAGTATTATGTCCAGTTTGGATCCTATTTCCGTTTATGAAATGAAAATATATATAAACCAGTAATGAATTGTCGACCGTGGGACAAATATATAACATAAAAAGGATAAATCGGGATGCGGTCAGTTTCTTCCACTTCCAATCAAACTCTCATTGCCGACGTTTCGATTTTATTCAAAATCTTTTAATTCCTACTTTTGCCTTTGAAAAAGATTTTGAATAAAATCGAAACGTCAATAATGAGAGTTTGATTGGAAGTGGAAGAAACTGACTTCATCCCGATTTATCCTTTTTATGTTTTATATATATATATAATATACTTAAAATAAACTGTCACACATAGATAGATAGAAAAGTGAGTCTTTGTTATGTTTGTCTATGTGTCACAGTTTATTTTAAGTGTAATCTGTCCTGCCTGACCGTTTTTCGTTTATCATGATATATATATATATATAGTGATTAAATGGACTATTAAATAAAAAATATTTTAAAGGAAGGTAATGCAAAGATAGAAACAGACAGACATAATGAACCATCTTTCGGGACCCTTCGCCTCCTTATGATAACTTAAAAATATAGAAGTGAGTTATGACTGTTTCTATCTTTGTGCTACCTTCTTTTTAACTCTTTTATCTATATCCAGAGATGTCACAATAAGCACGCAGGACTCTGCAACAAAAGAAAACATAACAAATTATCATTTTTCTATTGTATATAGAAAAACGATAATTCTGTTGTATATAGAAAAGGAATATAAATATGTCTGTGAGGACAAAAATATGCATTATCCCTGTACTACATTTCTTTTTATATTAACCACTATATTATATAGCTGTATACAATATTTTATAAAAATGTTTTTGTATATACAATTGATTTTTGAAATTTTTAAGTATTTTCAATGTATTTTGCCTGTTTAAATGAGCTCTTCTCAGATTTATATGAATTTTATTATAAACTTAATTAAATAGTTTACATTGATATTAAGGAGTGAGTATTTGAAACCAATTGAATATTATAAATCAAAGGTGTTCTGACTTGTAATTGTCTTTAAAATCCACTACTGGTTGAAAGGCTTTATTTATGGTGATAAAAATCTATTGTTGTGTCAGAAAATTCTCTTTCAGTTTCATATATGATTTATACACTTACTTATAAGGGAATATACTACTATATATTAGCATTTTTTTTTCTACTTTTATGGATTATTTTATATTTTATTTTCTAAATTATATTTATTATGAATCATTGATTTTTATCATGTTTCTTCATCATTACCATCTCATTAGCTGATGTTTCAAATCTCACCCTTATAGTTTCTATTCAGTCTGTCTAATGAATACTGGTTGTCATTTATTTAATGAACTGTTACCTTTTCGATACAGGTTAAATCAGGGATTTCCCTATAACCGTTGTTCAGCAATCATCCCCTTCCAACTGTATTTGTGTATTAGATTTAGTTTCTGTTTCAGTATTTTCGAAATTCTACTTAATAGTTTACTTGTGCTTTATTTACTAAACATTTAAATTCACCTCAGTTTTAAAATTTTGTCATCTAGTTCCAAACTGCAAAGAATACAACATTTCCTTTCTTTTTTTAAATATTACAGTTTTATAGTTGAAATTATTCAAGTTATTTTGGAGTTTTTATAAGTTTTATAACATGCATAGTTTACTAGTCTTTAAAGAGTTATAAATTTATTCTATTTGATTATAAAGCTGGTTCAGTTTTTATTAAATAACACAATGTAAAGGTTTTTCAAGTAAAATTTGCTGGTTTAGAAATCTAAGGAAATTTATTACATCTTAATGTATAATTTATTTTGAAAAATATGAAATACAAATTAATTAATTTGTGTGAGAGATTTACACTCGCGATTCTCGATCATTTTGGCTTTCTTGTCGTCTTCAGGGAGGCGTAAAAGAAAAGGAAGAAGAAACACAGGAGTGGAGACGTGAAAGCTTCTACCGACCAATATAATTTATATATATATATAGTAATTAAATGAAACGGTCCAACCGACTTTTAAATAAAAACCAATTAAAAAAGATAGTACACAGATAGACACAGGAATAACTCACTTCTATATTTCGACCATCGTCGTCATCAGGAGGCGAAGAGTCCCGCAGGATGGCAGAGCGGTGACTGAACGCGAACGGTAGCAGCACAACCCCCTACAACGGTAGTCAGTACCCCCACTACAACCACCCAGCGAGAAGGGAGGGGTAGGAAGTGAAAGCCAAATTCTTTAATTTTTATGTGTTAAACTATTTAAATTCCGAATTTTTTAATTTTAAATAAATGAAAAAGACATAACATAAAAGAATCCCGATTCCGCATTCACGACTTTAATACTCGTCCTTTCCAGGAAGAGAAATAGTCAGGAGACTGGAAAGGACGAGTATTAAATTAAAAGTATTAATTTGTATTCCATATCATTCTGAATAAAGTATATACATAGTTGTATTTTCAAACATTTATAGATGGGACTATTTAACTTATAAAAGCTATTAATTTGTTGCAGAAGGCTACAAATTCTTATAGGGAAAAGCTGGTTTAAATATTGCCATACTTCCTCTTAATTTCTTTATTGCTTTACCTACATTTAAGCTCGTTGAATATATTTATTACTAAGGGATGAAATTGAAAGGACTGTTAGTAATATCATAATTTGTAAAAATGCTTTTATATTTAGGGTTGTACCTGATTCAAACGATTGTATTTGTGGGTAGGTTATATTGTGAGTTTTTTTCTCGTTGTTTATTAATAAATTGATGAAATATGTCCTTTAATATTTTTTTGTTTAGAACTACTATTTTTTAAATTTTCCTGTTTGGTCTAATCATATGAATGTAGAGGACTAGCCATCCTGTTGCAGTTTTTTTTTGTCACTGATCAGATTTCAATACAAAAAGATGATATAATCGTCAAATTTATCATTCTGCATTTGATAGTGCCCCCCCCCCCCCACTTTTGATATCATCTCTGTTTATTAATCACTGACTGCTATTATCTAGAAACTGCTATTAAACATCTTCACCGTATATGTTATTGGTATTATATGTAATAATTGTTGTGTGTTGAATTTGTCCCAGTATGTATTAAAATAAATAATATTTCCAGAAGTCAAAAAGAAATATTTGTGTCTAGGGATTATTATTGTATTTATTCTTTTTTTTTATGAATATACTATTTTTGTTATTAATTGTTTTCTGTCATCATATATATGTCAGACACCCTTGTTCATTCTTATATTTTCAGTGCTACCTTCTTGTGAATTGGGGATGTGTAACTGTATGCAAGAATCATTTAAAAAAAAAGGTGATTCCTGCAGAGAGGAAGTTTGGAACCTTCTTATTTCAGAAAGTCATCCTTCTTTTTTTTATATATATATATATATATATATATATATATATATATATATATAAAGATTTCACATAAACACGTGAAATAACAATCAATGATCAAACCACAATAAGAAATGGGAAAACAAGACTAAGATCTTTCAACCGTAACAAGCGGTCTTCGTCAGAGTCAAAAACCCAACTGATCCATTCAGTTGGATCCATTCAACCGCTTGTTACGGTTGAAAGATCTTAGTCTTTTTTTCCCATTTCTTATTGTGGTTTGATCATATATATATAACAAAATTTCACAATAAACACGTGAAATAAAAATCAATGATCAGATTACAATATGGAATGGGGAAAAGAAGACTAAGATCGTTCAACCGTAACAAGCGGTCTTCGTCAGAGTCCAGTTGGGTTTTTGACTCTGACGAACTGTTAGTTACGGTTGAAAGATCTTCGTCTTATTTCTCTTTTCATATTGTTGTTTGATCATTGATTGTTATTTCACGTGTTCATGTGAAATCTTGTTATATATATATATATATAGTGATAAACGAAGTTCGATCCCGTTGCATCAACGCATTTTGTTTATTACTTGTTATTCTTGTTTAAATTTCTTTCAGTCTGGATTCCTTGGTTCTTTGTTTTCTCCTTCGCGGCAGCACTGCTTTAGCTCTTAAACCAGAGAGTTATTCAGTTGACTGTCGTCCCTCCGCCAATTCACTTCTTCTCCTGTGGACGACCTCTATAATGGTCGAAATATTGAAAAGTAAGTCATGTTGATATTCTTCTTTCTACTTGTCACATTTATTATAAGTATAAAACGGGTTGCCGTGTCGGTTACTAGCCGTTGCGTCTACAAACTTTAGGACTCCCAGTGTAGAATCAATCTTCATTGTATGCTATCACAAAAGGGCCGATGTTAGGCCTATGTGTGTCCCCTTGTGGGACAGCCACTGCAACCTAAACTATCTGATATATAATTATTTATATGTGTACTGAAATAATATTATTATTAATGGACTCTCTCAAAAGTTACTTCATTTTGTATTATTATTTAATTTTTATTTATATTACTTAGCATTTTCTATTATTTAGTTTCTTATCATTTTTCTTCTTTTTTCTTACTCGTTTTATATGATTTTTATTTATTGTTACTTATTTCTATTATTTAGTTTTATCAGCAGTTACTATATGAGCCGCTTATTTTGAAAGTGGCCTAATTCCATTTATGTTAAAATCGAGATATTTAAGGGTTTGCGTTTTACAAAATTTAAAAATATTGTCATTTTATTTATCAACTAATTTTTGTTATAAAAATTCTTAGTAATTTTAAATAAATTTTCTACAATTTGCTGCAAAAGGTAAAGATAACGTAAAAATGTAATTATTTAAATAGCTAGCTAAATTTTTTTGGAAAATGGAATTAGGCCACTTTCAAAATAAACGGCTCATATTTTTGTCCCTTCCCCTACCTGAGTATGTCGGCAGCACTTTTACAGCGACTGTTACAAAGGGTTTTCCAGTGCAGTTTCTCTCCCCAAGTGAGTCATTTTCCTTCTGATGATGGCAATTCGTTGAAATATCAAAGTAATTTTTGTTATGTTGTATTTTTGAGTTTGATTTATTAATGTTATTATTATTATTCAGTATTAAATGATATCTCTCTCTCTCTCTCTCTCTCTCTCTCTCTCTCTCTCTCTCTCTCTCTCTCTCTCTCTCTCTCTCTCTCTCTCTCTCTCTCTTTGTCATTACCCTCTCTTAGTTTTATTCCCTTTATATCACTCTTCATCGCTCTTTTTCTCACTTTATATATCTCCCTCCCTCTATCTATTGCTTATCCTGTTGATCACTGTTTATCTCTCTTTGTTGGTAGCACTCTCTATCGCTTCCTGCCACCTCTAACCATCTATAACCATCTCTTTCACTCCCTCAATATGTCATAACTCTCTCACCCCTTCCTTTTGTATCACTCTGTATCCCTCCTACTCTTTCTCGCTCCATATCTCAACCATCCACAATCAGTAAATTTCAATCAATTTCAACTGATAAGAACGACACACAGGTGAAGACAACATATCCTAATATATAGATTATTATTTTCCCTATTGAACCTACAAAAAATCATATTACAATACAAATTCTTTTTTAAAATAACATTAGTAAGGTAAAAAATAGAAACAAAATAAAAAAATCTACAAGCGTATTTATTAATATTTACTTATACAAAACATATACATATTTACAAAATAGTTGTTCATGGTATAATACAATTCTTTTTTTTTACCAATAAATAATTGAGCAGATTTGTCTATAAATGAATTCTAAAATCATGATCTGCATCTTAACAGATGTTCCTTTTTTTATTATTTTTCTATATACAGTAGAATGAAATATATTTGGTAGTTTCCATCCTAAAATTAATACAATCAAAATTCAACTTAACTAAATATTTTTTTACTACAATTATGAAAAGTTATTGACTTTCAATTCTTATTTAAAATTGCTACTATTCTCAATATTTTTGTTACTATATATACTGTTTAATAACTTTTATAATGCATCCGCATTTGAGAGGTCATGGGAACCAAAGCGACGAAATTAATCGATTTTTGGTTTGATGTTTGGGAATTCATGGTATATCTTTTTTTTACTATATGTTGCGTCATGTATTAAAAGAAATCGCTTTTTTGACGGGTTTATCAACTGAGTTGCAAATAATGTGCAATGCAGTGGCGTAGCAACAATTTTTGCAGCCCCCCCCCCCCCCCCCCCCCGCTGGCCGTTGTTGATACTCTGTTAACTTGTTAATATTCCAGAGAGTCTTCAAAATATTTAGTTTCATGGAATTACAATCAATGATCTAATTTTAGACTGCCGTTATTAATCCCAAACTTTCATTTTATATAGTACTCCTGTAGATATACAGTCATCATCAAAGAAACTAAAGATTTTTTCAAAACAACAACGGTATAATTCATAAAAAAAAAATTGGTTAAATTAAATTAACTGATTGCTCAAACAAATATAATAACTTTCAATCCCTTTAAAAAACTAGTTTTGAAAAATTTAAAATACATTTATTTTTAATTTGCAAACATTAACAGTATTACAGAAAACAGTATTACACACATAAAAACAGTTACGACATTAAAAACTCATTTTGGGTATAATATTTCAAATTTTTTGTTAGGTTTTTAATGCTTTAATTTTTTCTTCTATTTTTACACCCTTCAAAATGTTGCCTGCTGGAAAGTTCCACCCGGGGTGGACCCCATCTCCTCTACGCCACTGGTGCAACTTAAGCTTTTTAAATATATAATCAACTGTTTTCATGAGATCCAGAGACTAAATAAAACATAGGTTTTCTTAAATATATGTATAGATCAAAAACTATTTATATTTAACAAAATGCACTAGTCAACACCAAAAAAGCTGTGTTTAGGAATATTATATAAACAGAAAGTTATCGCAAACAACATGTGAAATGATAGCTAAATTTCTTATAGCACTTTGTGATTCTAAGCTGAAATATTTCTCTTCCAAATTTTAAAGAACTAAATTTCTCTTCTATTCTCAAATTACAGAAAATTTCTTTTGATATTAATTTTAGTAAACAGTTGAAAGTAACAAAAGTAATATAGCATGGAATACTTGTTTCTATAAAATTAATTGTTTTTAAATTGAGGATTAAAATACATTTTATTATGAAAAGTAAATTTGTAAAGGTACTATTATACTTATGACATATGTCATTGTAATGATACACTGAAATGTTTTAGTTCTTTTATATACTTAAACTGCTCTATAACAATATCATTTAGACATAAATTTAATCGATTTTAAATCAATTTTTAATCATATCATTATTGCATTATGATAAAAAATTATAGACGAAATGTATAATTGTTTTATTTTTTAATTGAATGAAATTGAACATTCATCTGAATAATTAATAGATAATAATTATCTTTCAGTGAAATTAAGTCATTGACTTTTGATAGAACTGTTTTGCCATTAAATTGATTTTGTCAGAAATGTAATCCAATAGAATCAATTGCTTGTTAAATGGATATACATGATCTTTACATCATATAAAAGTTATTCTTTAATAATAATAATAATTCAAGAATAAGAATACTGATGCAAATGGTAACAAAGTGATTATGGACTGCAGTTAGAAGGGTATCATTCCTCTAAACCAGTGCTTCTCAGACGGAAGGTAGCCGGGTGTGACCCAAGATAACCGAAGATTAAATTTATATAACAGATTTACGTTTTAAAAAAATACCTCTTTTTCATTTATTTTAGAAACACCAAGTACATACGTGGTTTTCCATTCTAAGTCAAGTCTCCACCATTTGATATTTTAAATTGGAAGAAAAATTTCTTTAAACTTTAAGCAGCAATGGATAATACTTTCTCTTTTCCTTTCCTTGGGGATTTAAATTATTTGTTAATGATCTCTCTCTCTCTCTCTCTCTCTCTCTCTCTCTCTCTCTCTCTCTCTCTCTCTCTCTCTCTCTCTCTCTCTCTCTCTCTCTTTCTCTCTTAAATTCCCTTTAATTTCCTATACTTTTCTATTTTCAAATTTCAGGACTAAATTTCCTATATTAAAATCAGTGTTACACCCCAAAACTTTTGTTATTTCATTGGTTCGCCCAGAAGTAAAAAAGTTTGAGAAACTCCGTTCTAAATTATGGGTGGCCAACCAGGTGCTTGCCTCAAACTATCGCATGGTATGATTTGGAATGGTGCATTGCTTCCTTGAGATGAAGATAAATTAAGTTTAAAATGCTGCTTTTTTTTTTCTTTTAGTGTTTTTCATATTTTTTGAATATCAAGGAATATTCAAATTTTCTTTATTCATATTTTCTTTACATTAATCTGTTTTCAGTTTAAATATACTTGATTAATTAAATAAAATTGAATTTTATAAATTTCAATTTTGTTAAAACGAACATTAACCTGTGAAAATTTGCCCAGTTGTTTAGGAACAACTTATTATGGTGAACAAACATTTTCAGCAATGAAACTTATTAAAAGCAAAACGAAGTCGCTACTGACTTATTCTATCTCTGCTTCTCAGTGACAAATTTAACCCCGAGGATTGAAAAACTGTTAAAATCAAAACCTTAAAAGTATCATTAAGGTTTTAAGTTGATCAGCTGTATTAAGTATTGCCTCTGTTTATTTTCTATAATTTATGAACATATAAGAATTATATATATACAAGATAAGTTGATGTTGGGTTAAAGAGATTTGTGGCGCATCTGAAACCCTATGTTGTTCATTAAACAATTTGGCACATTTCGTGTAGCAAGCTAGACAACCCTGCTCTGTTATTAACTGAATTTCTCAAACTTTAATAAATGTGTTTACTATTTTATTAATGTTAATCTCATATTAAGGAAATATAAATTTTTTTTTTCTTTGGCGACGTTTATTTTGAGGTTTGTAAATAGAATTGAGTTTAATTAGTATCATTTTAATATTGTTAATCACAAAATTTGGTTCTCACACCTTTAATCTTCCTGACTTCCATATTCCAATACTGGTCTTAATAATTTTCAAAATAAAATTAGTTTACAATCGTCAAAGATAAGCCTCTTATTGTATTTTAAGAAATATTTTAGTTTCCATCTATTTAGCTGTTCGTTTGAAACTTTTCATAAATGCTTGCAAAAATTTTAAATCCTTTAAAATTTGTTTGAACCGTGTTATTATATATATTTTTTTACAAAATAGATATCAATTTTTTTTAAAAATTTTGTACATAAAATATTTTTTTTATTTTCCCGAACTTATGAAATTAAAGAGAGTAATGTTTATTAAATATTTTTGTTCAAGGAAGGGACAAGAAAACAGAAGATTAGCCTTCTTCATGCACGATAAAGCGATGGCCAGCATTATACATATTCACTGTTGTGTTTTAGGGAAATCTCCTAAATGAAACATTTTTATTTTCTCTAATAGTAGCAATTAGTCAATGTCAAATTTTTCTTAGGAGCACTAAAATCTGTTTGAAGACTCCTAGTTTTTCATGATTTTGTGAAGTTCATATGTGTATCTTTCATAATGACTTTAAATCCAGGCCATTGGGCCTCCTGAAAATATTTCATATTCTATGAAAATGAAGTGGACCCCAATAATTTTCCATAGTTTACAGAATCGGCGCAATCTATAATAATGTTCCATAGATAATGGGTCCATGTCGACTACCGATAATCATGTACCACAAATTCCATGTGTACAATCGATAATGTCCCATGGACCACGAATTCCATGTGGACAGTCGATAATATCCCATGGACCACGAATTCCATGTGGACAGGCGATAATGTCCCATGGACCACGAATTCCATGTGGACAGCCGATAATATCCCATGGACCACGAATTCCATGTGGACAGTCGATAATGTCCCATGGACCACGAATTCCATGTGTACAACCGATAATGTCCCATGGACCACGAATTCCATGTGGACAGTCGATAATATCCCATGGGCCACGAATTCCATGTGTACAACCGATAATGTCTCATGGACCACGAATTCCATGTGGACAGTCGCTAATGCCCCTTTTACAACGGACCCCATGTCCTTAAACCACTGCCTTAAAAGAAACTTAACGATTTTACAAAATACAATACATTTCTTTCCATTATAAATATTTACACAGTAAAAAAACCTTTTGAAATTGCAAGAAAAATGTAGTAATATGACTATTAAATATTTTAAAAATTATAATTAGGTTTCTAATTTTTTATTAGAAACTCTCTATCTTCTTTTGTATTGTAATATCTAAATTCAGTTTATTATAAAAAAATCAATATATAGTTGATTTTTAAAATGTCTGTCTAATCAAATGGTAACCATCGTACAGGGATCTTATTACTAACTACTGCCTTAGTTAATTCATAAATCCGAAGAATTCACCAAGAAAGAACATCCGATGCAAGCCATTTCTCTAGGCATATTTTATTTTCTATATGAATAAAAGAAATAATTTAGATTTGGAATATGTAGTTAATTTGTACTTTAAACTTGAAAAAGTTTAAAACCTTTTTAAAAGCTACTAGATTTAAGGTTAGACTTTGCATGAAATGCTATAGTTGTTCGGTTCAATGGGATTTACAGTGATTTTGGAATCGTGTAAGGATTATTCTGTACCTCAGGTTTGTGCTACTACTGGATGGTTTTGCAGTAATGAATAATGAACCAAACTTTGTTAATTAATTGTATGTGATGGGGGGATAATGTAGATGAAGAACAACTAATGTGGCGTTACTAAGTGTTAACTCATCCATTGTAAGTATATGTAGTTTTCCATAACAGATTGAGTTTTCATGATAGGTATGCAGGTATTGGTGTAGTTTTAGGAACATGGTTTTGGTAGCAAAGTTCAATAGAGAGTGTCAGTTGTGTGAGGTTCAGACCCCATGTGCGACTTGGGAGAAGAATCTGTCGTGGACCATGAAAAGGATGGTGGTCGAAGAGGTTTTCCATCGGTGCGGTGGTAGGCAAGTCCACGAATAACTTTGTCAGTACAAGTGAAAGCAAGGAAGATGAAGAGACCTTGTAAAGTGTTGAGAGCGATGAAGATGTACCAAAGAGCTGGCACGTCCATGAGTCCAGCAATCAAACCAATTGTCCATGTGAGGCCCATGACGACAGTGAGGCGGGCGTAGAGACGGAAATCCCTTTGGGTGCCTGCACTGGCTGTGAACCGAGTCGTCGAAGTGGTGGAGTAAATCATCCTTGCTGACAATCCAAAGAAAGTAATATTAGCTGCCATGATGACTGCAATAGGTATGGCAAAGAAAATCCAAAGGGCATTCCTTCGACCAAACCAACACGAGGATACTCCGAAATCAGGCCGCCAGTCAGCCGAAACAGCTCCTTCTGGAGATGTGTCGATGAAAACTGCTGATCCTACAACCACAGCAGGTGCTAGCCAACTCCATACAGAATATATTGTAAACTTTCTCCATTGCTTTCCTGAAGAAACTCTTAACTCTGATGTTGCTAAGCGTAAAGTCCTCCAAATGTCAAATGATATTGTTAACATCCATGAAAATGCAGCCAGAAAACAATAGTATGTAATTATAGCATCGATGAAACAAGCCATGCCTTCGAGCAACTGGGCTGCCATGAAGGACATATAGGCCAACATCAGTGAAATACACAGAGAAGCGAGATTCTTTCCAGAGAGATTACGAAGCTCTGACACCAACACAAAAGCTACAAGGTGCAAGATTAAAAATATTATTGATATCCCTAAACCAGCATATGTAACATAACCCATGTATATACCAAACTTGTTTATTAGTCTAACACCTAAAGTACCAATACAGACTTCGAGACTTCCATCGTCGCGAATATTGTATTCCCCAGTGATGAATGTCTTCTTATAATGAGGAACATAAACACTGGTGTTCTCCATCAAGTAATCTGACTTATCTAAAAGAAATTTCTTACAGTTTTCCAAAAGATAAGAGTTATTATCAGAGGTAACGAATTCAAGAGTGTTTGTTTCTTCGAATTTTGGTATTGTGTTGTTTATTATATCGTATTTGCCATTTACAGGGATAATATGGCGACATTTTTTGAAAAATGGATCGTATAGTTGGTCATCTGAACAAGGTTGAAGTTTGCCAACTTCTGGTGAACCGCGAATATCAAAAAGAATTGAAAAAGCTGAAGGGTTGAAACTTTCAGTGTATATGTTTCGACTATGGACACGAATACACTGAAGAGTTTGAAGAGGTATGTTGTTGCAGATGGCGCAGTGGGGGTTCCTGTAGGCATTTGGGCCGTCATAGACAACGGATGTGTATGCTTCACATCGTGACCTCACATCGGAATTGGTCCAGTTAACAACACAGGTTTTGACCAGCTCTGGCATACATCGTCTGGATGAAATGCCTGTGAACTCCGGCTTGACGGGGTCAACTGAACAGTCATAGTAGTCGCCTTTGTGATTCAATTGCCAGATGCCGTATTCGTCGTCGAATTCTAAGTTGTTCATGACATATTCGCTAGTTATATTGGCTTTTAATAAAGCGCTTGAACACTCAATGCGTGGCCGCCACAGCTCGATTTCCATCTCATTGTGGCAAGCTGCGCAGAAGATATTCCTATATGTTATCTGCGAACTGATTGCTGTAACAGGAAGAGAAGTCAACGGATCTGAAAGATCTTCGCTTGCTTTTTCACATTTCTCCCTGACTTCCATCTTACCCCAAGTCGGAGGACAGTCGGACTTCATATAAATCCCACCGTATTCTCTTAAAGGAACACATTCGAAGGACACAAGTCCCCTTCTCTGCTGCACCACGTCAAAGTGCTCCGAGTCGACACAGCAGTCGCCGTAGGTGCTGCACATGGAGTCGCACATGCAGCTCCTGTCGTTCCAATCCACCTCGTCCATCATCCTATTCCTTTTGATCATTTCACAGCTGGCTTTTCCATCGCAAGTTCTGAAACAAAAATAAATGTAAATTACTAAAACTGAAATCAGTTCTACGATTTACACTTGACTATGACTACAATATTGTTTCGAATGCCCAAACTTACAGAATTTAACTATTAGTGCTGCTCTAGAAGCGAAAAGTGTGGTTCTAGAAATTGTAGTTAGAGCAACTGCATTGATTCGACATTGAAAGTCCCTAAAGTTTGCATTTTTCAAGCTTGTTTAAATAAAGATGTTGGACAAGTGTTTGACATTATTTAGTCTCGGGCCCGAGAGTTTTATGTCCTCCCAGAGTTACTGTGTACTCAACCACACAAAAAATCTTGTGCCTTGTCCAAGATTTAAATCTGTAATCTTCACTAAAGGCAACACGAACAAGCTCTTTAAACCTTGAACCTTAAACAGTTATATATCTTTATTTAAAATGTTATATTTTTGCTTGGAAAAAAGATTAAAAATTTGATTTGAACCTGCAAAATTTACATCTCTTATATGTATATATAAATTAACGAAAACGATTGAATGAACTAAATAAAAGAAAATATATCCTTTTCCCGTCTGTTTGTTTTCAAATCATCTCCATATTAATGAACTTGGTCTCTCTATTTATTATAAAAATGAAAACCCAAATTTTCAGACTGTACGCACTGGCCTAATTTTATTTCGATATCGTAATCATATTGAACTACTGGTGACCGTTTGTAACCGTTTTCTCTTCGTTCAAAGTATATTTGAGTTCTAAAAAGTGAATTAAATAAACATGCACTCACATAATGTGTAGCAAACAATTAGTTACACACTTAGAGTATCGAATTTTTGGTTTAACCGTCATCAGGAGGAAGAGAATAGAGAAGATACGACGTATGGTGGACATGCACCGTCGTTTGCCACAATGTTCTTCCCTCTTCTCTTTCTCCTGATGACGGTGACCCGAAAATTTTGGACTCTAAGTGTACAGCCCATTGTTTGTATTTCTTTAGTTTCCTTTTTATGACTTTTGTTTCCCCTCTTAGATCGTTTTTTAATTGATTCATGATTTCATATATTATTATTATTATTTTCTACTGTGATGAAATTCAGAAACGTGACGTGACTTCCTACTGATATTTTATTTATTGTTGATTTTTTACATTTACGGTCTGTAATTTGTGACTTCATGACTGTTTAAACTATGAATTTGAAAATTAGAGACTGTAAATGTGTGTTTTTATTTATTTATGATATATTATCTATATTGAACTTTATATATGTATCGCTCACAAGACTTCTTGTACCTCTGGTAACTAACTGTCTTTACTTAAGCCTGCGTATGAATAATCACAGGTCGTCCATTAGTAAACGCAGTGACCTTCCCGTTGCTACTCATGCCAGTTCTCATGGACTTAGTTTCAATGACTGTTTCTGTCATTAATCCGTTTACAGGTCCTGAGGCAGATTGATGAGGCTAATCCCAAAGTCACTCTAAGAGCTTCAGAAGAAGTACTTATTATCATTCTGGGTGTTAGATCTGCTCCTGGCTTAACCTCAATCGTTAATTGTTTCTTTAATTCATTTTAGTCCTTCTTTACTCACTAAATTTTATTTTTTATATTTACTTTGCTTTTTTACAGGTTGTTAGTAGTTTTTAATTTTATTTCTAGTTAAATGTTTTCATTCATTTAATCTTTATTTGGCTTTTATTTATTTATCTTCTTTATCTCCCCTCCTTCTGAAAGTTGGCTACACTGTTTGAGTGCTTCTTTTTCACTGCAAGCCAGCCGTTATTAGCCTTTGGAGCGATTCACATCTATTCATGACGACGAGGACATCGAAATATAGTAGTGAGTTTCAGTGATTTCATTTCTATGTGTTCTTTTGAAAATTCGAGTTTATATATATATATATGTATATATAGCAACATTTTTTATCTATACTTATAATTAAGTTATTTAAGTAAATAAAAAGACCTACACGCAATGAAAAAAACAAATTAGTGTAGTAGATCATAAATGAACTGATCACTGAATAACTTTAAAGAAAATTGAATATCATTTATAACATGGTATATTTTTCTCCATGTACAGTTGACCTCAGCTGGTGATATTTGAATTCTTATAAGAGTTAGATCCAGGTATATATTATACGTGGGTATAATAATCGAGTGCAGGCTCACTTAAGAATACCATTTGGAAAGTAGATGTATATTGGCCTGCCCACAGTGTCAAATTTGTAATCAGCTACTTAAATAAATAATATATTGTAAACTTAGTTTAAATGAAATGTTTAAACGAGAACTGTTTTTGAGAAACATTCTTCAGAAAGACTAGTGAATTGATAGCGAGATTTGAAGTGGAACGGAGCCGGTATAGTATGACGTAACAACATTGGAATCCAGTTCTAAATTCAACCTGAGATCAAATGTGGTGAGAGAGAGAGAGAAAAAAAAGAAGGTATTTCAATTTATGAAACGAATCGAGTCAGTGACCTATGACTTTCAGACGGCTGTAATAACTGCGTGGAACTTGAAGAATGGAGTTTTAGAATAGTTGTGAATATTCTCAGAATGAGTTAAACGGTAAGAGTTATTGCTACTTGAATGAAACACACATAGAACTACTACAGGCTGAATAGAGAGTTGTGGCCCCGAAAAGATTGGTACATAATTTAAACGGTCATTATATTATGCAAACGTCAAGTGGTTACATAATACAGACGTATATCCGTTTATATTTGGATGAATGTATCCCAATTATGAAAAACTTCAGAAGGTAAAAAAAATAAACTATCGTTTACACAATGCAATTGTTTATGTTGCTTTAGAACAATTGGTGATCTCTTTTATGAGTTACAGTTCTATTGAATGAGTTTGTTCAATAAAGAAATGAAACAGATAGAATTAGCATATATTTAAATCTCGTAGCTCAGTTAATTTATAATTGTGAATGGCTAATTCATAATAAATAAGTTTGATTATTTATTGTAATTAAAGAAATTAGAAATTAGGAATGGCATCTGATGGATTTTTAATGGATGAAGTAAATAAGACGTCGTTTTGGTTTTATTTTAAAAACTCTTTTCATAGGCCTACAAACAAAGGATAATAAGAAATCATATATCAACATCCATATATGATTGAGCATATTACACTATGCTCAGTAAGCACTAAACATCCATCATATAAACACTATGAAGATGGATTGAAGTAAGTAAGTTGTAAATTGATGGTTCTTGTTTGGTTATCGTTTCGTTTTTGGGTTCTATACGATAACGACTTGTGTTTAGCTCAACTGTTAGCAGAGGAAAGCTTGGAACGCATCCTTCTCTAGCGCTTTCATTCCCTTCGAGAGCGTGAACTATTGAAGGAGAATCTTAGTGAAGTGGTCAATCTGGAAAAAAAATCCTAAAGAATAGCAAGTTTTGGAAAGTTGCTGCTGATTTATACAGAAGACATCGTAGCAGGATTTCAGAAGTAAGCTTTTAGGTTAGGGTGCTATCTTTGGACTGATAGGTTCGGAGTTTGATACCCACTCTCCTGCTTTCGATGTATTCACGTGGAAGATAAAAAAAAAAAAATCTGATCACGTCATCCTGCGGAAAGGAAGTTAAGCCTGAGTCTATAAGCTTTAAGACCTAAGTCTGACATAATTAACGATGTCAGGTACTCTTTAAAGATTTCTACTCTAAATATACTTGAATAAGGAAACATTGAAGACTCCTAATGTACTATGTTCAGTGAAAGGTATCACAAAGGGCCCATCTTTGGCTCATATGTGTTCTCCCTATGTATGGACACAACAACCTGACCTTGATTATTAGGTAAAACATCCAAGGTTAGGTTAAGTCAATCGATGATCGACTAACTTCAACTTAACTGACATTTGCTAAGGTAAGAACATTACATTACCCTAGTTTGCCTCAGGTAATGTGGCTCGCCTACAAATAATATGTGACGAATCGTAAAATAATACATGAATTCATTTCTTGGATTAACATAAAAAGTGTAAAAGCTATAAGTTAAATAAAAAAAATCATTATGCATACATAAAGATATGTGCTCTGAGGATACTAGTAAGAACAATGAAAAAACAGGATATATAAGGATATGGAAATAAAGTTAACACATTTCATATTCTTCGAAGATTGAATGAGTCATCCTCAGGGATTTCTGTCAACGGACATTTCTCAGAGGTTTGAACTATTATTATGAGCAGCTCTGATTATATTTTGATTTGTTCTGGATTTATCATGTAATTATTTTCATTTATTCTATAAAGCTTTATTTGTTTGTTTCAAAGTTTACACCATATAAGTTTGTGACTTTTGTATTCTTCTAATCTTTATCCTTTTATTGGCGGGTACATTTTAAAAGGTATCAATAAAGTCTGGTTTCATAGAAGAGTTTTTTTATTTTATTTATATTATTTTTCCTTCTCCAAATAAAAATGGTAGTGTCTAAAGAAGAAAAAATCTTTAGCACTTATGAGATGGTTACAAGTGGACTTATTACAACCTGTAACCACTTTGTGTATGTACAAGACCCTGTCTGTTTCTTTAAACTTCTTGACTAATTTTTCAACAGGCAAAAACAAATAAGTTGCCAAAAAAATGTGGATTGTTAATTTCTTTTTCAATATCAGATCAGAATATCCTTCCCTTCCACTTGAGAGAACCAAAGGGATTCTTTCTTCTTTAGACAATGCCATTGTGAGAAAAAAAAATATAAATAAATAACATAGTATAATACCTTATGTAATCTGGCTTTACGGGCACCTTTTACGTTGGGAGTCACACATTTTGTTTTAATTCGAGTAGATATGTATAACGAGTGTCTAATTTAGTACATCGTTAATATCGCATACAGGATTTTTTATTTACTACATAAAAAACCTAGCATCAAATTTTTTGTTTCCTATTATTGGCAATAAGGTTTCAGTAGATTATGTGGGGCTTCTCACTTATGTGGGCAGACATTGTGATTCCAAAGTAACTATGGTATGGTATATACCACATCCAGGCCACGCCACGGTATAAGTGGTGGCAGAGGAGAGTCATACCATATTAGAAGAGTTCTACTAGACCAAATGTGAGGTCTATAAAATGACTGACTATTATTATCTGCCTGAGAGCCAAAACTTCTTACAGTCTTAAGTACTCTTAAGTCCGTAAGAACTTACTTTTTAGTTTCACTCGTGCGCTCTGCAGTAAAAATACCCTATTGTATTAACTTTAGCATTATTACAATAACTAATGTTGTAATAATTAGTTTATTAATGAACTTAATGCCTATTTTGGAAGAAGTGTCAATCATCTCTATTGGCTTTAGATATGATTTAACAGAAATCTGTAACTTTGCACTGACACATAATATGTGCAGAGTTTCCTCGTTCTGTCTGCATTCTTCGTCTGATATCAGTTTCAGCCTTCAGCTTGTGTAAGTGGTATTTGAGAAGACGATATTCTGTTTGACGTTCTAGATTGTTTTTCAAGTAATTTCTATGAAAATATAAATTATTTTGTGATTTTAAGAACTTTGTTGACTGTATTAGCCGATTTTGCTAGCCATCTTCTTTCTGCTTCCCTTTTTAAGCATTTATTCATTCAAGGTTTAAGGAAGCTCGGTTCTGTGACCCAGAGTGCCTAAAGGCTCTGGTCACATCAAGTTCTTCCTGCTCCAGCCTTTGTCAATCCCTCCGCCGCCTCATTCCCCACTATTCCCATGTGTCCACGAACCTATATCACATTCAACTTATTTTTCCTGGGTAGCTTTTGTCCAGAATGAGCCATTCTCACACTAATGCACTAATGTTGAATGGAAATCCATAGATTCGAACGCCTGTAGTTAGGCCTGGTTCACTGATAAGATATAGATTATAGAGCCTTTTGGTTATTTCTTTAGAAAACTAAATAGCTAGCACTTCCGCCCTGGTAGAATTAGAAAAGCCCCAATGGATTTAGTAAACATGAGACTGGTATTGCCTATCGGGTGCGTGGTAATAAGCTATTAACCTCGCTTTAGCTGCAGTTCCCATCCCAGATTAGGTAGACTCGCTGAGTCCTTGATTCTCCTAGGATTTCCCCATCTCTACTTACCAAGTAAATTCATTTTCTCCTGCAGTTACCCCGGCAAACTACCACTACGACTAACAGGGTTTTCTTAGCTCTAAATGTAAAGACGACCAAAGACAAAATCTTATAAGCATCCCTAAAACTGTCAATTGCATTGATTCAATCATTCTTACTTATAAATATTGAGTAAATTAGTAAGGTAAAATTTAAACAAAAATCGCAACGTGATGCAGAAAAAACATAAGATTAACACTGTAAAAAATGTTACCAGATTTCAAGAAATATATTATTTGTAATCTAAGTAAGGTCTTCTCACTAATTTTTAATTATAAATTACTTTCCAACCAGTTTTCTTGATTAAATTGAATTGCATACTTCATTTTAATAAGAAATGACGTATATCGTACTTGAAGTTTGGATTTAGAAAAATTGGATTTTGGTAAAAAGAAAGCTATTTTTTGTACTACTTTGCGAAGTATATACTAAAAATTGACATGAAATATGCACTTTTTGATTTTTAAAAGTAGGTGTTATGAGAAAGCGATTATTCTTTTTATATTTAACTTATGTTATTGTGTTTTTTCGATATATATCTAATTGTTGGTAATTTTTTTTACGCGAATCAAATATGTTGATGATTTTTGGGATTAATTTTGTTTTAAGAATGAAGACTGCGACATCAAAACTTTTTACGACTTTTTGGTATATGTTCCAGCAGTTTTGGTATTATAGTGCGTGGCCAGCTTGCCAGCCATACCGCACAGTATTACACCAGACTTGACCCTTTCAAGTGGTATTACCAGCAGGAGATGTAAAGGTTAGTGATATTGTGTGGACTGACTTGTTGGCGCCCTCCAGGTCCCAGTGGCTGATGGAGATGCTGGAGATGGGCACAGGATGAAGAATGGCCAGCAGAAGCAAGACCACTGCTGACCGCTGACTCATGACGCCTGTCCACTGCCCCAGGGTCCTGCGAAACAAATACTTTAGTCAAGGGCATGTTAATCAGGACTTGATTAAGTCCATAGCTATAAGAATATCAATGTATTGTAGGTGGGTGTGTTTATTGAGAGTTACTTCAGAAATGTCCACACTTATGGATAACGTTAGGTCAGATGCGGTAACCAAACCACGATAGAACACACATAGGCCAATGATTGTCCCTTTGTGATACAATGAACATAATATTTTGGGAGTCATAAATATTGTCTAACTGAAGTGTATTTAACATAGAGTATACATGATCGAATAACTGACATCGTACGGGTGCGTTAAGCGATAGATTATAGTCATCTCCCCCCCGATGTGCCTTCACCTTGTCGTGGTGGGGGGGCTTAACATGCTTGAGTGGTTGTTCTCTCATGGCATGAACCAAGAAAGGCACAACTGGGTGAACAGTCAGCCCACGTCGGCGTCTCGGGGTGTAAAGTCCGCTCATTCACACGCTAGCTTCGGTAGCAGTCCTCCGGTAATAGTCTGATGTGGCTAACGATTGTCTTTTCCAAAACTTACTCTTGCAGATCTTGGTGGGGGTGGTTGTGTTCCTGGGTTGAGGTCCGCTGGTGAGGTCCACTCTTCACGCCCTGGCCTGTGGGATTGCCCGTCTTTTCAGCCTCATGCGGCGTTCGCTTGTCTTTTTAAAGATTTCTTTCTCGCTGTAATGGTGCAACAGCGGCTTTAGTTAGCTGATAATTTGGGCTCCTTGATATTCGGCTGGTGGAAAGTCCTCTCAGTCGCACACTTGTTCGGGGGCTGGTTCTCAAACAATCACTACATACACAATAACAGATTTTTAGAAGAGCTCCAAAATCTAAAAGAAAAAAGTATTCAAATGGATTTCCAGTACTGTTGCATTACAGAGAACATCAGGACAATCAATTGAGTGGAACAGCTTGAAACAGAGTTGAAGATTTAAGAAACAACACATTCCACCGTCTATTTCAAAAAAATCAGTGCTTTCAAAGCCGATTGAATCCGGCTTTTATTCCTTTTATCTTTTAAGTTTTTCTTTCCATATAGAGAGAATTCAAAAGAACCATTACTTTTTTAATTTTTCTTTTTTTTAGACGTTTTCTTATTTTTGTTAGTTTTAAATGTTGTGTCTTATTCATAGTCATGTTTAAAGAACTTTTTCAGTTTCATTTCATTTAGTTGATACTTTCAAAATTCATCTTTTAAGTTTAGCAATTTTTCATGTTATTTGATATTCAGAATCCACGTAATATTTAACTTATAGTGATTAAAACATTAAGAATAAGGATACCTTAGAATAGAGCAGTGCTTCTCAAATAATAGGGCGTGCCTCCTTGCTTGGGTGCGGTGCTACACAGGAGGGGGCGCATAACCCTGGGGAACATTTTTTTCCCAAGTGAATTTAAATTTATTATTATTTATTGATTTTGTTTAATTTTATTTTCCAGTAACAAATGCTGCAATAAGTCTGTCAAAAATGATTACAATTTACAAAACAATATTATTTTTTGAATTTCACGAAAACTGATGCACAAAAGTCTTTTCTTTTTCAGACGAATAAACAATGTTAATATAGTTATACTTGTAAGTTGGACTAGATCTTTTTTTTTTTTTTTTTTTGGTTTTCTTTAATGTTGACAAGGATACGATGCTAAGCAGAGGTTTACCTATAACAATTTTATAGACAAATGGTAATAAGTATACTTGCGGTAGAGAGTGGGTGGTTGGGGCGTAAGAGAAAATAATTGAAAAGCACTGGGCTACAGTCAGACGACATTTTTAGTTCACATCTGATGACTATAAGGACGTTACCTTCCCATCCAGTCTAGACAACGGTTAATAACGATTATTTCCTAGAATTTCCCTATCACATTATTCCTGGTATTAGATTACTCACAGGCACTCTTTATTATGACTAATAATAAAATAATCAACTAAAATAATTAATCGAATAAAATAATTTATCAAAATAATTAACTCCTTCATGAAATCTCGTCCTACTAAAGAAAACTAGAAAACACCAGTAAAAAAGTCATGAAAGCGGAAGCTGCCATCTACTTTAATGAAATATGTTTACAAGAGAGTCTGCTGCCAATATACACGATTTATTCACGTGGCAATGAATCTGAGCACGTCGTCCATCGGGAAAGAACGTTAAACCGTCAATCCCAAGATGTAAAATAAAATGTTTATTTATTTACTTTAAATAAATAAAAATAAAATAAAAAAATTATATTTATTTTATATAAATTACTTTAATTTAATGATATTTCATGATTTTTGTGTGTTCTTTCTGTGAATTTAGTTCTTAAAACTAATGTTCTAACAATATAATATATTATATATATATATATATATATATATCAATGATCAAATCACAATAAGAAATGTGAAAACAAGACTAAGATCTTTCAACCGTAAAAAGCGGTCTTCGTCAGAGTCAAAAACACAACTGAAAGATTGGGTCAAAAACTTACGGTTGAAAGATCTTAGTCTTGTTTTCCCATTTCTTATTGTGGTTTAATTATTGATTGTTATTTCACGTGTTTATGTGAAATCTTATATATATATATATATATATATATATATATATAAACTTATGACCTAGCCCTCAAAAAAAAAACCTACCTAATACAATAGAATAGAAGAGGTCAAGAACAATTTTTTGAGAATATATATATCTATTTTATCAGATAATTTTATTATTCTATGGAAAATAGAATATTTTTTATCTGGATATATATATATATATATAATATAAATATAAATAATAATTAAATGATATGTAAAAATAATTAATTAATAAATAATAATAATTAAATATATATATATAATTAAAGTTATCACTAGAAAACAAAAAAGAGAGACTAACACTTACTATTTACGATCATTTCGTATCTTGCCGTCTTCAGGAGAGGTAGGAAAAGGAAAAGGAATACATGAGTGGAGACGTGAAAGTGTCCACCAACCGAAATAAAGTGACACTTTTCTCTGTCTTTCTTGATATATATATATATATATATATATATATATATATATAGCAATATTTCACAGAAACACATGAGGAATTTTTAACTCTGACAAAGACCGCTTGTTATGATTGAATGATGTTAGTCTTTTTCCCATTTCATATTGTGGTTTGAACATTTATATATATATATGTAATATGAAACATATGTGTTGTATCATCTGTTATGGAGGGAGAGAGAACAAGGTCCTCGCCTCCCCTGTTTAAAACCATAGCCCGGGGGACGTCACCTCAGATGGCTTATCCTCTTCTCAGGAGTCTTGGGGGAACATAACAACTGTTACCAACATTATTCCGTTTCCAACAGCCTCATAAACACACACGATTTTACCATTAGTGTTGTTCTCGGGGTGAAAAGTGTGTTATTTAACACTTATATTGGTTATCGAGTATCATAACATTTTCTTAGGACATCGAGAGTCCTAAACTATACTTTAAGTCAGGATTGCAACAGTAGTCTCACATATAAAAGAACGCACATAGGCCGAACATTGGCTCTTTGTGAAACCAAAAAATGAACTCTATGTTAGGGTTTATACAAAAACCGACATTTTAGAAAACCGGTTTTCGAATAGTAATTTTTCCAGAAAACCGGTTTTAACCCGTTTCGAATTTTTATAAAAAATTTGATTGCTCCAATATTCTGTAATTCGACCAAAAAAATTTTAACAGAAAATTTAGAGTGATTAAAAGCAGTTTTTATTTGACTGAAATTATTTACTGTTCAGTTTTATTGACAGTAAAAATTTTTTATGCAATTTAGTAGAACAAAGAAATAATAGTTGATTAGGATTAAATAACTTTAAAATCAATTATTCGTTGTTTATGCATAATTTTCACATTTAATATTTTTATGATAGTGAAACGAGTTATTCAGCAAAGGGTTCGAATAAATAAAAACAATATATTTTCATATTTTTATAATAACCATATTATTAACCATATTATATTTATAATAACCATATTATAATAACTATATTATTAAATCGGACCGATATGATTCCAAGAACCAATCCGCTTGCAACAGTGTTTTCATCAATCTGGTACATTTGGCTACATTTGTCATTTTGAAATTTTTTTTAAGTGTTATTCATGCATTGAAAACCGATATTTTGTACTAAAAAAAACCGGTTTTCGAATTTCATAATTTTCTCCAAAAAACCGATTTTAAAAAACGACAAACCCTACTATTGCGATTCCTAAATTCTGCCTAACCCTTTGTATTATTATAACCCTATGAGCGTATGTATGTATTTATATATCGAGCGTATAACATGGTACATTCTTGGGATCGACGGCTTAATGTCCTCTCCGAGGGAAGAAGTGCTCAGATTTCCTTACCTCCTGCGTTATTAAATCGAGGACCAGAGTGGGTATTGAACACTGGATCTACTAGGCAAGAGGCGAGCAAGTATTCCATAGGGCTACTCTAGCCCCTTAGATTATTTGCACAGGTTTATTATAGTAAGAATTCTTAACGAGCACATAGCATCGTACAGGCTCCCATAGTATAAGACAGAGTTATACATTTTCTCCAAAGGACGGCGTACCCAAGATTTTCACTCTCCCATATGTTCAATCTTCTTGACTCTCTTCCAAAATATAAATCTGTAACCGTCAGTTCTAAAGCCAAGCATTCTTTCTACAGTTAGACTTACACAGGGAACCTACTTCAGAAATGATTCTGAAATTCATTTTACCTAAAACAGTAGACTGAAATCATTGTTTGAAAACTTTTTAAAAATGTGTTTCTTAAAATTGTTTGCAGAATATTAAAACAATTTCGTTTCATTTACAAAAATTAGAAATTATTATTAACTTTTTGTTCTAATAACCCCAAATATGTTCCTAAATATTTATTTAAAGCCTAGATGGAAAAATGAAAGTAATTCTGAAATAGTTTTGCTAAATTATCTTCCATTGTTCATTAATAGAATTCACACGGTGTTTGTCTCACATAAAAAAGTTATTCCCCACGGTAATTCTGATCATATTTCAATGTATAAAATTCAATTGTTTTTCATTTATGTATATTTCCATTATACAGGATCCTTCACAAGTCTATCCTTAGGTTATTTGTAGAAACAATTAAAGCGTTTCAAGGTAAAGCGGTAAGGAGGAAATTCCGCCGTTGATTCCAAGCAGAGTTGGACGTCATTTCTCATGGGAATCAAGAAACAAAGCCATCTATCCTTAATACCCGAACTGATTTCACAGAGGTCTTGGGCACTCAAAATTTTTTTACTGTTGTGATATAATTATACAATTTTTACCTTTGATTCAAGTCGACTAACTACATTAATCAGTTGTAAGCACGTTATTAATCTGCATGAATACTTATGGCAACACATAAGCAGCAGCCTGCTTTTAGGATTAATTAAAAAGGAATTCAGATTATATATGAAATATATATCTTATGAGTCGTATTGAAAAACTGGAGAATTGGTTAAACAATGTCATACATTAACTTGATTATTTACCAAATTAAATACTTAAATACATTTTATTTATAAATTCAATAAATGGTACTAGTAAATGCATGTATTTTATATCTTGGAAAAAAGCTAAGAAACAAATTGAAACATATTTTAATTTGTCGCCGCTCTACCTTCCTGCGGGACTCTTCGTCTCCTGATGACGACGATGGTCGAAATATAGAAGTGAGTTATTTCTTTGTCTATCTGTGTGCTACGTTCTTTTTAATTGGTTTTTTATTCAAACATATTTTAAATAGATCTAAATTAGGGACCTAGGTAGGTTAGTAAACGTGCTTGCCTCTGGACTCGTAGATCTGGGGTTTAATACCAGCTTTGGCACTCGATTTATTCACGTGAGAGGTGAAAAGATTTGAGCGCGGTATCCCTCGGTGTGGATGGTAAGACGTCGGTGTTGAGCCTGTACGATGTCGGGTACTTGTTAGTGATCCCTATAGAGTTAGGCAAAATTTAGAACTCCCGATATAGTAGAATATTGATTGTGTGTTTTCACAAAGGTCCAATGTTTGGTATATTTTGTTTTATTGTAGGGCTGCCACTGTAACTTAACCTAACGTAATATGGGATTAGGTTTGAAAAATATAAGAGGAATAGTTAAATAAATTGGAATTTCTAACTCATATTACATTGGATGATAACTTTTACCTCAGGGCGAAAAAATTTAATCTTCAATACATTATATTGCTGAGTTGTAATTGAGGACTGCTAGAGAGCTGAACCTCTGACGCTGATTCCTTATGACAGGGGTCTCCGAAGGGGTCTATATCGACCCCTAGAGGTCAACGAGAGAGCCAAGGGCGAAAGAGGGGTCAACAAATGTTAAGCTTTTAAAGTTGAGTTGATAAAAATATAAATCCACTAAAGGATTGAAAAGCAAAAAGGATTCGAAAGGGTGTTGATAAGTTTTATAGTATGTTCATAGTTGAAGCTGATTTTTTGCTTTCAAACGCAATTCTGTTAAAACAGAAGAACAGAATAAACTTGGAAAAAAGTGGTGTTTCTGGTTAATACTTTTTGAATTTTTGAGGGCAATATCAACACTCGTATTGCTGTTCACCAAAAATATTCTTCTCATTGATGTCAACCATTTTAGTAAAAGAGATATGTTAGCATGTTCTTGTATTATTCTGTAGTAGAAATATGACAGTTAAAGACAGTTTGATCAATATTTTTCTTGCAAAATTTGTAAAAGGTGTTTACTGTATTTGTATGATGCAGTATACAATTATTGTAGGAAACAATTTTAGTGTTAAATTTTATTAGAAATTCAGGTATTTGATTATATGTGGGAAACAAAAATGATTTGTTTGGATTTATATTCAGGTCATCTAGATTGTTGACGTTACCCATGTGGAAAAATATGTATTGATGTCATCAATGTAAAAATATGTGTTGCTTTCAATAATTTTATTATAGGGGGTCGATGAAAAGAAAAATATTTTTGGAAGGGGTCGAAAAGTTTGAGAAAGCTCTGTCTCCCTATTGATTCATACATTAAGATTCCTGTATTTTGTCTAACTTTAAAGAATGTTTAACGAGTAGTTTGCATTGTACTAGCTTAGAACTGACGGTTGAACGATCTCTTCGAGGGATGACATGCTCAGATTTGTTCACATCCCACATGAAAAATTAAGGACCAAAATGAGAATCAAACCAATATCTAACTCCATAGACGCTGTTGTTTAAATAGGAAGCCAAACCTTCCTACTCTGAGAACAAATTTACGATCCAATGATATGTATTTAAAAGACTAAACGACCACGAAATAACGTAAACTGATAAACTGAACAAACCACTAAAAATATTTACTTACTGACGCCACAGTCATGTTAGTGCAGTAATTCAGCAGTAATACTGCTGGTGTTACCTGGAACTGCTAATTACAACATTCACTGCAGTGCTCTGAAGGATATGTTGGTCGTTGTTACCAGTCCGTAGGCAAGCACGCAAGCCATGTGCCACTCTGGCCCTTAATCTTATAGAATTACGTATACTCTTTATGCTTTTTAAAATGGATTAAGGTCAAATTACGTTTAAAAAAAAACAACAATAGCATGTAAAAAAACAAGGATAAAAAAGAATGAAGATTCTGAAAAATTGGACTCGTGTTGTTTCTAAACAAGAAAGACGTTATGCAAATACGTAATTATGCGAATATGGTTCAGGTGTGGAGGAGACTGGAGCCGTGACGTAATCGCGTCTCACACGTAATTCTCTGGGGCAGTGTTGCTTCAGTCAGTCTCTGCTGCTGCCTCTTTGTTAATTAGCTAGCAGTCCGAAATACAGGACCCTCTGCGTCAGCTACGGCTTCTTTTTGTAAACACCTTCGGTTTAGCTGACAAAGGAAGATTCTGAGACTTAGAACTCAAGCACGCTTCCTACTCCTTGGGATACCCAAACTTTTATTCCTATCTGCATTAAAATTCATATTTATAAGATTTAAAAGGCATAAAATTTTTAGACATATATATATATATATAAAGATTTCACATAAACACGTGAAATAATGATCAAATGATCAAACCACAATAAGAAATGGGAAAACAAGACTAAGATCTTTCAACCGTAACAAGCGGTCTTCGTCAGAGTCAAAAACCCAACTGAACACTGAGCACTGAGTGTTCAGTTGGGTTTTTGACTCTGATGAAGACCGCTTGTTACGGTTGAAAGATCTTAGTCTTGTTTTACCATTTCTTATTGTGGTTTGATCATTTGATATATATATATATATATATATATATATATATATATATGTTAAAAGTAGCGGCAGCTTCTGTTCTCACGTTTTTTGAGTTGGTGGCCTCGATCTTCCAGGTGATTTTCCGATTTCCATTTCACATTTTCTATTCATATTTTATGCTGTAGAACAGGTGTTCTTACCTTGTGTTGCCTTGTGGATTCCCTGAGAGCCATATTGCCATCTGTGGACCTGTGTATCTAGTGGATCTAGTAATTTTCTATAGAACGTAATTTATAAAATAATGCAAAATACAAAGCTGCATGAAAGTTTCAATGAGAAAAAACAAATTTAAATCTATCTTCATAAAACAGTCCAATACAAACAAACCAGTTATTCTAATTGTCATGCCATATTCTTCCTGTTGTAGATGGACACCAAGTTTTTGAAACTCGTCGAAGTTCAATAAATAATATTTTGTGTGGAGACTTAGTGTTTCTTCCCCTAATCTAATCATGAGTAAATACCAAACAATAAATGATAGCTCAGTTCGTGAGTGAAAGATTGTTTTGGGGACTTTTTTTAGTACTTTCTTAAACAACCTGTATTTTCTTTTCTTATTTAAAGATTATTAGATTGGTAATAATATAGAAACATCCTTGAAGTTAAGACGAGATTGCAGTATAAGTTAAACTTACCAATGATTATGATCTTCACGATAAATGATCAATAAACATGTTTAACAACTCGTTTTGATCGTAATAAAAAAAAATTCCTTGACCTCATGTAATTCAGTAAGAAAATACGTAAAGGAAATCTGTTGATAGTCACGAAACGTGTGGAAGAGTGATAGGTCTAGGAGAATGAAGATATAATTAGAAGGTGTTGAAACTTGAAACAACAGAAGGATTTCAAGCCCATTTCAATCCTCCCTCATACATCATATTGATGTATTGCAGTCCTTGTACCCACTTCCTTAAAACAAGTCGTAAAACTTCTAATCAACAATCTTCTTTCAGTCAATCAAAAATGGCAATCTTATTAGCAAGCATAAAATACATAACGACTTCACTAACTGTAACTTTACAATCAATTTGAATCTTGAAAATCCTTATCAAAGATTCTTATAAAATTCTGTAGAACTTATTAGAATTCCCTTACATGAGTGGGCTTCTTACGATGAAGGCTATCCGATGAAAATCACTTTTGCTTTAGTTTCAACTCATTATGAGGTTACATCATGATTGTGTCTTCGACTGTTTCTAATACTAATTAATTTCATTGACTCTGAAGTAAAAGAAATAAACAGGGTTTTTGGAACACCATTTAGCACGACCATAGAAATTCTCAGAGGTTTTAGTTCAATCAATTTTTTTTTAAATTCAATTAATCATACAACAGCTAAAATTGAGTATTACAAGAAATGCATATGTAGAAACACCACAACTCACTTCAATATTTGGATCTCGTCATCATTAGGAGAAGGAGGAGAAGAAGTGGTGTTCAACTCGGCTGTCAAACAGCAACTATGCGCTTCGTAGTTACTCTTGATCACGACGAGTTCGAAATTTTGAACTGAGTTCTGTTTTGTTTCCATGTGTTCTTTTCTGGTAATCCTTCGATAAGTTATTCTAACGGACTATTTCATATTTTGAACGATATCTATATATATATATATATATATATATATATAAATTTTAATTTGATTTTATAATAGCAAAAATGTTATTTTCCTTCTACTTCATGGTTGATACTTTTAGCTATATATATATATATATATCAATGATCAAACCACAATAAGAAAATGGGTTTTTGACTCTGACGAAGACCGCTTGTTACGGTTGAAAGATCTTAGTCTTGCTTTCCCATTTTCTTATTGTGGTTTGATCATTGATTGTTATTTCACGTGTTTATGTGAAATCTTTATATATAAATATTCACTTAATAAACGGAAAAACGATCCAAACTGGACACAATAACAGTTCAAAATTGAGAGGTAGCACACAAAGGTAAGAAACACGCCTACAAACTCAAATTTTCTGGCAATCCGTCTTCAGGAGAAAAGTGAATGTGCTTGGTCTCCCTTTGTCTTTTCTCCTGAAGACGGATTGCCGTTTAAGTTTGAAGTTTGTTTCAATTTGAAAATTTGAGTTTGTAAGTGTGTTTCTTTCCTTTGTGTGTTACCTCTCAATTCTGAACTGTTATATATATATATAACAATATTTCAAATAAACACGTGAAATAACAATCAATTATCAATTACAATATGAAATGGGAAAAAAAGACTAAGATCTTTCAACTGTAACAAGCGGTTTTCGTCAGAGTCAAAAACCCAACGAAGACCGCTTGTTACTGTTGAAAGATCTTTTTTGTTTTTCCCATTTCATATTGTGGTTTGATCATTGATCTGTATATATATATATATATAAAAAGATTTCACATAAACACGTGAAACAACAATCAATGATCAAACCACAATAAGAAATGGGAAAACAAGACTAAGATCTTTCAACCGTAACAAGCGGTCTTCGTCAGAGTCAAAAACCCAACTGAACACTAAATGCAGAAAACATCTGGTGAGGAGTTGAGAAGAGTGGGAGGTAAGAGTGGTATTTTAAAAGGGTGAAAGCACAGGAAAGGACTAATGTCCAGAAAGGGATGTTTGGGGAAACAAAGGAGTACAGTAAGAAAAAGTAAAAAACTATCCGCTAGCTGTCAACCCTCTTTGAAGAGGCTATTGCCCTCGTGACGAAAGTATCAAGTTTGAAGAGACCGTTACTAATGTTTATAATATTAGATCTATTAAATTTAATTAGAGACGATTCAATAATATTTCTTAACAACATTGATTTTTCATAGGAAATAAATTTAGCTCCTGTCCAATCAATATGATGATTTTCATTTTTTATATGCAAGAATAAGGTGTTGTTTTACACGTGTTTTTAATGATTTACCAGTTTGACCAATATAAATTTTATGGCAATTTTTGCACGGAATTTTATAAATACCAGCGGACTCCAATTCGCTTGGAGAGTTTTTTATTAACATATTACCCACGTTATTACGATTAGAAAACACTATATTAAAATCTAGTTGTTTGGCTAATCTTGGAAGGGGGTCCAATGATTCGTGGTATGGCAAAACTATAGAATTTGATAATAAAAGGGGCTCTTTTGAAGTATTAGAGAAAGTTTTTTTAGCACCCTTCAAAGCTAAATCGATATAAGAAGAGGGGTATTTTAATGAAAGGGCAATTGACCTAATGTTATTAATCTCCTCTCCAGAGGATTAATCTCCTGTTAATGTTTCCTCTCCAGAATTTCTTAATGAAGAGATTAATAACATTAGGTCAATTGCCCTTTCATTAAAATACCCCTCTTCTTATATCGATTTAGCTTTGAAGGGTGCTAAAAAAACTTTCTCTAATACTTCAAAAGAGCCCCTTTTATTATCAAATTCTATAGTTTTGCCATACCACGAATCATTGGACCCCCTTCCAAGATTAGCCAAACAACTAGATTTTAATATAGTGTTTTCTAATCGTAATAACGTGGGTAATATGTTAATAAAAAACTCTCCAAGCGAATTGGAGTCCGCTGGTATTTATAAAATTCCGTGCAAAAATTGCCATAAAATTTATATTGGTCAAACTGGTAAATCATTAAAAACACGTGTAAAACAACACCTTATTCTTGCATATAAAAAATGAAAATCATCATATTGATTGGACAGGAGCTAAATTTATTTCCTATGAAAAATCAATGTTGTTAAGAAATATTATTGAATCGTCTCTAATTAAATTTAATAGATCTAATATTACAAACATTAGTAACGGTCTCTTCAAACTTGATACTTTCGTCACGAGGGCAATAGCCTCTTCAAAGAGGGTTGACAGCTAGCGGATAGTTTTTTACTTTTTCTTACTGTACTCCTTTGTTTCCCCAAACATCCCTTTCTGGACATTAGTCCTTTCCTGTGCTTTCACCCTTTTAAAATACCACTCTTACCTCCCACTCTTCTCAACTCCTCACCAGATGTTTTCTGCATCTAGTGTTCAGTTGGGTTTTTGACTCTGACGAAGACCGCTTGTTACGGTTGAAAGATCTTAGTCTTGTTTTCCCATTTCTTATTGTGGTTTGATCATTGATATATATATATATATATATATATATATATAATATATATATATATATATACATGATATTCTCATGTTTAGATTGGAATATTTAAAAAAAAAAGGTTTTAGTAAAAATTTGAATACATTTAGTTGATTAATATTTTAATTGTCTACAACTTCTATTCTGAGTAGCGTCATTTCAGTGTTCCAAATCTAAAAAAAAAACAACCTATAATTAATGTTTGTCTCTTGCTTACATTTTTACCTTCACTTCTCAATGATGCAGAATATTTTACCTGGCATTTTATATTAATTCTGTTCTGATGCTGTTTTATTCATTTGCACTTCATTTGCACTTCATTTGCATCTTATTACCAGATTTAAAAAATAACTAGCATAAGTGTAATTTAACATTTTGATTGATTGGAACTGTTAAATAATTAATATTGATTGTTTAAATTCATTAGTAAATTTATACATAATAATATTAATTCATAGATAACATTATTACTTATTATGTCAATCATGTTTACTTTTTTTTTATGATAATTCACTTAAACGTTAGCGCAGGTACTCTACAATGCAAAACTTGTATGACAAAACCGGTGTTTTAGAGTAATTCAAACAAAAAGGGACCTATTAACTTAATTATTATTATTTTTGGGTTACGGATGCAAAAAATGGCAGCAAAAATGTATAAGTGCTGCTAAACTATAAAGCATATTAATTACAAAGTCATTTTGTTTCGTGGTGATTTGAAGGTAGCTAAGAGAGGAATATGAGTAGGTCAGTAGAGTTATCCAAGACAAAAGAGCCTCTACGTTACTTCAACAGACAGCGTTCCCAGAGTTAGGTAACTGTGGGAGCCACGTTGAAAACCGTCTAAATAATAATAAGCATGGACGGTCAATCAATGAGGGCGCTTGCTTGCCCGTTTAGGTCTCACCTATTTCAACATACTGGTGTAGTGGCATGGCGTACAGGCTCGTCCTGACTTCACAGGCTTTAGGCATGCTTGGGGTACAGACGTAACGCACTGGGCGAGTGGGATACGAGTGATTCAACAATGAACTGACCGACACCAAGTCAGCGAGCTTTCCGCGAGAACTTGATTAAGTGCTTAGCAACCAACAATATAATAACATTATATCACAGCAAACTAAGCTTTAACTCATGTTGAACCTTTTAATCTACAAATAATTTTCTAAATTGTATATATATATATATGTTCTATTAAAACCTATGCCTATTTCTATTTTAACACATTTTCGAATTAATTTTTCAAATTTTCTTATGGAAGCCAGAGGTAAGGAAATTTGAAAAATTAATTCGAAAATGTGTTAAAATAGAAATAGGCATAGGTTTTAATAGAACATGTATCAATGAAGGCCTGCTCCCCAAATATACGGATATATATATATATATATATATATATATATAATAAAACAAGACTTCACATAAACATGTGAAATAGCAATCAATTATCAAACCACAATAAGAAATGGGAAAAAAAGACCAAGATCTTTCAACCACAATAAGCGGTTTCGTCAGTTCGGTTTTTGACTCTAACGAAGACAGCTTGTTGTGGCTGAAAAATCTTATACTTTTTTTTCCATTTCATATTGTGGTTTGATCATTGATATATATATATAGCTAAATATATCCAGTAGGGTTTTCTACTCTGATGAAGACTGCTTGCTTTCGTTGAAACGTTTTTGATAAGAAATGCGTTTAAAATCGTTTTCATTCATTTTTTACATTCCACTACTGATTTTTTCCATTAGTTTCGTGTCATTCATAAGTCTCATTTTTTTTTGGGGCTCCAATTGTAATAATCCTCCTAATTAGAGATGTTATTATAATTTTGATGTGCAGGTGTAAGCAGCCTCTACGGTACACAAGTTTTTGGGAAAAAAATAAAGAAATGTGTCTGTTTTTCAATATGAAACAAATGTACACTCGATACCCCCACTTACATCCTATTTCCAGTTAGTGGTACAACAGACTCTGAAGCTTGCGTATGTACATCTCTGTTTCCTTATTTTATTTTGTACCATTTATTTTATTCGTCAGATATCATTATAATTTTTATTTTTATACCTGAAGATGAATACTGGTGTTTGAAAAGCGTTGTTTAGATTATTAGATATGTATATTTGGATACTATTCCATTAACTTTTTAGCCTGCACTGATACACAAAGTTTTCCTCTTTCAATATTTTTGTAAAGTTCTTGATCTGTTATATTTTACAAAAAAAAAAGTTATTAAAAAAAAAATGTCCAAATCTCTGCAGCTAATGGAATGTTTTTCAAACATAGAAACGCCCATGCGTCTAAACTCCTGGCATGCCTTGTGGTTTAAATGTCGCTATTTTTAGTGTGCTGTTTACAGGGGGAGTTCAAAAGATTTATGTGTGCCTACTGACTGTGAAATACGATCTGTGATTCCATATTGGACATCAAGGAATGTTTTATCTGCAGAAATATATCGACAGATTAGTTACTTTTACGGCTTAAACACGATTACTGACAGCAAAGTGGGTGATTAGGTGAGAGCTTTAACGGACGGATGGAAAAGTGTTCATAATGAACCTCAATCAGCCAATGACGTAGTAAGGGAGGGGTGGCATTTTGAGGGAGTAAAAACAGAAAACACAAAAATTATAAAAAAAAATGACAAAAAATCTGAAAAAGTATACCAAACTGAGTCTTTAAGGTCGTAATTGTTTTTATGTTTTGTGAGTAACACAGATTTCCAAACTTTAATATTTGCAAATTAAAAATAAATTTGCTTTAAATTTTTTAAACGAGTTTTTTTAAAGGTGTTGAAAGTTAATGATGTTTGTTTGCATAACTAGTAAATTAAATTTAACAATTTTTTTATGATTTGAATTATACGTTTTTTGTTTTGAAAAGTCTTTTGTTTTCTTTCATATTGACTGTATATATATATATGTGAGCACTGTAATAAGATGAAAGTGTGGGACTAATAACAACAGTTAAAAATTAGATCCTCGACTGTAATGTTATGAAAATAAATATTATGAGGGGTTTCTAGAATTTTGAAGGTAAACGGATTGGGAAGCGGAACCCCGGGCGCAAAAATAGTGGCTTAGTCACTGAATCAGACCAACTATCAGTAGTCACTTTTTAACTTTAGCATTGAAATTTCCAAGCGTGATTGGAACATCTTGGTACAAAATTTTACGGAATGATTTCTTCTTATGTCTGGAGTTATGTGCTGGATGACAATACCAATTCATATTCTGACATTCAAAACCCAAAACGGGGTCAGATCTATGGCGTAGAAACAGAATGACGACCGACCGTCGGATCAAACTCGACATTGAGCGATTTACATCTGTTAATCTATCTCAAGAAGTTTCTCGAAGGAAGCAGACTTCTATGACTTTGGCATACAAAACTTTGTAGACTGGTATGATAAATTCTTTGACAAAAAAGGAAACTATGCAGCAAATAGATAAAGATATCAAAATTAAAAAAAGAAAATATTTGTTAATAAAATCCGTGAGAGTTTTTTTGTAAGAATCAAGTGTTGCTTTCCAGAGAATTTCGTAGGTTACCAATGGGTGGTTTTTTTCTATGGTAAATGTAAACTTATTACATTCTATTTATTACAAGCAGAAATACCCGGCGTTGCCCGGGTCTAGAAGTTTTAAGTATAAAATATGAAATGATCGAAATGAAAATTGGGTTCAATATTATTTTATGCATTTTTGTCTTACGATTCTTCATTCATGATCTACAGTCCCTTGGACGTTTTTTAACATTTTCAGGAGAATAGTGGTACCTATGCTATGAAAGAAGCATCCTAGAGCAAAAAATCATTATATAACTTTGAACTCAATTTTTATTTCCAACATTTCATATTTTATGCATTAAGGCCGTAGACGCCATATTTCTTGAGAAAAAATGTAAAAACTAAAAATTGGCAAATTTTTGAGGTTTTTGGGCCCTAGGGGACCTGGGTTAGGCTACCCCCCAGAGTTTAATAGCCTAAAACCTCCCCAAGACCTATAGAAAGTGCCTTGCAAAAGAATTTTTGAAAAAGGTCCATTGTAGGCCGAATGCATAAGGTACAAACATACATACATACATACAGAGCCACGAAGAAAATTTATATATAGACTCTGAAACTTGTTAAAAAAATGATGGTCAAATCTACAATTTGTGAATGAAATTTGTTTGAAAGATAATGTGACACTTGGGACAAAAAAATTGATTTTTGAAAATTGTAATGTGAAACTTGTGACAAAATGTTTAATAGTTGAAATTGTTATGTGAAACTTGTGGCAAAAAAATAATTATTTGGAATTTATAATTTGAAACTTTTAAAAAAAATTTAAGAAACTATTGATAATAGCTAAAGCTTTGTTAAAGTTAATAAGAAACCCATATAAAAATACAATAATGTCTTTAATATCAATCTGAAAACAATAATAAAATTGCTGGTACCTGGTTGTTTCCAATTGAACAAAGCGTGTGGAAATATTATCATAAAGATTAACCTACCTGCGGCCGCCATTACCAATTAAAGTCAAAATGTAAACAAACAGGTTATACAGCAAACCTTATCTATTATAATATTTTTGGGATATTACATGAACCACAACTCTGATTTTCGATTTTTATTTCCTACATTTCATATTTTATGCATTAAGGCCGTTGACGCCATATTTCTTGACAAAAAATGCAAAAACTCAAAATTGGCAAATTTTTGAGGTTTTTGGGCCCTAGGGGGCCGGGGTTAGGATGCCCCAAAGATTTTAATAGCCTAAAACCACCCCAAGACCTATAGAAAGTGCCTTGCAAAAGAATATTTGAAAAAGGTCCATTGTAGGCCGAATCCATAAGGTACAAACATACATATATACATACATACAGAGCCACGAAGAGAATTTATATATAGATTATGAACTTTATGTAAATTCAAGAAATTGTCATTGAAAATTCATTTGAATTTATAAAACTGGCCAACACTGAGATATTCTACTTTAATTCCACTATACGGTGACAGATCATCAACCATAAATATAAATTTACAAATAGTAAATAAATGGAACGGTCCAGTGGGCCTTTAAATAAAAACCAATTAAAAAGAAGGTAGCACACAGATAGACAAAGGAATAACTCACTTCTATATTTTGACATTATCGTTATCAGGAAGAAAAGAGGCTTTGCCTTCCAGCGGGACTCTTCGCCTCCTTATGACGAGGATTGTTGAAATATAGAAGTGAGTTATTCCTGAGTCTGTCTGTGTGCTACCTTCGTTTAAATTTACAAATATATATATTTATAAATTTTGTTAGCAGTTCTTTCTGTAAGCATATATTATTAAAAGGTAATCATAATATCCTGAAACTCGCATCTTGTTTAATTGTTTAATTATGATATCAGTAATGGTTTCTCAATGAGGAAGGTAGTTAACTCAAGTGCTTCGTTAGTGGAAAACCAATGAGGAAAATTGAAGGTCAGGGTTACATCTTACTAGAGAAATCACTTACTAGAAGTGTGAGTCACTAAACTATACATATTTACATAATAATGTTATTTATTTATTCATAAATTATAATTTTCCTATATAGGTTATTTTAATACCATATTTTGATAATTTTTTTTTAACATCTTTATTTACAAATATAAAACTACGCATATTCTGCGTAACAAGCATATGTAGTAAGAGATTAAACAATAACTTTGATGCACATGAGTAAAGAATGAAACCCACTGGTTCAACTTTTCAATTTGCTTTATAGTTTATTATCATAGTAGTAGATCCCTCGGTCATCTTCTCTTGAGTCCTGAGATTCTGGGAAGGTGAGGAGGAAGCAAGGATAAATATAATTGAGTATGTGTTCTCATTCATCTTATACTGCTTTAGATGATGCCCATTTGTTGTAATTTATCAACATCCAACTACTTTCCGTTTACCGACTGGATATTGCATTTAGCGAGTTTCCGAAAAGGCATATATTTGGGCTATCTTTTCTAGGTTGTTCACCTAATTGAACATCAAAATAGGAACAATTTATTAATTATTTTTCCCCCACTTTCCGTATATTCATTTGTTTCATTATAGTAAAATAGATGATTTGTTTAGTGGCGTAGCGTAGCGTAGCAACTGTTTTTGCCACCAGGAGGGGTCGTAAGATACCACCCCAGGGACGTTAGTAATCCGTTAACCTTCAAAATTTCAGAAAGTCCTTAAAATATTTATTTTCATGGAATTAGAATTAAGAATCTAATTTTATACTGCTGTTTATTAGTCCAAGACTTTCACCTTATTACAGTAATCGTATAGATATACAAAAAAAATTAAAATCATAAAAAAATGGTTAAATTAACTGACTACGAGAGCAAATATAGTAAAATTTCAATCAATTTAAAAAAAATATAGTTTTGAAAATTTTAAAGTAAATTTATTTTTAATTTGCAGGTTAGAACCAGTGGGTTTCATTCTTTGCTCATGTTTGTCAAAGTTATTTGTATTACTCACACTACATATGCTTGTTACGCAACATATGCGTAGTTGTATATTTAAATAAATATGTTAAAATTTGCAAATATTACAGTTGAATAACCCGTTTAAAAATAGTATTACACTCAAAAAATATAAAAACAATTACGATCTTAAAAACTCATTTTGGTATAAAATTTATTATACCAAATTATACCAATGTTAGCTTTTTTATTATTTTAGTTTTTTTTTTCTATTTTGCATTTTTACCCTTCTAAATGCCGCCCTCTGGCACGTTCTGCCCTGACCACCTCTCCCTCCACCCTACGACATTGGATTTGTGTTTTCCTTTAGTTTTTAGTTATTAAAATGCTCTATACATTTCTATTGGTTGTTATCAAAGACTGTTTCAAAGACAAGTATTAATCATAAGTTAATGCTTTTAAATTATCGCAAAGAGTAAACAATGATACATATATACTTTGAATAATAAGGAAAGATGTTACAATCAGCGGTAATCCTATGAAGGAAATCAAAACTGATATATGAACTGATTAGAGATGTAAACAATAACAAAACAAGAAGCAATGCTACAATACATGACGTGTGAGTTTCCCCTGGGTTATATTTAGGATGCTGTGAAGAATCATGTATACGGGAACTAACAATGACTCATCATTTGACGAGTAGTCAACCCTGACGGTGATTTAGCTAATGACTAAACATAATAATCACAGTCTTTGTGACGGCAGAATATGTTGCTAAGCCAGCCGGTGACTTCTACGGCATTTATTGAAAATACTGCAACCGGAAGGAAAGTTGGCATCATTAGACGTTGAATCACTCTTTACAAATCTATCAGTCATGAAAACAATCAGAACCACGCCTGCAGTCACCAACTGCATCTTATATCTTATATAAAATTTATTTTTGAAAAACTTCTATCTGTCTGCACAACAGGGAACTCATTTGGAATGAAGCCAGTATCTCCAGAGCAACGTTACCGTTATTGGTTCACCAATAGAGGTAACCTTTGTCAAGTTTTATGAAGTCCAGACGGAAAACTGGATTAGAAGCCCTCATTTTTGCCAAACTCAAATGTATTTAGAGGCTTTTAACTTTATTTTAAAGTACTTGACAAGTTATAGGCTCAATTATATACGTAATTACTAAAATTATGAAGAAAACGTGAAATATCTTTTAGACCTTTGGAAATAAACTTAAACAATAGTCTTTTTTTCTTAGTGTCTGAACTTTGTTATGTCTATACTGATACATACAGAAGGATGTAATGTTAGAATATTAATTACTAGGCTAATTATTTCGAATTGGGGACGTCGAGCTCTGGTACATCTCATATATTGTGATGACAATTATATCATTGACGGGGAAACTTACAGAGTACCTAGCTTTATGTTGAATCTAAAAGCACGCAAAAGATAAACACATACTATTGAACACTAGATCGTAAAAACAATCTGAGTTGCGCAAAGGAAATTGAATTGATTCGGTTACTACTAGCTTAAGCTTGAATGAATATGAATATTCAGATGGATTGTAGGGAGATGTCTTCATTCAGAATTTGCATAAACAAGAGCTCACTGTCAGGCAGCAAGACAATTTGTTTACCAGGTACTCATCCATGATGGATCGCGTTTTTTTTTTAAATCCAGTGCCCGTGTGTTCACAATCACCAAGGCGAATAATATCCCATTAAAGCCAATTAAAAAACAACATGCGACTTGTCTAGAAGTTTGCAATGCAACAGGAATAAACTAAAGAAAAGACAAAAGTGAAACGTTTTCGCTAAATAATACATATTTAGCGTTTTGCATGAAGACTTGGGTAAGACGTGAGCTGGTTTATATAATTAGAAAGCCTCTTTGCACGCCTTTTTGACTCTGGATGCGAAGGACACGTCACTCGCTGCTCCTCGCATGCTTTCCTTCTCCGTTTTCCACAAGGCGACACCCACTAATCCGTGAATAATTCCTCCTTGAAAGCTAGTTTTTCCCATACAAAAGACTCATCACTTTTACAAAGCATGTCTAATAGTAGTGATGACCCTCAGATCTCTCCACTTGAAGGGAATTTGACGGAATTATGTAATAAGACAACATTATAACTGAAAACCTTTGCCAAAAAAAAAAGGAAAAATAAAGACTACACAAATAGTTTAGGTCAGGTTGCAGTGGTAGTCCCACAAGGGAACACACGTTGGCAGAGCATTGGCCCTTTGTGATACCACACAATGAAGATTGATTCTACAGTGTGAGTCCTAAATTTTGCCTAACTAAAGTGTATTTAGAACAGGAATCTTTAACGAGTACCTGACATCGCACAGGCTTGGGATCAACGGTTGAACGTTCTTCTCAGAGGGACGACGTGCTCAGATTCATTCACCTCTCGCATGAATTAATCGAGGGCCAGGTGGGGATCGAACCCTGGTCCTATCAGTTCAGAGGCGAGTATGTTACCCACTGAGCTAACCTGACTCCTTACATTCAAATAACTTATACAAGTAAATTTAAATCTTAATTCTAAGGAATAGTGGGTTAGTTGACTTGTGAGACGCTAGGCTTCACCGGGAGGTTATCACTTATCAGCACACTGTCAATGTTTTCTATATTGTCTTCATTTAAATTTAATATTGCCTTTATTATTTCCTAATATATTATTTATTGTTTAAACCGGGTGGTAAACGGTTTATCGGCTTTTTGTTTGATCAGTGATTCTACAGATTCTACATTGGGAGTCCTAAAATTTTGCCTAATTCAAGTACATTTCGAGTAGGGATTTTTAACAAGTACCAGAATTTACATATTAATTATAATATTGTTCATTTCTTTACTTTTTAATTAAAATAGTTTATACAACATTGTGAAACATTAAACTTAATCAAAAGATAAAAACAATATTAATACCCTGATAGTTAATATTTTTAAATTAAATTTATTAACTTAATGTACCTTAATAGTTGTTTTTTCATATTAACCAAGTTTCATGAAATGTTTAACATACAGTGCTGGTTTTTGACCGAGTAGGGATTTTGACGACGTACTCAGATTTATTGACCTCCCGCGTGAATAAATCGAGGGCTAGGTGGGGACTACCAGCCCAGAGGCGAGTACGTTAACCACTCAGCTAACATGGCCCTTCTTTATTATTAATGAAAGGACTACTAATCAATGGTCTAGGCAAAGATATAATTATTCTATTGCTTTGTATTAAACTTAGATATAGTTATACATATTTTTGTTGAGTAGTTTCAGGAAAACTAACAGTAGTTTACATCAAATCATTAGTTGTGGAATACGTAATTGTGTGGTATTTACTCATTCTGAGGTAAAATGGATAAACCAATAAAAGTCTCCAGACAAATGAAGTTTTATTCAACGCGTTTCGAACACTTTGTGTTCATTATCAGGAAGACACTATAATACAAATTATATCTAATTTTTGTAACTATTTAGATATAATTTGCATTATAGTGTCTTCCTGATGATGAACACAAAGTGTTTGAAACGCGTTGAATAAAACTTCATTTGTGTGGAGACTTTTGTTGGTTTATCCGTTTTACCTCAGAAGTAGTTTACTTGTCCCCTTACCCGGAACACTTCCACATTATATACATATGTAATACCATACATATATAATCTATGCATACATACACTACAGATATACAATTTTCTAAAGGATTGTAGAGAGTTGATCAGAAAGCAAACAACAATCCGACGTTTTGTGAATATTTATTGGCATTTTCAAGGCTATAATACATAAAAATAAATACCAAAATAATACAGAACATAAACAGTATTTGACATGACTATAAATATCAAATTTGGTCAATCAACTAATGGTTAACGACAATACTTAATTAATATTCGAAGTAGAATATACCGTCTTACCTTGTGTACTGCTGCTGGAGTTATCAGACTGCTTTCGGGTAGTACCCATCTTAGAAAAGAACTGATTCAAGGATTTCGAAGATGGATATCACCCGAAACCTGTCGAATAGCTACAGCAGCAGTATACAAGGTAAGAAGGTTTATCTGTTTTTAGTATTAATATTACTAACAGTGATATTAAAAATATTTATGAATTTCACAGTAGTTAACTTCCATTTGTTAAGTTCTAATTTATTATGAAGTAACCAACTCAAATTCAAGGTATTTGAAATTATATGAAATACTGTTTATATTTAGTATTATTTTGACATTTATTGTTTATGTATTACGGCTTTGAAAATGTCAGTAAATATTGACGAAACATCGGTGAGAAACTGATTGTTTCCTCCGTGACTAAATCTCCACATTCTTTTAGAATATTTACTAAACTACGTGGTTGACAACAGTGCTGCTTATTACAAGTATACATACTTATGAAAATTGTTAGTACCACACAGGTTAGTAAAAATCATATTATTATCAAAATTCTGTTTCCTCGTGATTCGGTGCAGTTGCCATTCGATTGGGTTTTTCTCGTTGTGGATCTTCAAGTGTGACTTGACTTGAAGATGCTCTACGTGGGTACAATGACTACTACACAAATTCAAGAGGTTGGCGGATTTTTATAATAATTAGAAAAAAATATATTGTCAAAGTCAACAGATTAAAAGGTTGTTGAGAATACATTATTCAAATGGCTCATCTTAAAGAAAGCCTAGGAAATATTTCTTCTCTTCTCAGAGAAATAAAAAGCAAAAAGTTTTTCGCCGCAAGCAGAGAAAACTTATTAAAGACTATAAGCTATTCTGCATTGGTTGTTCGTATTTATTAACAAAATACTGACGCATTTTCTGCCTATCTTCCGCTTGTAGAATGAATATTTCCTTTACTTCTCCAAATTAAAAATAAATCAAGAATAACATATCACATTTCATAAATTCACTGAATTACTTATTTTAACACTCTTTGAATTCTTTCTCGACAACAATAAGGCCATGTTGTAGTTTATTGAAATGGTTAGTGAAACATGTATATTCATTTATATAAAAACCATAAAATTTGGCCTTTATAATCTTCATTTAAAAGATGAATATTTGTTTCTCTTGTAATATTTTTTAGAAATGTTATATTTTTTATCAGTATTCAAACATGAAAAAGGCGTTTATTTGGTTGCATGTCGAAAAGAAAAACATATGTTTCTGATATCTTAATGATAATACAACTTGAAATTAACATAGCACAGGGGTGGGGAACCTGCGGCCTGAAAGTCGCATGTGGCCTTTTGAACCATGATATGCGGCCTTTACGGTTTGTTGAGAAAAGTGTTTCAAAAATATAAAGAATTACAATTATGGTAATAAAGGCAAATAAATTTCGCATTTAGGAAGAAGACCATTCATGAATCATTACTTGAAAAGTCTAAGCTTTTAGAAAATCATTTTCCTGAGTTAACAGGGTAATAAACGAAGGCAATGATGACACTGCTGAATGATGTAAAACAGTTTTAGATGCACTGATCAAGTAGTATAATGATAGATTCATGGGTTTTACAATATAACTATTATATAAGAATTTGCTTATTCATTCGTGGTGGCCTTTTGGGGAAGTGGACGAAGCTAAAATGGCCTTTACTCCAAGAAAGGCTCCCCACCCCTGAATAGCATCATCGTAATGCATCCTGATGAGAGAACTTAGTTTTCAGCGCCTACAGTTATACGATTTCTCCTCTAATGACATACAAGGCCTATTTTTAACAACAGTCTTTTTCAGTTAAGAAACATTAAATTTCGAATTTATATTACTGGCCAGAATTTTGGTTACCATTGCTTGGTGCAAAGTTAACCCAGTGGCAACGTGCTCGCCTCTAGGATGGTATATCTGGGGTTCAATACCTACTAGAGCTCTTAATTGATTCACGTGATAAGTGAATAAATCTGACAACGTCGTTCCTCCAAGAAGACGGTAAGCCGTCAGCCCCGAGCCTACACTATGTGAGGTACTCATTAAAGATCCCTACTACCTAGGCTAAGTACACTTGAGTAAGGTATAATTTGGAACTTGCAATGTAGAATATTCACTTTGTGGTATCACAAGGTACCAATGTTTTGCCTATGTGTGTTCCTTGTGATTCTACTACTGCAACCTAACAACCTAATACCAGTAGTATATGTTAAACATTTAATAAAACTTGGATAATTATAGAGCCAATGTAACACAAAAAACAACTATTGAGGTACATTAAGTTACTCAATTTAATTTAAAAATATTAACAATTGTATTTATCTTCTGAATAAGTTTAATGCTTCACTATGTTATACAAACTATTTTAACTAAAAGGTAAATGAATGAACAATATTATAATTAATATGTAAATTTTGGCACTCCTAATTGATACCAGATTTAATAATTAATTATTAATAATTGATATCTAATTAGTAGCTCATCAGATTACATTTCTCCTTTACATTCCATTATAATTTTTTTTAAAAAATATGCCAATTAATGTAAATAATCCTACTCATTAAATATCGTTAATTGTCTGACTTTATGATTTGCAATCTGTATTGCTAAATCATAAGATTTAAATGGTGGATAATATTGCTTGATTATTTTGATTACTGAGTTGAATTATTAAGATAATTGCGGGTATCGCTTTATGTTTGTTTTAAATGAGTATGTCAGTTACATTTTCATTATGTAAATATAAAAATTATAATTAAAGTAAATCCTGTATTAACTGAGTGTGGGTTATTTGTGGCAATTTGTTTTGCTTATAGTAAATCAAAGTGTAATTTAACTGTTCCAGATAGTTTAAAATAATATTCACTAAAGGAAGTGAAACAGAACACAAATGGCTGTAAGGAAAAAAAAATTTAAATGAGTGATCTTGTAAAATGTTAAAGAAATAAATATCGACAGTTAAGGACAGCTATTTTCAACTTCCTTAAAGGAAATAAATGTTTTTACCTTAAGAGGAACTTATGCCATTAAGTAAATGGCAACCAAGTGTGTTATTTAAAAACAGGATTCTCTTTGGTGGTTGTTGGCCGGTGAAATATCCTTCGTCAGGGATTTTTCTGCCTGAAGGACCTTTCAGCTTTTGTGATAAATTGCTCGACATGTTTTAATTCAACTGGTTGCTATCTTAAGTATATTGGATTCCCATCTTCTCTGCGGCCAATAAATCATTCTTCTCTCAACTTAAATTAACCAATCAGACATCTAATCACAAATCCATTATAGCCAAGGTTAAGCTTTACCGAGCAATATATATTATAGATTTAAAAGATTTTGTAAGAGATGTTTTTCTTTGATCAAGGTCAGTATACGCTTTTGGTGCTTCTGATACATCTATTCAAAATTCAATTTTAAATTTAAGTTGTAAATAATAAATTTTAACGATACAGTGGTATAGTAAGGAGGGGGGGGGGGAGGAGGGGCGGTCCCTAGGTGGCACTTTGAGGGAGTAAAAATAGAAAATAGAAAAATTAAAATAATAAAAAGCTAACAAAAAATCTGAAATGATACAATAAAATGACTTTATAAGGTCATAAAATGTTTTAATGTTTTATGTTTCTTATACTATTTTAAACGGATTTTTAAACCGTAATATTTGCAAATAAAAAATAAATTTATTTTAAATTTCTCAAAACTAGCTTTTTAAAGGGGTTGAAAGTTTATTATATTTGTCTAAGTAGCCAGTTAATTTAATTTATTTTTATGATTTTAATTATACGTTTTTATTTTGAAAGATCTTTAGTTTCCTTTGTTTGCATATCCAGTTGATGTTTGTGTGATCAGTTTATATAATCAGATACTTTAATTTAATCGTCTTTTATGATTTCAATTATGTATTTATGTTTTGAAAAATCTTTGGTTTTGCTTGATGACTACTGTATATGTATACGAGTACTGTAATAAGACGAAAGTCTGGGACTACTATCAGTTCCTTGATTGGAATTTTATGAAAATGAATTTTTGAGGACTTACTGGAATTACGAAGCTTAACCGATTATCAACGATGGGGGGGGGGGGGGGTGGTCAAATCTTACGACTGGGCGGTAAGAATAGTTGCTAGACCACTGTTAGCATATTACTGTTGTAATAAAACTTCAGTCTTAATTTTATGATAATACCGATGGATTGGTAATATAATCAAATTTATCCAATAAAAAATTATTCTTATATTTATTTTTTATTGAGCAGAAATTCTATGAGTGATTGATATTATGGAATCTAAGTGATGTTCGATCTCAGTCTGTACATAGAATATAACTGCAAGGTATGCGTCTACAGATATTTGCTGTATAGCTAAAGCTCAATGGCCTCTCAATGACCCTACTGAGTACACAAAATCCGGGTGGTTGCAACTCAGAGTAAAATATTTTGAGCAAGCTTAGAAATGAATAACAGTTACACTTTATTATCTCAGAATCCCCCCCGATGTGCCTTCACCTTGTCGTGGTGGGGGGGCTTAACATGCCTGAGTGGTTGTTCCCTCGTGGCATGAACTAAGAAAGGCACAACTTGGTGGATAGACAGCTCCACTTGGGCGTCTCGTGGTGTAAAGTCCGCTCATTCGCACGCTAGCTTGGGTGGCAGTCCTCCCTTAATAGTCGGTCCAGGTCCGCTGGTGAGGTCCACTCTTCACGCTCTGGCCTGTAGGATTGCCCGTCTTTTCAGCCTCATGCGGCGTTCGCATGTCTTTTTAATGATTTCTTTCTCTCTGTAATGGTATAACAAAAGCTTTAGCTGCTACTTTGTGGTCCTTGATATTCAGTAGGTGGAAAGTCCGCTGAGTCATACACTTGTTCGGGAGCTGGGTCTTTAACCCCTGTCTTTATTAAAACGTTTTCTTTCCTCTCAGTGAGATCCGCCACTTTTGATGCCTATCAGGCTCAACATTCAGATTCTTTAACTCCCTCGTAAATAAATTGAGGATTAGTGTGGGCATCGAACCCTGGTTCTACCAGTCCAGAGGCTAGTATGTAAACCTCTGGGCTACTTTGGTTCCTTCTACACTTTCTTTTTGAGCAGCCAAGAAGAATATGATCTGGTGTTTGAACACCAAGGTTTTCACAAGTACAGAGAACTGGGTCAGCGATCTTAAAATGATAAAAGTACCATTTAAATGTACAATAGCCGATGAGAAATTTGACTAAACGGTAGCTGTTTGAATCAAAATATCTATTTCATAGTCTACTCTTTAGTGCTAGAAAAGAGTGTTCGGTGAGGCATGCCGTTGAAGTTGCCATCCATTCCTCTTTCCACCTACGTAGCGATGCTATTTCTGTCAACTTCTCAGTATATGATTCAAGGAAGCAATTGAAAAAGAATTAAGGTTCTTTTACAACCTTTATGTTGAAGTAATTTTTACCAGCATATCTACTTTTGCATTTACTTTATTGCTAATTCAATGTTAATGTGTTTCATTTACTGACTTCAAATAATCAGTGTTGTTATGTGTTTGTTACTCTTTGTAAACAAAGGATTGAAACATTTTTAATTTTAAAAGTCTTTTTATTTGTGGCGTAGACTTGAGTCGACCATCTGTCCGGTCGTTTCCAGCACGTGGGGCCGTATGTTTGTCCCGCAATTACTAGATGATTTCGTTCCTAGTAAGCAGACTTATGACTCGGTGTTACTCTGCAGATAGACGCCAGGGTAGCTCAGTGATAACGTGCTCGCCTCTGAATTGGTAGATACGAGGTTCAAAACCCACTCTGGCTTGATTTATTCACGTAGGAGGTGAAACAATCTGAGACTTTCGTCCCTCGGAGATGTCATGTACTCGTTAAAGATCCCTGCTATAAATACAGTCGAGTCAGACAAAGTTTAGGACTCCCAATCTAGAATGCTTATTGTTGTGGTATCATAAAGAGGCCATGTACTGCCTATGTGTGTTCTCTTGTGGGTCTCTCTGCAAACTAACCTAGCCTGAACCTACCCTGAGGTCAAGGCCTTTTTGTCTGCTCTCTCTCAGTTGATAGGAATCAGTGAAAATTCAATTAGTTTTGTTACAAGGACTGCAAACAGTGATGCAGAGTTGTTTAAGAATGCTATTAACTTATTGAAAAATGTTACATAAGTTAATGGAAAACTAACTAATGACTCACAAAAAGGATATTTTAGAAGCTATAATACCGATTGAAAATATTTATAAGAGAAAGCTGAAATAAATACAAATATTAAGAGAGAGACTAGCAATAAATGAATGAAGATCAAGGAAAGTCGAGATCAAAGGGAATTTCTCCTAATAAATCTAACTAAACACTTTTAGGGTGATTACCAAACATATGATCAATCAATAAAGTTTCTTCATGATTTAAATAAACAACGGGCAACACTGCGTTAAATTACAAAAATAGATACTACTCATACGAACTGGAATATCAATATCTAACAAAAAAATCACAACGAAAGTAATTTTTAGCAGTACTTTCATCTTATACGATTCCTGAATTTAAAATAATTCATTAGCGTTTTGTTTATTTTAAGAAAATTATTTGAATGATATTTCCTTGTGGAGAAATATATCTCTGTAGGCATCTGGATAATGTAGAAGACGACTCAAGACATTTTGTTAGGATGGAATTATCTCTCAGTGTAATTGAGTTTATTAGACATTTCTATAACGACATCTTGAGTTTGAGAGTCATCACTTTAATGAAGAATGCACTCACTACTTGTATCATCTTCTTTCAAAGATGATGAGGAACTATCATCATCATCATAACCATCGCAGATAAAATAACTGTTAGGAAAACCTAGGGGTTACTTCTAAAAAAACTGGAAGTAACCTTGTAATTGCACAAGGAGAATTCCAACATAGGTATATTAAACAATTGTAATAATCATAAAATCATTATTATCATGTTTATTGTTAGGTTATATTTATACATATGTTATAATTGTCATGTTTCTAGTCTTTATATAATACTAATATCATTTCTTTATAATCAGAATTCATTGTTTATATTAAACTATATGTATAATTCTTTATATTAAAAATTCTTCTCTTTTTCTTAATAAAGAAAAAGGCCGTTTTCAAGTAGCATTCCTTATCAGGAGATATCATCTAAACAACACAACATACAATTTTAAAGAAATGAAACACAAAAGAAATGCTCAAAAAATATGTGTTGCTACGATTAAATGACTTGATAACTAGTTTTTTAAATAAACGTATATTGATTGGTATCAAGGTTTTACAATAAACACGTGAAATGACAATCAACGTTCAAATCACAATAAGAAATGAGAAAAAAGACTAAGGTGTTTCAACCGTAACAAGCGGTGTTCGTCAGAGTCAAATCAAGTTAGAAAATAGTTGGGATTTGACACTGACGAAGACCGATTATTACGGTTGAAAGATCCTAGTCTTTTTCCTCATTTCTTATTGTGGTTTGGACGTTGATTGATTGGTATTTAAACGAAAATATGTACAAGCAGCAGGTAAAGGGGAAAAGTATTATGTATTGTATAATTTATTTTTGAAAAATTATACTAGTCATTTTCGAAAAATTATACTAGTCATTTTCAAAACTTATAAAATAAATCAGAAAATAAATTTCTTTTCTGAATTATAATATAACTTTAAATTTTAAGAATAATTACGCAAAATACAGAGACACATTTGCTAACTCTAAATTTTTGAAAAATCCATTTTCAGGAGAGAAATGAGAAAGAGATCAAGAAATTCGGAGTGGAACTAAAAGTAACTGAAGAAAAGTTACACAGAGTAAAGAATTTTCAAATTCTAATTTTCGAAAAAATCAGTTTTCAGGAGTGAAACGAAAAGGCGGTAACCAAAGGTTTACACCTCCTGCGTTCTCCCAATTATTTCTCTCTTGAGAACAGATTTTCCAAAAATTGGATTTAGTAGATGTGTTTGTTTACTTTATGTGTAACTTTATTTGGATTGCTTTTTTTTTTAAATTTAAAGTGAGTATGTATTATGACTTTGATTTTCAATTTGTTTTACGCAAACTATTCTATGTTTAACCAAAATGAGTATGTTAAATTTCATTAGCATGTCATTTGGCAATTGACTAAAAAATTGAAGCAGCTTCTATAAACGTGTTGCAACTCAGACTCAGTTGAAACTCAGTTGCAACTCAGTAGTTATAAGTAAGGGGTAATATTCGTGATTTAAATAAATTTTATATTAGTAGTTTGCTTACTCATGGTTGAACTCACATTGGCTGAAATATATGAGCTGCAATCTTCCATGGATTCGCTGCCCTGGTATTTAGAATCGTATAAAATAAAACTACCAATTTTCTCAGCGATTTATCATCATTAGCCTCTAAAAACTTTATTGTGTTAAAATTAAACAATAATCATAATAACACTTCCTTTAAGCTCCTAAAGAAAGGTCAATATTGACCATAGGCTCCAATCAAAATGGTCAATTCTTGAAGTATTTCCAGTCGTTATAAAGACTGGCAAGCCAAAAGTTAAGCAGGTTTTTAATATGGAGGGGGATTAGCATACTAAGGAGAGAGAGGGGATAAAACTGAACAAAGCAAGACAAAATAAATAATTAAATATAACAAACTATAAAATAAATCGAAAAATAATGAAAAGTAAAACATGCTTAATAAATAAACTATCAAATAAATAAGTAAGAAAATAAAAGAAAGAGTACAGTAAGAAAAAGTAAAAAACTATCCGCTAGCTGTCGAGCCCTCGTCGTTAACACTGAGTAAAGTTCGAACAAACCTTTACTAATGTTTATAGCTAATATTTTGTGATTTGATCATTGATTGTTACTTCACGTGTTTATTGTGAAATTATTATATATATATATATATTTCACGATGAATCACAAACACAGAACTGAGGAACAAACACACTTACTGCCTCTAATTTTCGGTTGGAGAACCCAACTGTCGCTTCACAAGTGTGCTTGGTGTTCGTTATCTCAACTCTCCTGATGACAGTTCAACCAAAAATTAGAGACAGTAAGTGTGTTTGTTCCTTAGTTCTGTGTTTGTGATTCATCGTGAAACGTTTGTTGACCTTTTGGATCATTTTCCTGTTTACAATATATATATTGTAATATATATATTATATATAACCTAAGTTATAGTTTATTTATAACCTATAAATAAGTTTATTATTATATTATATAAACTAAAGTGGCTTCTTTATAGTAATAGCTAATAAATTAAACTATATATATAAATAAAAAACCGATGTTATTGGTATGATGATAAGTTATAGGTTATCTATAATAACCTATTAGTAACCTTATCTAACCTAATAACCTATTGGTAGGTTATAGAATAAGGTTTTAAAGTAATATAAGAGGGATAGTCGAAGGTCTGATTAAGGATTTGAACACAAAAGCAGTCATTATAGCTAAGACCGCTTGAATTCCGAAGGATAACTTTAGAGAGGTAGCAGCGTTGGTTGACATAGACCCAATTGTGATTCATATGTGAGTTCAGCTTAGCTGAAGTCAAGTCGGTGTAAAAAGAAAGTAATGTTTGACTAGTATCAGCCTGCGTGCAAGCAAGCTGATAGACTCAGTTGCAGGGATTACAGGAGGTATTAATATGGATGGGACAGGTGCTGTAGCCAGGGGAACTAGAAATATTAATCACAGTCCTTCCTTCTTTCCTTTCTCAACCATATCTCCTACAGAGTAATATTAATACCTGCTGTACTTCCGGGAACTTTGTCTACCGACTAAACTGCAATCACTGTGACGGTGCATATGTCAGCTGAGCTCTAAGTGGAGACTGCGGATAATCGCCACAGGTTATATAGACACGGATGGTCGTCACATCCCAGCAGGCCTGCTTATGTTTAATGACTCCTTCCAAAGCGATTCCATAAAAAGGAGTAATTATTTTCATGATGACGAAGACGGTTAAAATAAACAAGTCAGTTACGTGTTACTTATATATATATTTAGGGAGCAGACCTAAATTTTTTTCTCTTCTTTAACCCCGAAGATGGTCTACGATGACCGAAACGTTGGTTTGTAATTTTTATAATATATGAATTTTATAAGTAGCTCTTTTGACGAACTTATTCATTTGACACCTGATATATGGAAAAAAGAAATAAGAAAATTGGAAAAGCTGTCCAAGAAATGCACAAGAGAGGAAATAGGTAAGAAATTTAATTATATATATATATATATTTCAGAGTAAACTATAGGTACAAAGTAAATATGAACCGTCGCGTCGCTTCACAAGTGCACTTAGTGTTCCCATCTCTTCTCTCCTGATAACAATTAAACCAAAAATTACAGACTAAGTGTGCTTTTCTATTTACTGTGTACCCATAGTTTAACTCTTAAACGTTTGACTTCCTTTGTCGATCGTTTTCCTGATGACTATATATATGTCAAGGATCAAACCAAAAAGGAAATGGGAAAAAGACTAAGATATTTCAACCATAACAAGCGGTCTTCGTCAGAGTGAAAAACCCAATTGAAACACTAGATGCATAAAAATCATGTTGAGAGGTTGAGATGAGTGGGAGGGAAGAGTGGTATTATAAAAGGGTATAAAGTGAGAGAAAGGACAATATCCAGAGTGAGATGTTAAGTTAAACAAAGGAGTACAGTAAGAAAAAGTAAAAAACTATCTGCTAGGTGTCAACTCTTTTAGAAGAGGCTATTACCCTCGTTACGACAGAGTCAAGTCTCAACAAACGTTACTTGAAATTATTATTGAAACGTTAAGTAAAATTATTAATTTTATAACTAATATTTTGTAGTTTGATCATTGATTGTTATTTCACGTGTTCATTGTGAAATTTTGTTTATATATATATATATATATATATATATATATATATATATATATATATAACAAACACTTTTTCTTCTTCTCGGAATTTGGTCAGGGTTAATATACGGAATCACCGGTGATTCCGGTGATACGGCCCGAATTGCCGAATATATTGCCCAAATATATGGGCAAAAAGGTTATTCCGTATATTAACCCTGACCAAATTCCTAGAAGAAGAAAAAGTGTTTGTTATTAATTTGTGGTCAAGAAAACAATACCTTATACATATATATATAAAACACGGAGCGACTCGTTTCTATCTTTTTGATGACGAGGACATCAAAATGTAGTAGTGAATTTCTGTTTCATTTCTGAGTGTTCTTTGTGTCAATATAGTTTATATATATATATATATATATATATATATATATATATATATATATATAATATATATATATAATTGAAAACTAAAGTGGCTTCTGCATTGACTCTCCTTTTAAGTAAGTGTTCTTTTTTCCTAAATACTTTACTATATTACACGGATAGAGTAACCCACCCAAGAAAATATTTAACACTTAACATCAAAATGTATTTTTAGATTTAGTGTTTCTTCCTCACATTTTACACATGAGTAAGTACCATACAATAAATGCTTGGATAACTCGTGAATTGTGGAAAAATTGCAAATATCAAAAAAGTACGTATGATTAACAAAACCTTCATAATTTAGTACCTTTTCAAATAGATCATTAAATAAAATCGACTTGAAATGATAATGGTTTTCTAGTTCTAACTATTTATTGAGCAACTAGATTAATTGTTATTTATTTATGATAATCGTAATTCTGAGATATGGTGTAATTGAGGATTTTATATCCCTTTTAAATGGACATCCTGTAATTATGGAGACTTGGATAAATGATTTAGTGAACCGGTTGAGAAATGGCTGGTAGATAGCAATAATAGGTGTTATGCTAAATATCACGCTTGAATGAGTCGGCTGGAAGAGAGTAATATTAGTTATTAGCCGAGGTGTGGTCTTCAAGCGGAGCGGTCAGCTCAAAAGCACTCCTCAAGCAGATCATTTAAACCTGTTTGTACTTTTCTCTTAAAACTTCAAGAAGGCTGTAATGAAGGAAGTGGCGTTTAAACTGTTTTTGGGTGGGGTGTTAATTGTGGGAGAAGCTTAGATGTTTCCTTTCCCACTCACTTCTTAGATGTTTCATCATAAGGAAGCTTTACTGAAAAGAGGTTTTTTTTTTGGTCCTAGTTAAGGGGAAAACTGGCTCTTTGTTTAATGCAAATTATAACTATACCATAAAAAAAAGTGGTATGATATAATGGAATTTTAAGCGAACCTAGTTTGATAAGTCGAACAGTAGGTCGGGTCAGGTTTTGTTTTGATATCGTCAACTGAGGCCAGTTGATGGTATTTTAATGGCTTTCCATGATATTTTACTGCAACTCTTGATACTTTAGCAGTCTATCGGAGATATTTTAAGAAGTTGTTGACTACATTTTGGCTACTCATAAACATTTTGATGACTCGGCCTGTTCACAATGTCTTAATGACTTGTTGACATTTCAGGGATTGTTTGTGATACACTTTTGTAGCTGTGTTAATGGTTTTCCTTGTCTAAATTTTCTCCCTTTCATGAAGTCACTTGATTGTCTATCTTTCATATTTTACTGAACTCGTTGACAATATTTTGTCAATCTGTCCACGATATATTGAACAATATATATTTTGTTTATGTGAAATATAAACAAAATAAGAAATCAATATAAAATCTGAAGTACAATCTAAATTAACTCGTCGAAGATTTTGATGGTTCGTTAATGATATTAAAGTTTGCCCGTCAAAAAGCGAGTGTACGATAGACTTTGCGATATGCAACAACCATTCTCCTCACTTCGATATAACAAGCCTCCCTATACTTACGTCCGATCACCACCCTGTACTACTTACAATTAATAACACAAATATTATCCCTGACAAAACTATAGAAGTGACTGACTGGAACCAATTCAGAGCAATAGCAGGACAAATAAAACTAAATGATGAACTTACACTCCAAAACATTGATAACACAATATCTAACCTAACTGATAGGCTATTACAAGCCAAAGAAAAATCTACCTACAGAATCCCTTATAAGACCTGGCAAGCGACTCATAAACCAATACTAACAGGTGCCATTAAACTGAAAAATTCCTACAGAAAACTATGGCAAAAAGAAAGACCAACCCATGGATGATATTGTCATATTAAATTGCATTTTTGTAGATTAGAATGTGTTGAGATTGTTAAGTTATGTTGCCAGCCAACTACATTTCTGTAGACTTGATCACGATATTTTAGATAAATCTGTTTTGTGGCACATACACAATATATTTATGGTCTGTTAGATTTTAAGTATAACAACTTTGGAACCATTGTTAATAACATTGGGTTAATAGCTAATCAATACTTTGAAAAACTTGACGCATCCAGAAATTTAAAAATTTTAGTCGACTAAAATTTTTTTGAAAAATTAAATTTGAAACTTCTTCGAACCGGTTTATATTCTTTGGAAGGAGATGTTGTCATGATTGTTCTTCGAACACTATGACTTTCATTTCTGATTCACTGGAGTGGCTGACACTCAAATCACATTGTCGGTGACATTTTACAAGGACCCCTCCACCCAGTGTATCACTTGAGCCTTTATTTCAATCGATTTGGTTTCACACTTGTTATAGGCGTTACATGATAGCTGGAGGAGGATATCTAAATGTGTATTGGAAAGTGGTTTAAAAGATAAAGGAAGTCTTTGTACCTGCCTTGTGCCAGGAAGGGCAGACATTGAGTAAGACCACTCTCAGGTACCGGCTGACTTGACACCGCTTTCTATTACCTTCTTAGTTACCTGACACCATAAGCTAGCCTCCTTCTTCCTTAACCAGTTTCACTTTTCAAGTCCTACCATCTTTATGCCACCTCTACTCCTCTTTCAAAGCTCTCAATGACATACACGACATACTGACATTCCTATCACTAGATTTAATTTTACAAACGAACCAAATCATCTTCATGAAATATAAACAAAAGAACAAATCAATCTAAAATGTGGTTTAAAGTACTATCTAAATAGTTACAATGACAACAAAGCTCAAAGTATACTAAGAAGTGGAATGTGTATAACCTGCCTGAGAAAAAAAGTCAAAATAGAGTCAGACCTCAGTTCTCGACCATAGTCTGTTCCAGAAGGCCGTTCGAAAACCGAATTCTACGAGTTTCGAAACGAGTTATTCCATTAAGAAGTAATGTAAATAAATTTAATACGTTCCAAGGTTAGAAAGAAACTTATTTTAAAAAAAAATATGTCAACATTAATTCACAACAAAATACATCAAAAGAGCAAGTTATATTTAGAATATAATAAAGTTCCACAAAGTTCTGGGGTTTTTTCCATTTGAACAAATAAGCGTCGTAGTTTCTCGACTTATTTGAGCACCAACATTTTTATGACAACCGAAGTAAAAAATTTCTTAACTTGTCTCACTGTACAGACTTCTAGGTAAACACTCAAAATTAACGCTACATAACAAAGTACTACTATACAAAACATTACTGCGACCGATGTGGACTTACGGACTTGAACTATGGGGTTGTGCAAAACCATCCAATATTCATAGAATACAATCATTGCAATCTAAAATCCTCCGCACTATCACAAATGTTCCGTATTACGTCAAAAACTACACCCTTCATAAAGACTTAAAAATTCCATTCATCCAAAACCTTGGCTCTGATCGTTATAGGTCATTTCACAAGAACCTTTCCTCTCACCCAAATCCATTTGTACGAATCCTTGCTTCCTCATCACTTTCCCAGAATCCCCCAAGACGACTCAAGAAAAAATGGCCCAGGGATCTACTATTACAATAATATAATTAAAAAAAAAAAAAAAACCAAAGTGAGAAGTTGAACCAGTGGGTTTCATTCTTCACTCATGTGCATCGATGTCATTGTGTAACCTATTACTACATATGCTTGTTACGCATAATATGCGTAGTTGTATATTTGTAAATAAAGATGATAAAAAAAAAACTTGTCTCAGGTGTGTTCGAGTACCGAGATTTATTTGAAAATCGAATCTAAATAATCTGGAATTTGTTGTTCGAATTTCAATTTGTACGAGTTCTGTGTTGTTCGAGAGACAAAGAATGACTGTAGACATGAAAGTGCAATTTCTATAGCCATGCTAACAAAAAAGGCTAAAGTCTACTTTTCTAAGCAATTTCTATAGCCATGATGGCCAAAAAAGTAAAAATATACTTTGAAGTGCAGCCTTTATAACAAAAATAACAATAAAAGCCATAGTATACTTTTCTAAACAGGTTACACAGCCATGATAGCCAAAATATACTTCGAAGAGCAATCGTGTAGCCATGATGATAAAAAAAGTCGTATTTTATTTTGAAGTGAAATTCAAACACCTACAATTATATGAAAATGTCAATGGCTGTATTATTATTGAATTTACTTAACTAGAATTACCAAAAAAGTCGACGTACGATATCATGTTCATTATACATTGTCAAGTTGATCTCAAGGCTTAATGGTTACTTCTTTGTGCTGCCCAAAGCTTCTGTACGTGACAAAAAATATTTATTATCTTTTGTTTAAGCACATTAGTAATAAAAAAAAATGTATATTTAAAATAATGTTTTTTAGAGTTTTTACTGATGACTTAATAAAACGGAAAGACAAGATTTTTATCTATCTATCTTTTTATTTTATTCGTCCAACTATGAAAAATGTAAAAGTTGTTTTTTTTTTGGTAATATTAAGAAATAAGTAATAAAGGGTTTGAATAAAAGACAGAAGGAAAAATCGTGATATAATCTCAAACTGCTGAGCTTGACTCTTTTGTCGTTCCATTGTCAGGGTTTAATCTTAGTTGAGTACTACTGTGTTTAAGAATGAAGATAATTTAAAAAGTTATTGTTTAAGCATTTAAAGAGAACAAGTTAATGTTGTCTTTACTAATTTCCCTGCAGCTTTGCAGTCTAAAATACTTGGTAATTTAGAAAAGGTCTAACAAATATCAATCAATATTAAAAGATATTAATCCACAAAGTATACTACTTGTTTTAATCATTTTATGAATTTGGAACATACTGAACAAAGAGTTTTAGATTTTTTTAGAGGTTGATCAATCCTTGGACTCCACCTCAATCATTCATTACAAGTATTTATTATTCTCGTTTGCTATTTGCTTTAATAATATCTTTATGCTAACAATATATTCATACAGGTTTTGCTAAAAGACTTTGTTTAGTTGATCTATTATGTATACTCTAATAAATTTCAATATTAAAATACAGTATTGTCATATGTTGAATAAACAAATGTATAGGTCAAGAATCTAGACGTGTATGACATACGTTGTATATATATATATATATATTTGTAAAATTTGAAAGCAGTCCTTCATTTAAGCATATGCCACTGAACAACTGACCGTATTTCACTGATGTCATTTTCTTCACCAGTTTTTCAAGGTTTCTGAATACCTTCTTCTTTTCTTCATCCAAACGTTGGAGAATGGAGTGGGAACCGACATGTTTCGACTTAATTAACATTTTCCAAGTTTGGATGAAAGAAAGAAGAAGGTATTCAGAAACCTTCAAAAACTGGTAAAGAAAATGACATCAGTGAAATACGGTCAGTTGTTCAATGAAATATATATATATACACTTTTCCGATGAAAATACGATCCGAAATGGACAAATACCCTTCAGTGTGTATAAAGAAACATAGAAAAATTAAAAACACACACTTACAGCCTCCAATGTTTGGTTGAACCGTCTTCAGGAGAGATAAGAGAGGGAAACCAAGCGCACTGGTACAGAGACGGTTGGAGACCGTCTGTACTTCTTACTATTCTTGCTATTCAGCTGGACATTCCCAGATACATATTTTTAATACCATTGATATAAAAAAACTTTTGGTCATCCTCAGCTCCGTATAAGAAAAGCTGACATGACGTATTTAAGCTGACATGAAGCAGATATCAACTTAGTTAAGATGGTTTATTCTTTGTAAATGACGTTGACGATATGTTGGGTATATTAGGGACTGGAAGTCAGTGGGACCCGCAGTCTGAGCCAGTCCCACGGTCTAGTTCCTTGCGTTGCTTAACACCAGGCAGACTGTTTGACTTGTTACTACTTAACACGTGATGCTTAATTAGTCTCCAGCTTAATATGTTAAACAAACAATTGTGCAATAAACCTTATTCAATTGTACTGCTACTTCACATTGCTCTAATAAAAGAAATAACATAACAAGTATTGCAACATCTGTTTGCATATAGTGCAATTGAATAACACCCTCAGTCTTCCGTAATAAGTATTCCACAAATTTTTTGGTTAAACATTTATTTGAACTAATATTTTGAGAACTGTAGTCAACCCGTAAATAGGTGCCTTGTTTTGAAGTATTGATGGTTTTTTTTAATACTGAAGTATTGATCTGAAAGTACACATAAATCATTGTAATATCTAATAATATATATAAAATATACAATCAATGATCAAACCACAATATGAAATGGGAAAACAAGACTAAGCTCTTTCAACCGTAACAACCGGTCTTCGTCAGAGTCAAAAACCCAACTTTATGTGAAATCTTTATATATATATGATATATACAATAAAAATCACCTAATGTACTTAAACCATACCTAAACCACAGCAGAAAAAACTATTCTGGAAAAAATTCTTACTATGGTTTTGATGTTGATAATTTATATATAACTTATAATTATGATTTTATATATAACGTTATATATATATATTGATAAAAATATCGACCGTGAAGTAGAAACAAAATAATAGCTTATCAATACTCGGTCTGTTCTTCAAGTTCAAATTAAACTCTCATTGCCAACCTTTCTGTTTTCAATTAAAACCAAACGAGAGTTCAAATGAGACTTTGAACCTGAATAACTGACCGAGTCCTGATAAACTTTTATTTTGATATATGTATATCAAAATAATTAATGCCGAAGCCACTGCGCTTTAATAACAGTTTTTTAAAAGAAGATTTGCTTCCAATATACATGCATTAGAGAAACCGAATCCACCCTTAGAAAAATTTCTGTCTGTCGGTTTGTCCGCAAAATGTTGCCGAATTGACTGACTTGCTTTATGATGTAAGTGCTAATGTTTGTCAGAATGAAGGGGTGAGTGAAGACAAAGGAAAGGCAGCGTTGAATGTTTGTTGATTAGTTGTGATTACGGCGAAGGATGGCTTAGGACGACGTTGATGGACCTCTGCCCGAGCTGTTAGTGGGAGGAGAAAACATTGACCCGTACCTGCCGCCCACTCGCCTCAGTCAGGCAGACTCGTAAAGCGTCCTTGGCTGTCTTGTCTAGTCCACCTTGAACCTGCTCTAACGAGCCCATGCTCGTAATGTCAACTACGGTCCTCCAACAGCCTAGGGAAACCCGCACTTTCACTTCTTACTCATATCGCTTTAGCTGGCTTCCCCTCATCATCGCAGATTACTCTCAAAAACAACTTTCCATCACATTTACCTGATGAAAATTTTCAATAGCAATCCGAAACGGACAAAAAAGTACAATATAAATAAATATACTTCGATAAATGGAAAACACACATTCACTTTCTTTAATTTTTGGTATAAACCGTCATCAATGTAGAAAAGATAGAAACTAAGGTAACTGGTTCAGACACAGATATATATATATATAATATATATATATATATATATATATATATATATATATATATATACGAAAAATTTTAAAAAATTTTAATTTTCTTATATATATATAACCAATTAAATGAAACGATTCTACTAGTCGACTCGTTTCTATTTTCCTGATGACGAGGCCATCGAAATATAGTAGCGAGTTTCTGTTTCATTTCTGTGTGTTCTTTATGTCAATGTAGTTTATATATATATATATATATTATATATATAATTTAAGTTGGCAGCAGCTTCTGCGTTGACCAATTTCTTACTGATGTTCTCTAGTTTCCTAACTAGTTTTTGGTAACTTTCGGGTATTTTCCAAAGGAATTCTGGTAACGACATGAAAGGAAAGAAGTTGAACACTAAACACTTTAACACTTTAAACTAAAACTATATACATAGCATATATATATATATGTTTCATTAACTGTCTTGCTTATTGTTTATCTAGTACATTTTCTGCATAACTTTTTAATTTTCTTATATAATTTTTCCATCTTCCAGGTAAAATATACACCCAATTCACCGAATGATTTATTTTTGAGATTAATTACACTCTTTCCAACTTTTCGATCAACACTGACCATTTTCAAGAATAAATAATACTTAAATAACAGTTTCTTAACATTATTTAAAGATCAATAAGAATTACTAAACACTGAAAACTAAGAATATACATTATACTCATTATACATTATACATACATTATACTCATCTTTGAACCTTCACTAAATTCACTAGCAACATAACCTTCACCTCATCAGGTTTCTTTTACCCTGCTTTTAATTACCCTACCGCCACTTAAAGTGTCGGACATTTTCGTTTATTTCAGTTGTGTAAAAGAAATTTCAAGAAGAATTTGTCGTCTTACAGACCTGCAATCTTTTCATAGAGTGATTTGGCATCTTGACAAATTCCATATAACAAAATCTAGAATCATTAATTAGAACTGATTTTTGAATCTTGAATATTAAAAATGTACTGTAATGATTATACCAAACATAATGAGGAACCAGCTTAGACCAGTGGCAACGTGCTGGCCTCTGGACTGGTAGGAAAGGGGTTCAATACTCACTCCAGTCCTCGATTTAACCATGCGGAAGGTGAATAAATCTCAGCATGTCGTACATCGGAAAGGACGTTAGACAGTCGGTCCCAAGCCTATGCGATCTCAGGTACTTTTTATAAACTTGAGTTAGGCAAAATTTAGGGTCTCCCAATGTAGAGCGTTTATTGTGTCGTGTTTCAAAGGGTCAGTGTTTTCTTGTGATACTGCCATTGCAATCTAACCTAATGTGTACGAAACATGATCCCATAAGTTTAACAACAATGATAATGTGTACTAAGCACTTAATGTGATATGTGGCTTTCCAAACATCTTCAACAAGTGCATACTTTCACTCAACTTGTTCCGATTTTAAACATACATTTGCAACTTTGATCAACAGTACTTTCATTTACTTCCTTCTTTTCAGTTAAGTAATTTTTTACATAACAACTTGAACATTTTTTGCTACTTAAGCAATACAACATTTTATACTAAACAAAACTAACTTTTTTTTTTATACCAAGACATAAATCTAAGGACAGTATCATTCAGTCTTCTCTACTTACTCTGAAAGCAGGAAAGTGTCAATCGAGAGAAAGTTAATGGGAGGCCATCACAGTCTATTTCCGTTAGAAATTGAAAATAAAAACAACAGAAAAGAGAAGAAGACTGCTGTGGGGGAAGTAAGTGTCAGTAAACATGCGAGACGAATTGATTTGCAAAGTAATGCTTTCTGCCAATTATCAGCCTCAATTAGGGCCACTTACTGCCTCTCAAACCTGATCCTCAAGTAACTACTTCATTTTCAATTATTTTTATGAATTAATGTTTTTATAATGTTTATTTTTGTTATTATTTAGTGCTAGAAATCGGGGTTATTTAAATTTTACTTCACATTACTCACAAATATATTTATAAGAATCCATAGAAACTAAATTATAATTCTAACTTTCTTACTTATGTTGATTTACTTCTGCTGAAGTTAATTAAATAAAAATAAATTAAAATAAAATTAAAATAAAAATTAAATAAAAGTAGGTATCTTACTGGAATATACAGCTTATGCTGATCCTAATGGTAATATCACTTTCAGACATTTCTCTCCGTCTCTCTCTCCTCTGTCATTCTCTGCTCTCTCTCCCTTTTCCTCTCTCACCCTCTCTGTCCCCATCTTCTCTCTCTCTCTCTATCTCTTTCTATTCTCATTCTCTCTATATCTCTGTCTCTCTCTCTATCTCTCATTCTCTCTCTTCCTCTCAACATCTCTCTCACCCTCTCCCCTATCTCTCTCCATTTCCTTCTTCTCCTCTCTTTCCTCACTTACTCTCATTCTATCCTCCTATTCTCAGTCCCTCTCTCCTCTCTCTCATTCTCACTCTCTCTCCTTCTCCCTTATCTCTCATCTCCCTTTCACTCTTTATCTGTCCCCCTTTTCTCTATCAATCTATCTCTATTCCTATCTTTCTAGCTCTTTCCTTTTCTAATCTCCTTTCTATTACTCTTTCCTTCTCCCTGTCTGTATATTCATTTTTAATTAATTTCCTCAGATTATGATCGACCTCTTTACTAATTTTCCGTTAAAGTTCCAAAGAGCTTTTTTTATACGCATGCAGGTGTAATAAATTACTACTTTTTGATACTAAATGGCAAACGCCAATTCTGACTGTCTATATGAATAACATTTTCTTATATCCTTAATCTGGAAAAAAGTTAACTAATCAAATAATAATTATCTTTTTTTATGAAATATGAGAAACTTAATAAACATGAGGCAGTTTATATGTTAAAAGTAATTTTAATGACAAATTCATTAAAGAGATATGTTTTTCCATTGGATTTCTTTGAATGAGGTACCCAGTTAAAGGAGTACAAAGAAAATAAACTGATTGACGATTATACACGTCTTGATAACACATATGCTGTGGCATTTACTCTGGCCAAGGTATTCCTGAGTGTATGCGGTGTGATTGTATCAGTCGTAATTTGCATACGACAAGCTCTTTTGAAAGTAGAACAGCCCTTGTTCTTTATGCTTCTCAATGAATTAGAATTCGGCTTTGCGTCAGGTTTGCTAATAAAGCGTAGAATCAGTTAGTTGCTTAAGGTGAATGCGATTCAATCAAGTTGAGAGAATTCTAAATGGCGTTATTTGATTTAAGCAGCGCTGTAACGCAATCTGTGCCTCACCAGAAATCAACAACCTTGGTTTCTTCTCTCCTAACATATATCTAAACGTCAGAAAGAATATAAGAATGTTTAAATGATCTTTCATTCAAAACAAGTGGTCTTCGTCAGAGTCACACTTATACTGTATGCTGCAAGTGAAATAGGGGATCTGGTGTTGAGAAGTGCAAGGAAAAGGTGGTGAAGTGAGGGTGGCAATGAATTTCAGAAAGAGCAGAATGCTGCAGCAGAAACCTTTTAATGCTAAATGTCGTAGTAGTCGTAATGCTAAATGTCGTAGTAGTCGTAATGCTAAATGTCGTAGTATTCGTAATGCTAAATGTCGTAGTAGTCGTAATGCTAAATGTCGTAGTAGTCGTAATGCTAAATGTCGTAGTAGTCGTAATGCTAAATATCGTAGTAGTCGTAATGCTAAATGTCGTAGTAGTCGTAATGCTAAACGTCGTAGTAGTCGTAATGCTAAATGTCGTAGTAGTCGTAATGCTAAATGTCGTAGTAGTCGTAATGCTAAATTTCGTAGTAGTCGTAATGCTAAATGTCGTAGTAGTCGTAATGCTAAATGTCGTAGTACTCGTAATGCTAAATGTCGTAGTAGTCGTAATGCTAAATGTCGTAGTAGTCGTAATGCTAAATGTCGTAGTAGTCGTAATGCTAAAAATGTCGTAGTAGTCGTAATGCTAAATGTCGTAGTAGTCGTAATGCTAAAAATGTCGTAGTAGTCGTAATGCTAAATGTCGTAGTAGTCGTAATGCTAAATGTCGTAGTAGTCGTAATGCTAAACGTCGTAGTAGTCGTAATGCTAAATGTCGTAGTAGTCGTAATGCTAAATGTCGTAGTAGTCGTAATGCTAAAAATGTCGTAGTAGTCGTAATGCTAAATGTCGTAGTAGTCGTAATGCTAAAAATGTCGTAGTAGGTCTGATATACTTACAATAAACTGTGACACATAGAAAGAAACGTAACAAAGGACACACTTTTCAATATTTCGAATGCTATGCGGTTACGTTTCTTTCTATGTTTCGCAGTTTATTTTAAATATATATATATATATATATATACACTTTTTTGTTGGAAATACAATCCAAAACGGACAAATATAGTTCAATATAGACAAAGAAACATAGAGAAATCAAAAGAACACACTTACAGTCTCTAATTTTTGGTTTGAACCATCTTCAGGAGAGATAAGAGAGGGAAACCAAGCGCACTGGTTCAGAGACGGTTGGGTCTCCAATCTCTCCTGAAGACGGTTCAAACCAAAAATTAGAGACTGTAAGTGTGTTCTTTTGATTTCTCTATGTTTCTTTGTCTATATTGAACTATATATATATATATACTGTTTGAGTGCTTCAGTTCGAACGCCAAGTCAGTCGTTATCAGCCTTTGGAGAGATTCACTTCTTTTCCTGAAGACGAGGACATCGAAATATAGTAGTGAGTCCAGTGATTTCCTTTCTATGTGTTCTTTTTAAATTCTAGTTTATATATATGTATATATATATATATATATATTATATATATATATATATATATATATAAATTAATTTACCACAATGAAAACCATTTTTTGAAACAATGCTCTAAGGCCTTTTGTTAACACATCGTCAGAGAGCAAGTGAATTAAAAAAAACAATTGTTTTTTTAATTCACTTGCTCTCTGACGATGTGTTAACGAAAGGCCTTAGAGCATTGTTTCAAAAAATTGTTTTCATTGTGGTAAATTAATCCATCTATTATATCAAGTGTTATTTTGATTATTATTCATATATATATATATATATATATATATAAATTAAAGACAAAAAGAAAATACTGCATAATCTCACTTCGACATTTCTATGAATCATTATCAGAAGAGTAGCTGTTGTTCATTGGAGAAGTGAAACCACAGTGAAGAATACTTTCGTCGTAATCGCAGTAAGAATACTGCCAACATACGAAGTGGGGGGGGGGGGACAAACAATAAAGTAACTAAACATTAAATTAAAGAATATAAATAGAACAAATAATATAATAAAATCAAATAAAATATGTAGAAAAAAAGTAAAAAAAAACTATAAAATAAAAAAGGTACTAAATCAAGAGCAAAATAACAGAGACAAATAATAATTTTAAATTAAAAAAAAAAAGTCGGTAGTCTTCGGTAATATGATTTAATAATAATTTTAATATGAATACTTTGTTGTCCAATTTTTGATTCTCTTGTTGTTTATAATTTTTAGATATTTAGACAAAGACGTCAGATAGGAGGCCAACAATGTAATGCTGTTAAAGAGGTTATTAATGATACTGAATTGCATGAGCAGTAGCGTTTAAATAGGAAGGACTGACTGCATAAGTCCTCAAAAAAGTGTAAAAGGAACAGGTTTACAGGAAAATGAAAGCCCTCTCGTCTGAATTGTTTGATATTAGGCATGCAGGGATAATGATAAGCAGATGAATGTGATAAGTATTACAAAACAACAGATGTACAGAAATCTTGAATTCTTATGGTATCAAAACAGCTGGCACAAACATCTCAATTTATATAATATAAAAAGTAAATGTAACCTTAATATTTCTATATAAATATTTATTCAGTTGGGTTTTTGACTCTGACGAAGACCGCTTGTTACAGTTGAATGATCTTAGTCTTGCTTTCCCATTTCTTATTGTGGTTTGATCATTGATTGTTATTTCACGTGTTTATGTGAAATCTTTTTATTCTATATAAATAAATAATATTTATTTGAAAAGTAAGGAAGTTTAATTTGTTACATAAAATTAAGAACACATGGATAAATGAAGACGATGAATTGTGATGTTGGTTTGGGAGTTCACATTGCTCAAGCTGTTGCAAACGTGAGCTGTTCTCACGTCTTTTGTGTGTGGCACAGTGTATGGAACTACTGTCTTACACCGTGGGACGTGTCTCTTACGGGAATTAGAACAGTAGCCTGAAAGAGTACACATATTTTAGACATAAGTAAGAGAACTTACAAAGTCAGCATTTTTTTTCGTCGCAAATCTTTTTATCTTTTTTAGCCGTTGAAAAACTTTTAAATTTTTCTTGATTTTAAAATTTGATTTATTAATTCATGTGTTGTCAAATTAGTCAGATGTTGTTTTATATTTAATATCTAGTCTAAAAAATAACAGAATCGTGAGTATGTGATTTATATATATATATATATATATATAACAGAATCGTGAGTATGTGACGTCACTTACTTAGAAACTTTAACAGAGAATAGGTAGGGACGGTGATCGCTGTCACCTGTAAATGCGACGGTAAATATTATTTACGAGCCATGTCACACGGTAAGTGAGAGAGGGAGAGTGTAACGGAGTATATATATATAGCTCAATAACAAAGTGAAAACATAATTAAAGGCATACCAGACTCACTACTATATTTCGACGATCTGGGTTGCCGGGTCGGTTACTTGCCGTTGTATCTACAACGTGCTTGGCCTCTCTTTCTGCTTTCATCTGAAGGCGGATGACCCAAAAATTTGAGTTTGTAAGTTTGTGTCTTTACTCTGTGTGTTACTCTTCTTGAATTTAGAACTCATATATATAATAAATGTAGCAGCAACTTCTGCTCTCACAATTTTTGAGCTGGTGGACTTAATCTTGTGGGTGATTTACACCAATATTTATATATATATATATATATATATATATATATATATAAATATTGATAAAAGTATCAATCGTGGAATAGAAACAGAACTATAGTTTATCGGGACTCGGTCAGTTCCAAGAACGGTCAGAACTGACCGAGTTCTGAACAAAATAGTAGTATGTACATAGTAGTAGTTGACATATTAGTGTATATAGGGCTGTTGTAGTATATATAATATAGTAGTAAACAACATAAGTAGACTATAATTACTGTAGTATATACTACTATATAAAATATAGCTTTAAGTAAAGAAAGGAAAATACAAAATCACTCACGTTTCTCTATAATTTTGGCACCATGCCGTCTTCAAGAATAGAATGGAATAATCCAAGATAAAGCTGGTAGTAACCTCCACCTAGTTGATAGAGCAGTGCTGCCAATATCTCGACCTTGAAGAGGAACAACCTATGAAAGCAAAAAAAATAATGTTATTTTGAAATGTTTCACGAAATAAATAGAAATAACAAATGCAAAACACAATGTTGAAAAAACAAATAATATTCTATAATAATTATAATAGGTAAACTTTCAACATTCTCGTTTGAGAAAATTTCTTCAACTCCATATTCTATTCTGATTTTTGCCTATTGATGAACTATTGCTCAAACTTTTTATAGCCATAAGTGTTAATCATGGTAGCTTAATATAATTACAATAAAGTGCACCTACATTGTTTCAGAAACCCTGAAACAATATATAGATTTTTTTTAGAATTCAATTCTGAATGTTCACTCTAGAACTGAAATATTTTATAGTCATCTGTATGTTGTGATTTTTCTTTAATCTTCTCTAAATTATTTTCAATAAAAATAAATATGAAAAAAAAAATTCAGAAATATATCTAAATGACCCAAGTAGGTTAACGCATTACAGTCCCCACTTTCACATTTAACCGTCATCCGTTGAACAATAATCTTATTATATGTTATATGTTTAAATAACATATAATATATGTTGTATAAACGACTCAAAAATAAGATAGTTTTATACAAAGTCATAAATGTTTTCAATATAACTGAAATGTCAACTTTGAAACTTGACATTCGTATGAATAACTGATCAATATTAATATTAATTATTTAATTATAATAATTAATTAATGATTATATTAATTTTTTTATCAGGAATAAAAATAATGTAAAAAAAGTAAATAATATGAAAATAATAAATAAAGGATAACAAAAATTATTAAAATACGAAAAAATAATACAATAGAATAATAGAAATCTTGTTAAAATATATAGTAAGGATGAAGAAGTGAATGCAAACAGTTATAGGCAAAACTATTTCGATATTTCGACATCTGCCGTTTTCAAGTTGAGAAATGTTTTACTTAAGTGGCAGTAGTTTATTGGAGAAATCATACATTAAAGTCACGGACAAGGTCTAGACTATTACTACTTGCTTATGAAAGGAAAAAAAGAACTAAACACGAGTGTATAATTAATAAAATGATTCAAATAAAAAACAAGATATAGTTTTGATATAAAATTTAGTTCAATAAAATAAACATTAGTGACTCTATAATTTATTAAATCACTGCAATAATAAATAATAGAAGAATTTAGAGAAGGGCTTATAAATATACTTCAATAAATTTTTAAACCGTTGCTCGTTTTTATTTTAACTGTCGAATTTTCCCTGATCTGTATTTTATTACGAAATGTCATTATTTTGTGGAGTAGAATGAAAATGTTTTTAGATCACGATTTAAAGGTCTTTGAGTCAATAACTCAACAAAGGAGGTTATTTTCCTCCTTTTTTGTCCAGTTTGAACCACATATTGTTATACAATTATGGGGCGGTTTTCAATTTAGACTGACTGAAGTCCGTTCAAGGATAGTGTGACATTTGATAGCTATATGGTTGGAATTGTTAAGGCTTTGGAAAATTAGTGATGTCCGATTGTGGGTTGAGAGAGGTCATGGAGAGGTGGGGTATTAGCTGACACAATTTCTCAGCGGACATGGTTACTTCTGCGGCTACCTATACAACATAGGAAAGCACCAGACATCCGAGTGCATGTATGGTCAGCAGAAGACAATGTAAAGCACACAGCAGAGGAGTGATTTGGTGAAGAGGATTGGTATATTCTCACCAGAAACTATTAAGACCAAGATGATACAAGGTGCTGATGTGTGGAAAATAGTAGACTGGCTAGTCAAAAATATCTTTACCACCAAAAAGAGACACCAAGAAGAGCTGGAGTAACATATTCTAAAGTAAGGCTGCCTTACGTAAAGAAATGAATGGCCTAGCCTGAGGTAATGTGAAAAACAGTTCCAGGCTAGTGTCCAAGAAGAAAAGGGGGTGTTTTAGTTGGTAGTCTGGTTTACCTGGGAGCTCAGCACAATGTGCGTAAATGCATTTCACCTGCTTACACCAAATAAAAAATTATTATTATTATTGAACGGCCTAGCCCAAAGTAATATGGGAAACAGTTCCAGGCTAGTATCCTAGATGAAAAGGGGGTGCTTTATTTGGTAGTCTAGTCTATCTAGGAGCCCCCAGCACTGAGTGCGTGAAATGCTGAATGCATTTCAGCTCTTTACCAAAAAAAAAAAAAAAAAAAGCCTTGAAGCTGAAGCTTGTTTGTAAGTAGATGGTAGATGTATATGAGATGAAACTAACATTGATTATACTAGAGAAATGTATTTATATTGTACTCGTATATATTCAGCACCTTAGTGTGCTGAAGTCATTTTCTTCATTAGTTTTTCTAAGCCTCTAAATATTTTTTTCCTTTCTTTATCTAAACGTTGAAGAATACTGGGTGGTTCCAACATGTTTCGACTGGTTTCCAGACATCTTCAGCTTACGTATATAAATGTGTTTATAAGGATATTATTAAAACACTGTTCAGAGTAAGAACAGCAGCATAGTTGGTAACCCTGTTCCGCAGGAGTTACTGCACGGCTTGTTCCAAACATTTTATTCCTTATTTTATATTTTATAAACATTTCTTTTCAAACTCCTACCCACAGGATTTATGTTTCCCTTACTATTTAAAGGACGAAAGCGTTTCTCATTTCTTATTTGACAACCATTTCAGATATGATTGAGCCACGTATATTGGTTTCTTACGATGACAATTCTATAACTTAACAAATTTCAAATAAACTGCATTTATTAGATTAAAAATTTTTAATAACCGCACGAAATTGTATACTCATATGTATCATACTGACATATTTTTATGAGTGCAACATTAGTAGATACTGAAATAAACTATTTGATCCTGTTTAATAAAAAGATAAGTCCTCGACTTGTCCTCTTTTGTATTCGGAGCGACACGCATCTTTCTTCCTGATGACGGGGGAGTTGAAATATAGCAGTGAGTTTTTGTGATCTCACTTATGAGTGCTCTTTCTGCGTTCTTTCACAGTTAGGTTTCATAGTTAAAGTCTACAGACTATATTTTTCTTGTAAAAAAATCTTTTATGTATTACTTAGTTTTTCTGCTTCAAAATTTTATACTTCTGTAAGTTTTCTCACTAACCTAATGCCAACATTTCTTATTTGTCACTAATTGCGCTTTTTATGTATGTTTGATTTTTGAATTCTTGAATTATTTTCTTATATTTTTCTCTGTTTTGTAGGCCTATGAAAATCGCTTTAAATACTTGAATTTAATTTACAATTTTTATTTAACAATAAAAAAACAAAATAGATCGAATTTGACAAATAAATGTAAAAAGAAACATAAATTAGGTTAGGATGCAGTGGCAAGGTAACAAGGGAACACAGATATGCTAAACATTGATCCTTTGTGGTAGCACGCAATGAAGATTACACTACATTGGGAGTCCTAGATTTTTCAAAACTCTGTTTAATCTTAGTATTTAAAGGGGTGCTCTTTAATGAGTACCTGAGGCTCGGTACCGACGCCTTAACGTCCTCTCCGAGGGACGACATGCTCAGATTTATTCACCTCGAACTTGAATGAATTGAAGGCCAGAGTGAGTACTGAACGCCCTAGAATGAACCAACCATTCCAGAAGCGAGCACATTAACCACTCAGCTAACCTGTCCCCCAAAACTGAAATTAAAATCTGAATTTATATTTTTGTAACAAATTTCAATTCATATGATCTTATTTCTCAATCTAGGTCAGAACGTTACTGGTAGATACTAACATTGAGAATAAAGTGTAGATATAACTACACTATGATATAATAATAGTTATTCTCTTTCATAGACGTATATAACATCAATATTCCAAAAAACAGATTAACTGTACTGCCTGAAATATTAATTTGTTTTTTACAATATAACAAAAAACTGCTTCATTGTTTTAATCGTATCGTCTTAATTGATCAATAACAAAGAGTCAATTTAGAAGCTGAATCTAATGAAGAGCTTTACTGAAGATGGGCCTGGCAGATATGAAGCCAGATACTGACGTAATAGAGATGGAGGCGTACAACCCATTTCCAATGAATTATTTCGTCTTAGATAATCTCTAACTTCATGCTCCATTGATCTACTCCAAGTCAGCGAGAATATTTTAATCTTTTCCTTTTGATAACCTGTTAAGAAAAAATATAGGATGGTTATGTTTTGTTAGTAGTAATTGATTTAAAAGGGAAGGAAATAATTTATAAAAGCAATGACCAAAACTACAATATCATGAATTTTTATGAAAACTGAAGTCTGCGAGTGATTTTGTTATACTATTATTCATTACATCAAAATAATAGTGGCTTCTGAAGTTCATTACAAATTTGGATAAAAATTGTACATCTAGCCAGGTTATCTTCCTACTTGTTTGCATTGTTGAATCTGAAAGAGTTCAGGTATTGTGGGTTTTTTTATTTATTTTATTCAACTACCCAACAGGTAACGAATAATATTGATAAGTGATAAATACAAAATGAAATAAAAGAGTGGAGACGTTATACGTTATGGAGTATAACCACCCATTGGTGGTACTCCATATAAATTATTCTGATCACTCGAAATCAGTTAGTATTGCTGAGTAAATCTCGGGGCCAACATCTTTTTAGCCTTCTGGTAGGGTTGGTAGGAATCTGGTGGGATGATGATTGCTGAATTAAAGGGTTCAGGTTGAAGGGTAAAAATTGATGAAATTTGTGGTATCGTGATGAGATTTCCTGGTAGATAAAAGGGATTTTTAAATCGTTATGGATTGTATCATTAGAAACATAAAAGGGAGTTCCTACAATTTTTCGAAGGATTATATATACATTGGGCTGTTTGTAAGGTACTGTAGGTAGAAAAAGATTTTGAAAAGGTTGTAAGAAATACAAGGTATTCTTACAAAAAGAAGTTTGTCTAAGAACAATAGGCTGTATTAGTAGTCAGCGAAGACTGAAAGTCTCTCAGTGAGGCAAGCGTAGCCAGACAGAATGGGTCTTTCTTCAGGAGGAGTGTCAGGCATGTTGTAAGGGTTTACAGATTTTTAGAAGGAAGTACAAAAGCAAAACAGCAAGAATGGAATGGAATAACTGTTTTGATATCATCACTGAAGACACCTTCGTCAATGACACTGTTATTAAGTAAGGATACTGAATCATCAACAAACAAAGAAATGATATCAGCTGTCAAACTTGTCCTATTATTAACCTCTGTCCTTCGTTGGTTTTTTCCTCAAACATAACTCATACCCCATTTATATTAATACCTCCTGTCCTTCCGCCACACCGCCTGTCGGCTAAGCGCATCATTATACTTTTTGTCTGGCTTGGCTTCAACGAAGATAAGCCTGCACAAGAACTCTGTTGATCAGGTCCGCCACATGGCTGTTGCTACCCATTCAAATTCCCACTGTCTGAGCTTTAATGACTACTTCCGTGTTTAAATCCTCAATTAGATCCCCGACTTTAACACTAATGAGGCGTCAAGAGCTTCAGAGGAGACTCATATTCACCTCCTTGGTGCAAGAACGTCTCCTGAAATCAATTTTTAACCATACATTTTCCATTTTCTTTTTTTTTTATTACTACTAACTATTTTTTTTATTTATTATGATTTATTATTCATCTATTCTTTATTTGGTTATTCAATATACGCATTATTATTTCTTTTCCCTGAATTATCTTCGTTTATTTTTATTTCCATTCCTATTCCTTGCTTAACAAAAACACTGTACAGCCTGGCAGTGTACAATTGTTAAAATAAAAAAGGAAAAAAACATGGAGTATAATTTTTAAAATTTACATATAAGTTGTTTTTCACTATTTTTTTACATCATCTACTTATTTATTTATTTGATTTATGTATTATTATTTATTTTGTTTCTCTAACATTTAAGTTCTTAAACATTATTTTTTTTACATTATTTGCTTATTTATTTAATTATTTCTGGAGTGTTATTTCTTTTGTGCGTTTACGTTTATTCCTTCTTTCTTCTGCACCTCGTTTGGTTTGCAGACTTTCTGCTTATCAGTCTTTACCTCACGCCTGGCAGATTACTTCTTCTCCTGATGGTGACGATTGTTAAAACATAAAAGTGACACAGGAAAAGAACAATTGTAAATATATCAAATAAAATAATAAATATGTCAAAAAATAATGTAAAACAACTTGCATATTGTATGTTTTAACAATAATAATATATGCTTCTTTTTTTTTTGATATAGGTTTCTATGATATGATGTGCGTATCTCCTTTCGTGTTATTTCTTTGTTTTCTTATCTCATTGATGATTACAGCAGAAGATTATTAGTTATTTACCTTGACTAACATCATAACAATTTAAAGGTCTTTTTAAAAACCGTGATTGTGTCCTACTTTTTAAAATTATCCGTAGTTACTAGAAATAGTAAGTACCGTTATATAATTAAACAGGTCGTTAACTCTGAATATCTTATAAGGTAAAAGAAAATGTCTTTCTCAAAAGAAACGCTTGGGTTCATTTGTATGGCCAACTCTTCAGACTGTAACTCCATTTGATGGAATTTCAATTAACTGTTTAGTGCCATCGGCAATCATTCTGCGTATAGCCTGTCGAAATCAGAAGTGAAACAATATTCTTCAAGGACAAGCTGCTAATTGCACTGATTTGAGACACGAATAAACATTATCTTACAATCAACCAACATAAAAAGTATACTCTATCGGAGGAAAATCCTTGAGGAAACCGCAAAATAAAAAAAACAGTTTTCTATCTGTTATAAACATGAAGATTCAGAACCATTCACCTTCAAAAAAAATTAATGCTCTAATTATATTAAAAATATGAAATATACTTATATATATATATATATATATAAACTATATTGACACAAAAAAACTCAGAAATGAAACAGAAACTCACTACTATATTTCGATGTCTTCATATTAGACGATGACATCGAAATGTCATCGATGTCATCACTGATGACGAGGACATCGAAATATAGTAGTGAGTTTCTGTTTCATTTCAGAGCACAAACTCAGAGTCGTATCCCGTTGCACATTTCCCGGGGCACTCAAGTTTCGTAACATGAAATTTATTACTGATACTAAATCGCAGCTTGATGGTGTTCCTACTTGAAGTTTTTACTCAAGAGTAGGCAGTCCAGAAGCAGTCACGGAGTCAAGAAATTCAGTTAGATAATGAACTACTTCCTCATTACTAATCACTATTTTTACTGACTTGTAAGTTCTTTCCTCGGTATGTACAAACGTACGAACTTGTTTGTTCATTTTTCTTACCTGTTCATATTAATGACTGAGAATTGTTCGTTTATAGAACTATTTATTTTGAATAGATTGTACAGCCTCAACTCTGGGAAACACTTTTTCAATGATGTCAAACACGCAATATACTCATATGCGCACCAATGGAATTAAAATCAACTAACAATATCTACTTGCCACACCTGTGTATTTTCAAAACAAACTTCTCTTTGAAGTTCGGAAAATACAGCTTAAAGCCCCATAACTTCGCTTCTGTACTGAATTATCAATCTATTTGAGCCTATATTTTAAGTTAGGCCTACACAAATCTAGTGTCAAAGTTTCAGCTCGCTATGTCTCATGGTGGCTAAGTTTACTTGTGAAAAAACGTTTTTGCTTTAAACGTCCATAACTTCACTTCTACGTTGAATTTCCAATCAATGCAGAGCCTATATTTTAAGTTAATCATACACAAATCTACTATAAAAGTTTCAGCTTGTTATGCCTTATGGTGGCTGGCTTTACTTGTGACAAAATTTTGCGGACAAACCGACAAACCAACAGACATTTTTCTAAGGGTGGATTCGGTTTCTCCAATGTATGAAACGTAAAGAAAATTTGAAATGAGTCAGTTCTAAGCAATGTACAGACAAAATTATTATTTTATTTATATAGATATACATATCACATACTCGTTAAAGATTCCTACTCTAAATGCATTTCAGTTAGGTAAAATTCAGGACTTTCAAAGTAGAATCAACAATGTGGCTTGTCCATTGTTGATTTCAATTCATTAGGTACCAAGAAGAACAAGTTTTCTGCCAGTTTTTTTTTTTAAATGTTTTTTTTTTTATTTTAATAATTTATGAGTTTGCTGCTAATATTCAGTGTTGGTGATTGGAATTCAGTAAGTAGGTTTGTCTTTTTAATTGTGTATTTCTTTTATTTTGTTTTGTTACTTCCTGAAGATGGTCGAAAGCAACCGAAACGTTGGTTTTAATTTATATTTAAACTTTATAGATAAATTGAGTTAAATTAGTAAATATTTTGTTAATTGTGCCAAAAAGCTACCTTGGAGTACTTTCGTACTTCGGTAAAATTAGAGCTTATAATTTTCATTAGTCAAGCTAATAAAAGAAGAATAAAGTTTCCGAATTATGAAATTTTTTTATTATTGAGAGAAAACAAAAAAGCAAATAAGATTTTTTTCACTTCTACTACAAAGGTATTTGTATTAAGAAATGATTATAATTTGGTTTCTACAATTAGTGGAGAAAATAGGAATTTATATTTGAAATGTTAATTGACGCTACATAACAAAGTACTACTATACAAAACATTACTGCGACCGACCTGGACTTACGGACTTGAACTATGGGGTTGTGCAAAACCATCCAATATTCATAGAATACAATCATTGAAATCTAAAATCCTTCGCACTATCACAAATGCTCCGTATTACGTCAAAAACTACACCCTTCATAAAGACCTAAAAATTCCATTCATCCAAAACCTTGCCTCTGATCGTTATAAGTCATTTCACAACAACCTTTCCTCTCACCCAAATCCATTTGTACGAATCCTTGCTTCCTCCTCACCTTCCCAGAACCCACCAAGACGACTCAAGAGAAAATGGCCCAGGGATCTACTATTACAATAATATACTTTAAAAAAAAAAAAAAAAGTGAGAAGTTGAACCAGTGGGTTTCATTCTTTGCTCATGTGCATCGATGTCATTGTGTAATCTATTACTACATATGCCTGTTACGCATAATATGCGTAGTTGTATATTTGTAAATAAAGATGATAAAAAAAAAATATTTGAAATGTTAATTGATAAAGTATTTTTGCATTAGGTCATTGAATGACATAGTAGAAGGAATTTCAAAGGTATGAACTGTGGATTTGGTAGAACAATGGGGTTGAAGAGGCGTGGTGGCTATGCGGAAGACAATACATGCTTCTTGTAACAATTAAACGACGGGATTGTTAGCGATGCAGGCAAATCGACATTTAAGACGGATAACGTCGATATTAACTTGCTTTTGTCACATCCTTTTTCATTTCAATGAGCAATAAACAATTTTCTACAACAAAAATTTTTTTTTGTAATTTATTTTCAACTTTCTTTCTTATTTCAGATTGCTTTCAGCTTAAGTAGTGCTTCTTTACTTAAAATAATCATCAGCAAATAGAATAAAAAAAAATATCAACTATCGAAGAAGTTGTAAACAATTTACACGTCATGTAGTTTGAAAAATATTAATGATATTACCAACATATACATTCATTACTTGTGCAATCTGTTATACTGTGGTATTTAGGTTAGGTTAGATTAGAGTAGCCTTCCCGAGAGAGAACACACATAGGCCGCAAGCTGGCACCTTGTGATAACACAAAAGAGAATTGGGGTGTTATCTCCCGCCCCTGGTCCACTCGAACCATCTCGAGAGATCAATAAATCTAGACAGATCACATGATACCAGTGGATGATAAGTTCTCAAGATTGTCAAAGAAGTACTCTCCTAGTCTGGTATTTACTCATAATGGGAAATTTCAAAAATTACGTCTCCACACAAAGAATGGTGCCAACTTTTTGTTTGGAGACGTAATTTTGAAAATCGCCTCATGAACAATTTATATATTTTGGGAGTACAATAATCCATTATAATGAGTAATACTGAAGTACCAGACAACCCGTGACCCTTTGTGTCACTCAGAAGTTATAACAATAGGTACTGAAATTAATTCACTGAACATAATTGACAGGGATAATTTTAATTGTTCTTTTTTGTTATTAAGGCATGAAAACAGATTCTTATATGGCTCAAGCGTTTTGATATAGTATTCTTAGCATGATTCAAGATATATAAACAGTAAGTATATATAGCAAAATAAAAACCATTTAAAAGTAAAAAAAAATCATTTATTTTATCATATAAGTAATACAAAATCAATTCAAGTTACATAGACAATGAAATATATGTAAAACAAACAAAACTTGTAAAATTGAAATATTCAATTTATTCACCTAACATAAAATAACATTAATGAAAGGAATGTGTCTTTATAATATTACCTTAGAACATTCATATTTTATCTGACAATTGAGTTCAAGTTTGTTTGTAAAATTATTCATTTTTAACCACTAATGCAGTAGTTTATTATATATTCGTTACATTTACATATAATACATTTTCAGTACTGTCATCGGCGAGTACGCAAGCGACTGGCTACTCTGGATCCACGCCTTTACTTTATTATCATTGATTATTTTATTCAAATTTTAAGTTCAAAAATTTTTTTATTACATTTATTTTTAATATATTTGTGCTACTGTCATCGGCATGCACGCAAGCGATTGGGCTACCCTGGCTCTATGCCTTTAGTATATTACCAGTGTTTACATTACGCAAATATTAAATAAAAAATTTTTTGTCAATTTACATATAATACATTTGCACTACTGTCATCGGCGAGCACGCAAGATACTTGCTACCCTGGCTCCAATTTTGAAAATATAGTGATAATTTTCTTGTATTTAACATTATTCAGGTAATAAATAATATATATGTAATTTCAGGTTTCTATCTCCACGAAAAATAGGTGAACAAAGAAACAAACTCACGAACTTTATATAAAGAGATTGTAAAGGTGAGTACCAAAACGCGTAATAATTTGATTTCAGTTTTCTGGTGATTTAAGGACTTTAAATTTCGTATTAAGTATTCCTAAATATTTTTGTAAGGTTAAAATAACTCTATGCCTGATTATTTGACAAGGCGATATTACAATAAAAAGGATAACTATTAAGTTCCATCTGTAGTCACTTATAAGATTGTGCTGCAACAATGATCACATTTTGGTTATTAAAATTAATTTTATTTTCGATATCAATTAAAACCTATTTTTCCATGAGCTTAATAATAAATTCACTTAAAATAAACTTGAGTGTAAACCACTCAAAATTTTTATTTTCTTGGAATGAAAGTATACGAATAATAAAAATAACATCTATTTTGTGATGTTAACAATTTATAGATTTTATAGATCTTAGAATCTATTTTTTTTTATGTTTCTTTTAATAATGTCTTGTTGTTGTGTGTATGAAACATCATATAACCATTATACCAGTTGTACTATTTGACTGATCATCAAATATTTGAAATATAATATTTAATATATTATATTTTATATATTAAAATTTGACAAATATATAATCCTTAGAGACAAAAATAATGCTATTTTCGATGCAGTTTAACTGAATAAGTTTTTTTTTGCATTTTGTATCAAAAGGAATAGCTTGCAGTGGCTGTATTACTTGTATAAATAACAAAATTTATTGAATACACTAATCTGTATTGATACCACACTATCTGTTATAGTGTGATATTTACTCATATTGGGGGATGTAAAAAATTACTTCTCCACCTTTATTTTGTGTGGAGACACAGTTTTTGAAATTCTTCTCTAAGATACATATTACCAATGAGTCATAATAAGGTGAGTGTAAGCCACACCAGATGGTTTTCCTTTTCTTTCATGCTCTTTTTTTTTGCGAACGATTTATTATAATTCTTGATAAGAAAAAAAAAGGAAAAATTAGTGATAGTAAACAAAGATAGATAGCTAACAGTTAGTTGTTTGGAAGAAAAAGTTATAAAATTAACGAAAAAAAAATGATACTTAAAAAAAAAGCTGTTATATATTAAATTGCATACAGCTACAACTACCACTGCTGTATGTAGGTGCTGCCAAATCCTGTGCAGAATGCAGAGTAGTACTATTTTGAATGTATGTGTTGATGATTTTTGCATACATTCCTGTTAGACTTGGCTGTAAGGAAGCTAAAACTTTGATTTTAGTCGTAGTACATTCTAATATTGCTCTCATGTAAGAAAAAGCATTGTTGCACATCAACAAAAATTTTTTAACGATCAGATATACAGCTTTCACCAACTTCTTTTGTTTCTAACTCTCACTTGAGCCGATACTAGACAAAATAATCGTTCCTACTTTTGAATTTCATAGATGTTCTTTACATCAATGATACTATCAAAATTTACAACTATCATGCCACTTTTTTGTAGACAAAGAATGTCAAAATATAGAAGAATGTTCGTCCATATATATGTTAATAACACTCGGTTTATTTTTAAAAAATAATCCAAAACTCAAACAAAGACTTGGAGATACTATATTCTTCTTACTAATCATACTAAAGATGAAGAGAGTTTTTTTTGATTACTTGGTATTTTTATTACTTGATCAAGAATATAGTTGACTGTATTTTTGTTTTTTTGTTTTTTCTTTATTGTTTAAATTGATTCCCTAGCGGGTGATAGCGTCAGCCGTTTACAGGCTTTTTGTTTAATCGGTGATTCTGCAGATTCTTCACTGGGAGTCCTAAATTTTGGAATTTGTAATAGTACATTCCGTCATACCTCGTAAAGTCTCTGAAAAGCTCGACCGGTTTCGGGTCCGTCTGGATCCCATCTTCAAGAGCACCTAACTGACTGTCAGTTAGGTGCTCTTGAAGATGGGATCCAGACGGACCCGAAACCGGTCGAGCTTTTCAGAGACTTTACGAGGTATGACGGAATGTACTATTACTAATTCTAATATTACTAACCTCAGTGGAACTAACCCATTAACTATATCCTAAATTTTGCTTAACTCAAGTGCATTTTGGGTAGGGATCTTAAACGAGTACCTAACATCATAAAGGCTTGGGTCCGACAGCTTAACATCCTCTCCGAGAGTCGATGTACTCAGATTTATTGACCTCCCGCGTGAATAAATCGAGGGTCAAGTCGGGATCGAACCCCGGACTACCAGCCCAGAGGTAAGTACGTCCACCTCTGAGTTAACTGAGCTAACCTTGCCCCTTGCCTGTATTTTATATAGTAAAGAATATAGTTTACTATATTTTCTTTACTATATCTACAATAGCAGAATATAGAGAACGTAGTAAAGTTGAAAAGAATTTGTCTTCTCATTATATGGTATTTCAGCTGGATTTATTTCTAATCTAACTTAATCGATTTTAACGCAATGAATCAACCAAACTAGGATATCCCGGTTAAAGAAAACTAGTACCACCATTAAAGCTTGTAATACGAGCAGATTGAAAGGGTACGCTGTTGTGTTTTTTTTTCTTATTTTCACAACGCTGGAAGATGTTTTGGAGGAGTAGAGGGCTGAGAATAGGAAATTAGACAGTCTACAAGGAATAAGGAAGTATTTCGGGGCTGTTGGGAAGTATAGCCGCATCTAATTGCGCATGGAAAATGCGGCAGCCCAGCTAAGTGTGCTAATGAAAGTAGATTTTCAAGAGGCTGAACTTATCGGCTCTCGCCCGCCAAATTTAAATTACCCACACTCAACCAAACCCAAAACCTTTAGCGTCTAATTATACATACCATCATTAAATCTTCATGGTAATTAAGTCATCAAATATATCGAAAATTCCTATGAAAATCTTAACTGCATTATTAGTGATTAACTGTAAGTTATGAGTCAGTAGTTCTTTCCAAACCGATAATTTTTGCAAAACATCTACGCATGATGTTAAAACGTAGACCGTAGTAAACTATATTTACAATATATACGTATTGTATATGACTTTTTATATTTTTCATTTATATTTCACTTATATTTCACATATCAAGAAATTCTAATGTTTCTATATATACTTGTGAGACATTATGTAGGCGCACAGCAAAATAAGAGAATATTTTATTTATACGCTATTTTTCTTTATCGATGTTTGGTCCAGGGTCAAACACTTCTCATTAAAACCTTTATGTCAACGTTTCGTCTGTATTTGTAAACGACTTCAGGGATTCATAAATACAGAAATAATTACAATGACAAGCAAAAAATAAGTTACATGTTATAGTAAATAATTTTGTATTGATGTAGCCCTGATGATGTCTACAAATATAAATGAAACGTTGGCTTAAAGGTTGTTTTATTGAAAAATGCTTGTCGCTAAACCAAACTTCTAAAAAGTAAAATAATAAGTATTATTGAATCCTCTGATTCGATTATGTAATACAATATTCTATATAGATAAATAAACACAAATAAATGAAAAACACACATTTTCAGTCTATAATTTTTGATTTGAAGGGTCATCAGGAGAGATAAGAGAAGGAAACAAAGCGCAGTAGTACGTAGATGGTTGGAGATCCAGTAATATAATACATTATATCAATGTTCAAATCACAATATGAATTGGAAAATAAGACTAAGATCTTTCAACCGTAACAAGCGGTCTTCGTCAACTGAGGGTTTTTAACTCTGACGAAGACCGCTTGTTACGGTTGAAAGATCTTAGTCTTGTTTTCCCATTTCATATTGAGGTTTGATCATTGATTGTTATTTCACGTGTTTATGTGAAATCGTTTTATCAATATTATATAAATATATATAAACTAGAATTTTCAAAAGAACACACAGAAAAGAAATCTCTGAACTCACTACTATGTTTCGATGTCCTCGTCGTCAGGATAGATATGAATCGCTCCAAAGGCTGTTAACGACTGCACTACATTTTTTGGTTCATTTTTTTCATGAAAATAAACTGTGAAGTTTAATTTGGCTATTCATTTATATTATGATATATAAAGATTTCACATAAACACGTGAAACAACAATGAATGATCAAACCACAATAAGAAATGGGAAAACAAGACTAAGATCTTTCAACCGTAACAAGCGGTCTTCGTCAGAGTCAAAAACCCAACTGGAATTGTTGGGTTTTTGACTCTGACGAAGACCGCTTGTTACGGTTGAAAGATCTTAGTCTTGTTTTCCCATTTCTTATTGTGGTTTGATCATTGATTGTATATATATCTATATATCATCAATAATAGCCAAATTAAACTTCAAAGTTTATTTTCATGAAAAAAATCAACAACAAAAATGTAATGTTATCTGTAGAAAAATGAAAGTGGAATAAGAAATATTTTATGTAACGCTTGTTTATTATTCTGGCCATGAGTTGGTTGTGGTTTGGTTTATTTTAATGGAGCACTACAGTAGAATACAAAAGTTGAATGCAGTAAAACTAAAACAAGATGACTGTATCTTGATCTCGATTCAAGAATGCTGCGCTGCATTGTCTCATACATGATGTTTGTATAGAACAGTGATGGACAAACCTATGACACGCCTGAGTTCTTCAGGTTGAAATTAAACTCTCAATGCCAACGTTTCGGTTTTTATTTAAAACGTTTTTCATAGGCAAACGTTATTTCATGGTTGACAAGACCATGTGTGGGTCGTGGAAGCTCGCCTCTGTGTGGTCCACCTTGGACGTATCTTGGAGGCTGGTTTGCCTCTACCTTCGGCTAGGACATTTGTCCCCGAGATACGGCAAAAGAGCTTTTAGGTTAAAAAAGCATCGATCTGTTCTGCTATTATTCGTGATATGTCTGAATAAGCTGGCCACACGTCTTAATATCAAAACATGCTGACAACACCGCCAGTCTTCTCTGTCACGAAATAGTCCTAACCAACTTCTGCCTATGAAAAAGGTTTTAAATAAAAACAGAAACGATGGCATTGAGAGTTTAATTCAAACCTGAAGAACTGCCCGAGTCCCGATAAACCTTAGTTTTGTATATACATACATATATATAAGAGTTCGAGATTAACAAAGAGCAACACACAAAGTAGGGAAACACACTTACAGACTCAAATTTTCGGGTAATCCGTCTTCAGGAGAAAAGAGAATGGGAGACCAAGCACGTTGTAGGCGCAACGGCAAGTAACCAACCCGGCAACCGCCAGTGCTGTCAACCGTACCCGGTCTTAAAGTATAAAATTAGGAGAAGATATAAACAGAAGCTCAGATAAGCAGTACTGGTTGGGTAAAACTATAAGTAGGTGAAAAATTATAAACAATATAAGATAAAAACAAACTATAAGAAACAAAAATAATGATAGAGAAAAGAAGAAAAATAAATAAATAAATAAAAATAAATACAATACAAAAAACTTGCATTGGTTGTTTTAGTAAATAAAAGATAGAGACTGAATAAAAGGGTAAGTATGGAAAACTAGTTAGGAATAAGAATTTAGAAAAATAAAATAGGATAAAACAAACTAGTACTAAGTGAAGAAGACAAAATAGATATACACAAAATATACGAAAGAGGAAAAAAGAAATAAGTACTAGAGAATAAAGAATACTGGAAAAAAAGTACAAAAAAAAAAAAAAAATGTACAAAAAATTATCTTTTAAGGTTAAGTCCAGGTGCACTGCGCGCCCCGAGCAACCAGATGTGAGCCTCCTCAGAGGCTCTAAGGGTCACGGTATTATCACCAGGGGGAATCTGACGCAGAATCTGCACACTGAAGCAGTCGTTAAAAGACAGACCGTGGGATTTGGCGTGTATGGCGACAGGTAAATTGGAGTTGTTGTTAACGGATGCTCTATGACCGTTCATACGGAGGCTGAGCTTGTTAGAGGACAGTCCTACGTAGAACGCATCACAACGAGTACAGTCCAATTTGTAAACACAATTTTTGGATGTACATGAGCAGTCCTTAGCAACAGGGAAGGACTGGTTATGGGAAGATGGAGTGAAGTGTGGAAGGGGGTTGAGAAGCGGACAGGTCAGGCACCCCCGCCTTTCGCAACTCTTAGCACCCACAGACGGGTGGTTGACGCGCCTGGACGTCAAGTCTCTGTGGGAAAAGAGGTTGCCAAGGTTGGGGGAACGTCTATATGAGAGGCGGGGTTGGCTGGGGAAAATAGTCGACGTGGAAGGAGAAGAGGATAGGATGGGGAACAGATCTTTGATAATGCGTTTGAGTTTGTGTATACCGAGGAAGAAGGTAGTAACAAGGAGAGGAGACTCATTCACCGGGGAAGTGGAGACGGAAGGAGAGTTGACGGATAAATTCGCAGGGATCAGTCTTCTTTCCAGTAACGATGGCGGATAACCACGCTCCAGGAACTTGGTTCTGAGGGAGTTGAGGTGCAGGTTCTTCTGCTGGAGTCGGTTGCAAATACGGGGTGGATACATATATATAAGTATATTTTGGGAGCAGACCTTCATTTAAACATGTTTTATTAAAGAGTATACCGATTTTCATTTTTGTCTCTTTTCTTTTTTGTTTTCTTATGATAACTTATATATATATACACACGAGTTCGGATTGAGCCGTCTTCAGGAGAAAAGAGAATGGGTGACCAAGCACGCCGGAAACACAACGGCAGGAAACCGTCAGTATATATATTAGTATATATATACAAAGTATATTAACAAAAAAAACACACTGAAATGAAACAGAAACTCACTACTATATTTCAATGTCCTCGTCATCAGAAAGATAGATGTGAGTCTCTCCAAAGACAGGCTGTTGTTCTTTACTTTTCATTTAATTGGTTATATATATATATATATATATATATATATATATATATTGTGTATTTTGGGAGCAGACCTTCAATCAAACATGTTTTATTAAAAATTATGCCAATTTTAACTTTTGTTCTTTTCCGAGTTAATTTTTCAAGTTTTCTCACTATGGATTTCCACCTTTCTGGTAAAATATAAAGTAATTCACCAAAAGATTTATTCTTGACTTCCATTTTATTAACTAACAAGTTTTAACTATAACAAACAAATTAACATTACATACAAATTATATACGACGTTTCGGTCAGCTCTGACCATCTTCAGGCACTAATAACAATTCATAACAGAACTCAAATACAAAAATAAGAACTATCTAAATTATTAACACAATTATTAACATCCTAACAGGATAAGAAATATTTACATGAATTGAGTGGGAGGTTATACAGGTTATAACGGTCCTCAGGGTTGCTATTAATTAATAGTACTAACGAATTTGAAAATAATCAGGGATTGAACTTAATATTATCCTACGTTCCTGCATGCAGTTTTAATATTCTTGAGAAGCTCGTGGTCTGGTTGTTCAGGTTCGGCTTCTTTTCTCTTATGCACAGCGCTTCCAGAATGTGTAGCCTTCTCAGGTCATTTTCTTGATAAAGTAATGTGATATTTTTATTCAATTCTTCCCTGGTTAGCTTGAGGCTATGGGTGCTCTGCGTATGTTCTTTCGGGGCACCTGCAGTCAGGTGCATTGTTAATCTCCTGGATAATGTTGTTGCTGTAGAACCAATGTAGCATGATTTAAGGAACTCACAGTTTCCTATGGTACAATTGTATTGGTATACCACATTGGTCTTTTGCAAGAGTGGTTTTTGCAGTAAATTATTCTTGACTATTAAGTGTGTTGTGCAAAAACTTCTATAGTAAATTCTAATCTTCAGTTGGTCTCCAGAATTATTGCACTTCGTATTGTTTTTAATAATGGTCTTCAGTATTCTTTCATCGGTTTTGTAATGATTGGAAAATTGGTTTCTATAGTAGACCGTTTGTATTGTACCTTGGGTGTGTGGCTGGTCCTTCGGTTGTTTGAATCTGGAAATATATTTGTGTAAGAGATTGTCGAAGTACCTATTGCTGTATCCATTGTTAATTAAAACTTGTTTTATCCTTTCTATTGCAATATTAAAAAGAAACCAATTTGAAGAAGTTTTGAAAGCTCGATGTATGAGTGCTCGTACTGTTCCATCTTTATACCTGTTAGGGCATTCACTCCGAGCGTTCAAATAGATTCCACCTTTTGTAGGTTTTACGTAAACTGATGTTGTATAGTGATCAATGTTTTCATTAATAGTGACATCCAGGAAGTTGATTGTTTTTTCCGTACCGAGTTCTATTGTGAACTTGAGGACAGAGATTGCTTCGAATGCATTTCTTAAGGTGTCGATGTGTTCTAAATTTGTGGCCACAATAAAACAGTCGTCGACATATCTACAATACAGGTTTGGTTTGCATATCGATTCTTGTGCAAGCACTAAATTCTCAATATGGCACATATAGAAGTTGGCGAAAGTAACACCTAATGGTGAGCCCATTGCCACTCCATCAATTTGATAATACAAAGTACCATCTATATGGTTGAATGGATTTTTGGTCGTACAGGATCGCAACAGATTTTCCAAGGTGATTCTTTTGAATGGGGGAGGGGGTAGGCTGGGGTGATTATAGGCAGATTCACATATGATACTGATAGTCTCTTCAACCGGCACATTAGTAAACAAGGATTCCACGTCCAGTGAAGCCATTGTTCCTTGAGGTTTAGTTACACGCAATATTTCTAAGAATTCATCTGTTGACCTAAGTAGATATTTGGCTGGCAGATATGGAGTTATAATATTATTCAACGTTTTAGCTGTATTGTAAGTGGGTGTGCATACCTGAGAAATGATGGGTCTTAAGGGGTTACCTGTCTTGTGATTTTTCACGTTTCCGTAGATGTAACCTGGGTTGAACTCACCTATTACAGGTTTTAGAACTTGTTCACCACTGTCCTTATTGGCTTCCTTAATTAGTTTATTCAATTCTATTTTTAATTTGCTGGTTGGATTTTTTGATATTTTTTTAAACTTGCTACTGTCTTGTAGTATAACATCCAACTTTTGCTTGTATTCTGATCTGTCCATTATAATGAATTGGTTAGCTTTATCAGCATTTCTTATGATTATTTCTTGATTGTTTCTCAACCGTTTAGCAGCTTCTTTGAGGTTCTTCGTAAGTATCAAACTGTTGCCGAAATCTCTTGTCTTGGATGCTTCAAATTTCAGTTGATCTTGTAAATCGGGATTAATGGTAATAAAGTTTTGGTCTTGAAGTTTCAATAATGAATCATATAATAACTCAAGCTCTGTCCTTTTTTTCAATTTGTAAAATTTACTTTTAATGTGGCACTTTGTTCCTAGGTTTAAAAGTTCTATTTCATCTTCGGCGAGTTTATGTTTTGACAGGTTGATATAGGCTTCTCGTTTACCTGGCAAGCAGATTCGTCCTCCATACAGCTTATTTAACTTTCTCGAAGTCCTGCTACTTGTTACCTCATACTCTTGATTATTAATCTCTTCAATACGTTTGTATAGCTCCTCCTTTAGAGGGATGTTGTCCGTCCATTCATCCAACTCCCTTTCGCATATAGATATTTCTTTATCACACTGTAATAATATTCTTTCTTGTTTTTCAATCTCAAATTTTTGTAGATTTCTTCTGTATTGAATAGTAATTTTCTCTTCTCGGACTTCTGGGTCATAAGTACGAATATTTGTGTATTTTGGGAGCAGACCTTCAATCAAACATGTTTTATTAAAAATTATGCCAATTTTAACTTTTGTTCTTTTCCGAGTTAATTTTTCAAGTTTTCTCACTATGGATTTCCACCTTTCTGGTAAAATATAAAGTAATTCACCAAAAGATTTATTCTTGACTTCCATTTTATTAACTAACAAGTTTTAACTATAACAAACAAATTAACCTTACATACAAATTATATACGACGTTTCGGTCAGCTCTGACCATCTTCAGGCACTAATAACAATTCATAACAGAACTCAAATACAAAAATAAGAACTATCTAAATTATTAACACAATTATTAACATCCTAACAGGATAAGAAATATTTACATGAATTGAGTGGGAGGTTATACAGGTTATAACGGTCCTCAGGGTTGCTATTAATTAATAGTACTAACGAATTTGAAAATAATCAGGGATTGAACTTAATATTATCCTACGTTCCTGCATGCAGTTTTAATATTCTTGAGAAGCTCGTGGTCTGGTTGTTCAGGTTCGGCTTCTTTTCTCTTATGCACAGCGCTTCCAGAATGTGTAGCCTTCTCAGGTCATTTTCTTGATAAAGTAATGTGATATTTTTATTCAATTCTTCCCTGGTTAGCTTGAGGCTATGGGTGCTCTGCGTATGTTCTTTCGGGGCACCTGCAGTCAGGTGCATTGTTAATCTCCTGGATAATGTTGTTGCTGTAGAACCAATGTAGCATGATTTAAGGAACTCACAGTTTCCTATGGTACAATTGTATTGGTATACCACATATATATATATATATATATATATATAATTAAAAGAAACGGTCTAGCGGACTTTTTTAAATAAAATAAATTCAAAACGAAGGAAACACACAGAAAGACACAGGCATAACTCACATCGATATTTCGACCATCGTCGTCATCAGGAGGTGTGAAGAGCGAAGAGCGAAGAGTCCCGGAGTCGCCGCCCTGCCTTCCTGCGGGACTCTTCGCTCTTCGCTCTTCACACTCCTTATGACGACGATGGTTGAAATATCGATGTGAGTTATGTCTGTGTCTTTCTGTGTGTTTCCTTCGTTTTGAATTTATTTTATATATATATATATATATATATATATATATATATAACTTTTAACGTCTAAACTGTCAGGAAGAAATATGTAACACACTCTGTGCTGGCTGCCAAGCCTTGTATTAAACTATTGCTCTCGTCAGTCATGAATAAGCCACTGCAAATGTTCATTTTATTTGATCTATTAAATTTAATCAGAGAAGATTCCATAATATTCTTTAACAACATCGATTTTTCTTATATAATCATTTTAGCTTCTGTCCAATTTATAAGGTTTATACTTTGGGTGTATAAAAATAAGAGGACACATACTACTAATGAATAATTCAAATGGATGTAAATAACTCTTGAAATCTAATTATGCTTGTCTGCCAAATTATTAATTAAATGGTTGAACTTTTAGTATTTCATCTTCACAATATTTAGTAGTATTTATAATTTGCCATGCTTTTAATTACAATGGAAGATAGCGGTCATTAATTGAAGATAACAGAAATCTAATGATGAATCGCTAAGGTTTTTTTTCTTCTTTTTGAAGATGTTATCAAATACTGCACTTTAATTATAGTATAAATAATTGGGATAATTAGCGGCATCTCACGTTAAACTTTCTGACCTTGACCACACAAACAATAAGGGTTAAATCAGTGTTTGTAAGTTAAATGGTATTTTTCATGAATCACAACCTACTTATGTGGTAAGACTTAGTCAAAATTATACTAGAAATATAAAATAACATGAAAATAATAGTGAAAAATTTTTGAAATACGGCGATTATGTTGGACTTTTACAATACAATTATACAATGTGTAGAAAACTAAGACTAGTTATGTAGTAAATTTGTTGACTCTGTAGTTTGACAGTATGTCTGCCTAAGGTGATGTATGCTACTCTTGCCAATAATTAGGTTTCGTTTATATTATTCACATTATGATATCTTACATGCATTTCTCGATTTTTTTTGCTTTGGTCTTTAAATAAATGTTTGTATTTTCTCTCGTTAAAGTTTAACTTCCTTACATCAAGTTAGGGGTCAGGTTAGCTCAGTGGTTAAAGTACTCGCCTCTAGGCTGGTATCCCGGGGTTTGGTCCCCACCTGGCTCTCGATTTATCCACTTGGGAGGTGAATAAATTTGAGTATATCATTCGTCGGAGGGGACGTTAAGCCGTCAGTCCCGAGCCTGTACGATGTCAGGTACTCATTAAAGAACTCTACTCGAAATGTACTTGAGTTAGGCATTATTTAGGACTCCCAATATAGAATCTATTGAATCACTGATCAAATAAAAAGCTGGTAAACGGCTGATACTACCACCTGCTAGGGATGGGTTTAAACAATGAAAAAAAATACAAAACCTCAAGTTTAATCTTGCTTAAATAGTCCTTATAGCAGATCTTTTAATTGATTAAAAATGTTTCCTTTTAGATTTTGTCTCTTTTTGTGAACTGAAATGTATTGCTGTTGTCATTATAAACTAAATTAATTTTTTATTGCTTTTACTTTTAGTTAGTTGGTATAAAACTTCTCCATTAGTTACCGTACTCTATGCAAATGTATTCCCATGCATTTCTCAGAGTGTCACATGTACATGTAACATTTACAGAAACATACATTTCTCCACACAGTACTCTAAAATTACATGTACATGTAACATTTACAGAAACATAAACAGAAATCTCCATACAGACTCTAATACAAGCGGTCGCACAGTTTGTAACATATGGTTTCAACTTCTTCAAAGTATTTTCCGATTAGATACCATGAATAGAATCATGGCCTTGTATTGCAAGGCCAATACAAGGCACGAAGATGAAATATTCTTCGTGCAAGAATATGGTACTAAACAATAATTAATTTCACCTCTTAAATCAACTAATTCATGAAAGCCATGTTTAGTTGTCATCGAACCCAAGTCATTGAAATTAATCAAGCTTTGATATGATTACAACAAAGATGGGTGATATCAAAGTCTTACTCATGGTTTAAGAGAGTTGTAAACCAAAATTTAGTATATCATTCCCCTTTTATACAACTTAAAAGGCTCTCCAATCGTGAGGGTTGAAAAAAAATAATGGGGAATTTCAAAAATTACGTCTCCACACGATTTCAAGAGTGCAGATGTAAACCTGAAGAAGAATACTAGGTTTTTAGTATTCATATTAAACATTTTTTTATGTCGAGACGTAATTTTTGAAATTCCCCTATACTAGATTGAAATACCACTCTATAATAGATTGCACAAGTAATGACAAAACAATGTAAAGAGAAGGGATATGGGGACAGATAGCAATGGTGTGATGCCGTGATGGGAGCTATGACCTAAACCAGTGGTTCTCAACGTGGTCCACATGGACCCCCAGAGGTCCACAGAGGATTACTGGGGGTCCATGAGGAAAGTAGTATTCTGAAGGTCTATGACACGTGGTTAGAGCTCTATGTTAAGTTTAAATGAATTTATCAGCAAACCAAAAATAAATCAAAGCGTAGTAAGCTTTGGCCGTACAATATTCACACATAATTAAAATATAAGGCCCAATATCCTCGTCAGTTTGTAAAAATTTTCTATTGCACTTCTTTATGGTTCAGTTACAATTTATTTCAGGGTTCTTTATAAAATGTTAATAAAGAAATATTTTGTTATTGTTTTAAAAACATTTTTGTATTTCGCCATGCGTTGTAGATGTAATGAAATTATTTCATAATTAACGATATTCATTTACCTAAAAACAAATATTTATTTATAAATTTGTATAATTATGTTTTTTAATTACCCGGAGGGAGTGGGGGTCCACAAGTAGCTTTTAGGGGGTCCACAAGCAAACAAAGGTTGAGAACTCCTGGACCTAAACCGTTCTGTAGAGCACTCGCAGAACCATTCAAACAGAGAACTCAGACGGATGCAGTGAGGTGTAGTCGACATAGTGGTTATCCTGCTTACTCTGGAACTCTTTGTTCTGCATTTGACTCCAGTAAGCAGCTCCCTGCTTTTCATGTAGCAAGTGAAAGTTTTTCTCTAAAGCCATCAGTCTCAAGCCTGTAAGTATGCACTGACAGAGAGAGCTGTTAGTGCCGCACATTTCTTTCTTATGTTTATAACTGCATCAATTACCATTGCTATATACTCTATTCTGCTTCAATTACCCTTAAACATTAACTTTTTCAAATTATTCAAAACACATTAGTTAATTTAACAAAATCTGTGAAATTAAACGGATACCTTGTTTAATTAACCTTGAAGACATTTGTCTCAATGTCATTAACCTTATTTAATTATATGACAAGAGTTACTCAAATTTTACTCAAAATATAAAATAGCATGAAAATAATACAGTACAATTTTTGAAATGCTGTGATTTTGTATATTATTAAATAATGTATTAAGGGTGCAATCTGTTATTGTGTGGTATTTTTTACCCATATGGGGGAAAGTATTATGTCTCAAAACAAAAAAGCTAATTATAAAAAACTAAAAACGCGTTTCGAACACTTGATGTCTCACCCACTGAATAACTACCCCAGCTCAGCAGATGTAACCTGAAGTTCGAAACGCGTTGTTAGTTTTTTATAATAAACTTTTTTGTTTGGAGACATAATACTTTCCCCAATAATGCTGATAAGTTATGACACAGTCATAAGATGGATTTAATTACTTTATAAGAAATGCCGTGGCGAAATTCTTCATAAGTCACAAGAGAAAACCTTAAGAGGTTACAATTTTTGAATCTTTAGTGCAAATAGGTTAGGTTAGGTTGCAGTGCTAGTCCATCGATGAAACACTCATAGGCCGACATTGTTCCTTTTTGATACCATACAATGAAGATTGATTCTACAGTGGGTGTCCTCAATTTTTCTTAATTCAAGTGTATTTAGAGTAGGGATCTTAACGAATACCTGGCATCATACATGCTCGAGACCGATGGCTTAGTGTCCTCCTTGAAAGACGATTTGCTCAGATTATCTCGTAACCTCCTGCGTTACGAGGACCAGAGTAGGTATTGAACTCCTGACCTTCCATCCCAGAGGTGAACACCTTGCCACTGAGCTAACCTGACCCCCATTTAATACTAGTAGTAGTCACTCTAATAAAAAAAAAAGTCACAACTGATCTCTCATTAATAAGCACAAATAATCAAATCCACAAATTAATTTATTTGAATTAATAGATACCTTTTTGACCTTAGTTATTGATGTTCTTTAAATGAGTGTCACAAAAATGGATATTTAATCATGTAAATTGTACATTTTAAATTCATTAATTACAGCAGTAAAAGTGCAAGAAACTGTTATCAATTTTTTTCCGATAGAGTTGTTGAAACCCTAGATTTTAATAGATATACTATTAAAAATATGAAAAAAATCTTTCTTTGATGATTTTCTTTTATCAATTTAATCGGTTTTGAACTTGTCCGTTATCTAGAGCCCAACAAATGAAAGTGTTTAGAAATGTTAATCACTTTTACTAACTAGTTTTAGTAATGTAATTATTTTGTTATAATTAAGCTATAGTCATCACAAAAAAGATTATTTTTTAAAATTTTGAATGGATTTACATATTTTGATGTCCTTTGAGTGCATTTTGTTTTTTTTTTTTATTATTATATTTGTATGTGTGCAAATGTGTGAGCAGCTGTATTTGCGAAATGTCTTAAATTTTTCACAATTATCACCGTTTGATAGATATGTATGAAATTCAATAAATATATAGTCCTTGGCGTAGGAAAAATCAGTTAATTTTTCCTGATTAATTGAAACAGTACTACAACAGATACTTCATGATGAGGTATGATTTGGCGTTGTCACTGTGGTATGGTACTATGTGCCCTTGTTACAGTGATTCTGTACGACGTACCATTTTCACGATGTCCTTATGTGCTTATGCCACTGTGGTACAGAAATATGTGCCTTGTCACTTTGGTATGGTGCTATGTGCCGTTGTCACAGTGATGCTGTACGACCTACCATTTTCATGATGGTATGTTCGCATGTTTTTATGCCTATGTGGTACAAAAATACGTTCCTTGTCACTTTGGTATGGTACTCTGCGTCGTTGACACGTAGGTATTTACGATATGCCGTTAGCACCATGATATGTTACGACGCACTGTTGCTAGGGTGTGCTATACGACGTGGCATTTTCACGATGAAATGGTTCCAAGTGCTGAAGCCACGGTGATACTGTACGATGTGCCTTTTCAAGTTCGTACGGTGCGATGTACCGTTGCTACGAAGGCAAGCCAGTGACCTTACTGGCCAATCCATCAAGATTCCAAGTTTAAAGTTAATGAGGATTGCAGAGTTTAAACTCGGGGTTGCCTTATGTTGATGTTACTTCAGAGTTAGCATTGTGATGCGAATGCTTGACCTTTTACATAAAAGCAAAGATGAATGAGGAATACAGAACACACTTAATTTATCAAATCATACATTCCATCTATACTGTTAAAAAGCCTTCAACTTTATAAGGAAATCTTTTAAATAGATAAAAAAAAATACGCATTATTCAAGAGAGTATTTAGTTAAATAAGATATTGTCTAAAGTTTGGACTGCACTCTGAATGATAATAAGAGTGAAGTAAGAGCATGCAAGGACCTCTTTGTAAAGTACGTCATTAGGGACAAAGAAGGTCCTGACAGGCAGATTATGAAAGGAAAGGACACTATTGTCTCAGTAGATGGGTTTCAAAGTCAGTTTTTGTGGGCCGTGTTTGTCGCAAGCCTCGCTGTCAAGACAAAGATAGCTGACAAGATCTATCCAAATTGTCTATTTTGCAAGAAATTACCACCAGTATTTGTTATTTTGCAGTTTTTCCTTAAAATAGTTACATCATAGTTTAAAATTTTTTTTCTCTGTCATTATATTTTAAATCTTATTAATGTACAATGGAACACCATTAACATCAACGCAGAGTCTAAACTACTGATAACAGAAACGTGAAGTTTATATATCACTAGGCAAGCAACAACAAACAATTTTTGTAAAATTTTTTATGACTTACAATTTGTATAGTCGTAAACTTGTGTTTATCGGCATCAGTTTAAGAAATCGATAACATAAGTTAGTCTATGAAAAATCTTAAAACAAATTCCTCATAGGAAATATGATTCTCTGCAGCAATTATTTAAAACAAATCTGTCATAAACTTGCCAACATTTCAAATAATGTAGAAAATGTGAAATGTGCGATTCCTTTTTGTTAAAATTTTGATATTCATCTCTTTGTGACAGTAAATGAAATCTTGCAGATAATCATTAATTTTGAGCACATTAAAGCATAGAACGTAACATTTATTTTTTTTTTTACAAAAAAATGAATAAAAAACTTACATTTATCTACAACAGAAAAAAAAGAAATAGCTATTGTTACTTATTTTATTGTAATGAAGTATTCAATGTAGTTTACTTTAAGCAGCGTATAATCTATGATTTATAAGATCAACATGACTAAAATGGAAATTTTACTCGATTAAACGTAATATCTATATACACAGATATAAATAATACTTAAATGAAATGTTCATTTGAAAATGGTTTGGTTTATGATGGTCCATTTCAAAAAGCATTCGAGGAGTTTGATAGAAACAAATAAACAAACAGGCCCTATCATACCATCTGCTTTGTAGTGAGATTTATTAGTCTAAGAATGTAGCCCAATTAAACATTTCGACATTTCAGGTTTATCGTTATTATTATAAAAAAAAATTTAGAATTTTATTCTTCAAAGTTTCCATAATTGGGGCTTTTAAATTTGCCATTTTATCATTTACAATTTCTGTGTTGTCAATCAATTTGGGGCGAAGAAAGCTCAGAGGCTTGCGTGCTTGCTACTGGACTGGTAGATCCCAGGTTCGATTTTTAATCTGTTCCTCGATTTTTTCACATGGAATGTAAACAAATTTAAGCAGGTTTTCCCTTGAAGAAGACGTTCAGTCGTCTATTTTCAGCCTCTATGATGTCAGTTATTGTTAAATACATTTGAGTAAGGTAAAATTTAAGACTTACCCGATGTAAAATCATCAGGAAGACACAATATTTTTTTGAGGAATCAGTGTCAGAGGGGTAGCTCTTTAGCATGCAATTAATTCAACCCCACTCTGCCCCCCCCCCACACACAACCAAATAAAAAAAAAACTCAATTTAAGCAGGCTGTTGAGGAAGTGGGTCATTAGTGCTGTGTGACCCTGGATGTCACCTAAACGCAGATGAAGGAGAATACCAATAACAGCAGTGGAACCAAATTGGATTTATTATTAAAACGGTTGTAATGAACAGCTATTCTGGCAGACCGAACAGGTTCTGAGTCAGTCAGGAGTTGCACCACGCCGGACAGTGACGGGTTCCGCTGCCCGCTCCCCCACCTCCTGACCTTCAGCTTTGTATCTAAGTCATTTATGTTTCGTGCCGTCACCCAGATCAGCACCTTGCTACAATAAACAACCGGTGAAAGGAAATAACATTTTAGATTAATTTAAAAAAAATTACAAAACTCCCATATTTTTTTAAAGTGAGTACTTTTATAGCCTATTTGGAAATAAGCAATAAATCTTGCAAAAATTTCCCAGATTATCATTTAATTTTAAGGTATAGTTCCACTAATTTCAAATCACTATTAATATCTAACTACTGAACCTTGGATGAACTTTGTTAATGATTTCTTTTAATTACTGATTACAACATAGCATACTATTCAGGGATATATATATATATATATATAATACTTTTTCGATGAAAATACGATCCGAAAAGGACAACTACAGTTCAATGTACATAAAGAAAGATAGAAAAATTAAAAACACGTTCTTACAGGGTACGTATGCGGCAACATTGTTGGTCTTTAACCGTCTCTGGACTAGTGCGCTTGGTATCCCTCTCTTATCTCTCGTGAAGACTGTTCAAACCAAAAATTAGAGACTGTAAGTGTGTGTTTTTCATTTATCTATGTTTCTTTATCTACATATATATATATATATTATTAAAATAAGCAGTAGCTTCTGCATTGACCAATTTCTTGTTGACACTCTAGTTTTCGTATCACTTTGCGGTGAGACTCTGGTAGCTTCCAAAGAAGGTTAGCGAAAGACATTAACACACACAATAAACTTGAGGTAAACCACGAAAACACTTGAATAAACCACTTTTTTAAAAAACCGTTTTAATGACTAAAATAACTATAACTAAATGAACAATACATAGGAGCTTTCGGTTGTCATTCGCCATCTTCAGGTATAAGATAAATTAATTATGGTTGATGCACTGAAGTTACAATAGAATAAAATATTTCAACGGTGTCTACACAAATACTGTGTGTATTTGTAAATACACTGTGTTTTAGGAAGTAAAGCTAATATATATATATATCCTTGAGGAAAAGCAAACGAAAGAAAGAGAAAATGATTCATATGCACATATCAGTTAGAAGTTCTGAATTTTACTTTTACTCCCAGGGCATATCACTTTGTAGATTTCTTTTTTCTTGTGTTTTATTTCTTCATTGGTATTTTTATGGTTAGTGTATATCATTACTCTTCTTCTAGCACCAGCTGAAGGGTAATCAACCAAGAAGCTGATAGAAGAACAGGTCACGCTCAAGACTGAAATAGTAACAGTAAAGAAAAGTTATACAAGAAATAAACTGAACAGATGAGAAAGCTAGGGTCAAAATAATGACCTTTTAGCAGTGATTAACTTTCTTAGAAAACAAAAACTGAATACAGGTCAGTTGGTCGTTAAAAAAAAAAATATATTTATCTGCCTGGTTCTCGTTGGTCAGTTGGAATTAAAGTGATGTAATTAACTTTCGCCCTGCTAGTCTGCGTCAGTGACCACTGCGACTTGACGTGGTGGGTCGGTGGGGTAGAGGGGGGCATTTCGCCAGAACGGATCTCAACTAGAGTTGCTCTCCCGTTGACCCACTTGTTAATCTCCCGGAAACAATCCCAGGGGGAGTCGACACACCCCGATCACCAGCCCAACACATTGTTTTAAGTTTTACCACCAGCTTTTCCCCGATTTCCAACACAGAAAGCTTGCAATTTAAAACTATTGTCGACTTGTTTCTTAGAAAACAAAAACTGAATACAGGTCAGTTGTCGTAAAAAAAAATATATCTGCCTGGTTCTCGTTGGTCATGGAATTAAAGTGATGTAATTAACTTCGCCCTGCTAGTCTGCGTCAGTGACCACTGCGACTTGACGTGGTGGGTCGGTGGGGTAGAGGGGCATTTCGCCAGAACGGATCTCAACTAGGCGAGTTGCTCTCGTTGACCACACATGTTAGATCTCGATTACTATCCACAGGGGAGTCTTACACATTTGCGTCACCAGCCTCAACACATGTGTTTTGAGTAGGATCTTTACCACCAGCTTTTCCCCAATTTCCAACACAGAAAGCTTGCAATTCAAAACTATTGTCGACTTGTTTCTCAACAAAACATTGAACACACATACTCTTATATATATATATATATATATGGAATCATATGGATTAGGTTAGCTTCCAGTAGCAGTCCCACAAGGAAACAGACATAGCCCTTTGTGATACTACACAAAGATGATTGATTCTTTATTGGGAGTCCTAAAGTTGACCTAACTCTAGTGTATTTAGAGTAGGTATCTTTAACGAATATCTGGTATCGTACCTGCTCAGTACAGACAGCCTAACGTCCTCTCCGAGGGATGGCGTGCTGAAATTTATTCAGGCCACGTACAAATAAATGAGGTCTAGAGTGGGTATTAAACCCCGGAGTAAGACTAAATCTGACTGAGACGTCTTGTTTGAAAAGATCAACCATAACCAACATTTTTTTACTGTGGTTTAAACGTTGATGGAATCATATATATTATATTTATTTTCCAGACCTAAAGAGTTTCTCACTTTTTCTCTCCTAGTTTCTTTCATTAACCAACTATAAATTGAAATATTTATTCTACTAACTGTTTTTGGTACCATTCTTTTAGGAGTTGGTTAAATCTTTCATATATTTTCATTTATAGAGCTATGTATATTTTGGGAGCATACCGTTATTTCTCATACATTTTGTTAAATGGCTTGCTTATTTTTATCCTGGTAAACTTCTTACATACCCTTTGTTTTTTGCACGTACAGGTTTTCCATTTCTCAGGATACAATTGAAATCAGTTTGCCAAAAGATTTATTATATTTTACTTAAGAAATATTCAAACTGTGTAAGAAAATTAGGAAGAGTTTTAGAAAGTCTTCCAGGATGAAAATAAGCAAGACATCTATAATATATATAAAGCAAATCACCACTACTAAAAGTAATAAATTGACTTTTTACATTTCGTTTCCTGCTTTTAGAGGTAGGTAATATCTTTGATTATGGTCACTCGTATTTATTTTGAGATTTCAAAAAAAAAAAATATATATATATATATATATCTTAAATTACACAAAGCACGACACAGAAAAAGGAATAAAAAGCACACTTACAGAAGATTACATAACCAAAGCACACTTACATTTATATATATATATATAGCCATACCAATATAAAAGGATTTCACACAAAAACGTGAAATAACAATCAATGATCAAATCACAATATGATATGGGAAAACAAGGCATAGATTTTCAACCGTAACAAGCTGTCTTCGTCAGAGTCAACAACCCAAGAGTCAGAGTCAGTTGGGTTTTTGACTCTGACGATGACCGCTTGTTACGGTTGAAAGATCTGAGTCCTGTTTTCCCATTTCAGATTGTGGTTTCATCATTCATACCAATATATACATATATATATATATTGGTATGAACAATCAATGATCAAACCACAATAAGGAATGGGAAAACAAGACTAAGATCTTTCAACCGTAACAAGCGGTCATCAGTCAGAGTCAAAAACCCAACTGACTCTGACTCTTGGGTTGTTGACTCTGACGAAGACCGCTTGTTACGGTTGAAAATCTATGCCTTGTTTTCCCATGTCATATTGTGGTTTGATCATTGATTGTTATTTCACGTGTTTATGTGAAATCTTTTTATATTGGTATAAATAGGCTGCAAACATTTCTCGTTGAAGTGAACCGCAATCTCGGCATTCACAATCTTGAATGCAGTTCACAATCTTAATGGAGAGATTCCATTCTATGAACTAACTTCCTGCTAACAGGATTTAACTGGAAAAGGAGCTGACCAGTAGACATGTCATACAAAATCAATGAGACAGTCAAAAAGATGGATTTTTTTTATTATATATAAATAAATTAATAAAATAATTAATAAATATATACAGTTGTGTTTATAACTTCCATTTAAAATATACTCCATTTTAAACCATTAATGTTATCTTTTATTGTTTTTAATTTTAAAATTTCATTGTTGTACTAGCGAAAAAAATATTAAATAGTTACAAAACGTTGGATTGGTAAGTTTTATTTAAATATACTTGTGATTCTTGTAAAGACTTTTACGATTAGAATGAGGAAAGAAACACGGAGACTGTACTAAAAATATTTTTAAACAACTAGTCGATGTGTTTCGAACAGTTTGTGTTCAACCTTTGGTTATTGCTAATAGCATCGCGAGTACCCTTTTTTGTGTTGAAGTATGTTCCTACTTTTTCTACTTTTTTTACTGTTGTGTATACGTTATTTTTATAATCAAACATATTATCGTGACTGGAATAAAAAGAATAAAAGGGTAACATAAAAGAATAAATTAATGTACGAAACTAAGACTATAGAACTATTTTTTAATTTGATTTAGCAATATATAGAATTTGTGTCTTCTTTGATATTTAGTGGCTGTTTAACTTACTTTCTAAGAAACATACCTTATTGCATGCTCATATCACAATGTATATGCTGCCAAACATGATACTCACCTGAAAATGACAATGTTTGGTTAAAATTTGACCCCATTTATACGAAATAATACATAAAAAATATAGCCATGATGATTTATAGAAGCATAGGCAAAGTGTTAGCATAAGATGCTATTTTTAGCATGATTTGATGCTGAAACCAAGGTTTGAGGTTACTTGCGTTTTTTTAATTTTAATAGCTATAAATCTTCATAAGAATTGTAGCATAAGAAAGAATGGTGAATTTCCAAAGCACTAATTTACTAACTTTTACAATTTACAGAAGAAAAAGCTTGTATTGGATAATGGAATTCGTGTACGTAGTTTTTCCTTTCCATGGAATCGTTTTTTTTTTATTTTTTTATTTGATATTTCCAGTTTACTTACTGTTTATTTGCTTTTGATATAATTGATTACATTCGTTTTATTTTCATCCAAAGGACAATGTCTGAGTCAAACAGTTGTTAATGGTTTCCAAAGGAAAGTAGTTTGGTGAAATGAAAGTAAACAATTTGAATGAAAAGTATTCAGATTACGATGAGGTGCGGGGCGTGAATGGTGTCTTTGTCTGGTGACCGAATTACTGTATTGACGATAGACTAGTAGGCGAATGTATAATCATGCGCTATAAATATGTATGTAGAGTGCAGTGTGTCACCGTTATTATCGATCATCAGCGTACGTGCGCTCTCTAGCAGACCTTGGCCGTGGCTTATTTAGTAACGACTAAATCACCATAAGTCAACAGTCTTTGGAAATTACAGTACTCTTTTGAGTTCTTTATTTGTTTTGCATCATGAGATGAAATCATTTGTTAATATTATACGGGTTAGGTTAGGTTTCAGTGACAGTTTCACCAGAGACACCAGTGACACTTAGACCAAACATTGGCTCTTTATGATAACACACAATGAAGATTGATTCTGTGTTCAGACTCTAAATTTTACCTCACTCCAGTATATTTAGAATAGGGATTTTTAACAAAAAGTAAGCTAGAGGCCAACTGTTTAACGTCCTCCTCCCCCCCGATGTGCCTTCACCTTGTCGTGGTGGGGGGGCTTAACATGCCTGAGTGGTTGTTCCCTCATGGCATGAACTAAGAAAAGCACAACTGGGCTGAGGGTTAGGCTAGGTCGGCGTTCAAGGATGGAAGGTTCGCTCGTTCATGCACTGGCTTGGGTGGCAATCGGCCTTTATTAGTCAGATGTGGGTGACGAATGTCTCTTTCTTGAGTTCTTTTCGCTGTGGTGGCACAACAGTGGCTTTAGCTGCCTCTTTGGTATTTTCCATCTTCGGCTGGTGTCCGCGTGTCGAAAGTTCACTCTGTCGCGCACTGGTGTAGAGGTGGCTGCCAAACTCCTCTTATCTTTTCCGGATTGTGCCCGTCTTTTCGAAAACTTTTTCTCGCCCTCAGTAAAATCTGACAACTTTACTCCTCAGGCTTAAGATTGATTCGGACGATGTTGGTTTGCTGCTGGTTATGGTTCACTTAGATTTAAAGTTTCTTGAATTGATCATAACTGTTTATACAAAATAACAACTTATATTGAACACAAAATGTAACATTCGAATGAATTATGAACGACGATCTGTACATATGTTCTTTAATCATTCTTAGAAGGATAACGAAATTAAAATTTACTGAGCCCAGTGGCTTACAAGCTCGCCCCAAGACTGGTAGATCCAGGGTTCGATACCTGATCTGGTCTTTAATTCATTCACGTGGGAGGAGAAAAAATTCTAGCAAGTCGAATCTCGGAGGACGCTAAGCCGTCTATACGATGTCCGATGCTTGTTAATGATCCTAACTCTAAACACCAATGATTTAGGCACAATTATAGGATTCCCAATGCAGAATATTCATTGTAAGGGCATCACAAAGGCCAACCTTAGTCCCCAGAAGTGTTCTCTTGAGGAGCGTCCACTGCAGCCTAACTCAACCTATCTTTGCTGAACATATCCCTCAAATATTGTAACTTTAATAAAAATTCAGTCATTCATGTGAACTGAAATAGTTTGTTGAAATTTCTACTATTATAAAAACCTATGCTGATAGATTTTTTTTGGTAAATGAGATCATGCTATTAAATAATAATGAATTTTTATAAAACATATTTAAAACTGATTTTACCGAAATAATGGTGTTTAAAGGTGATTAGATACTCTTAGAAGTGGAATTACCTGGTAATTCTTAAAAACATAAAACAAATGATCTATCCTATTTCACTTAACTATTATTTTATATTTTATCATAAAAAATGGTCAAACGGTATTCAAGTTTAAAAAAATAATACTTTTCTTCTGCCCATGTATTCTTTTTATAAGGTTTTTAACATCTCAGTGGGATTATATATATATATATTAGTAAAAGTTGGGAGCAGTCCTTCTTGAATACATGCATTTAAAAACTTTATATCTGATTCCACTTGATTTAACTTCGTCGAATATTTTTCTAAATTTCGAAATTTTTTTTTCAGTAATATTCTTATTTAGATTAATTTTGTTATGTGTTGTTTTAATTGTTTCTATTTTTTTGCTGAAGATGATGGATGTAACACCGAAACATGTTCAATAAGAATTCAAAGAAATAAGTTGATTTAATTTTTAAGTTGAACCCTGAACTGAACTGAAGTGATTTCAAAATTAAGAAAAATATTCTACGAAGTTAAATGAAGTGGAATCAGATAAAAAGTTTTTAAATGCACATATATATATATATATATATATATATATATAGGTGTATAATAAAATCGGGATTCGGTCAATTTTTCAGGATCAAAATCAAACTCTCAATGCCGACGTTTCGGTTTTATTTAAAACCTTTTTCATAGGCCTACAAACAAAGGATGACAAGAAATCATATATAAACATCAACATATAACTAACATCAAAATGGAATATTACAATTGTGAAAAAACAAAAATATATATACAAGTAGAAGTAATAGAAAAGCAATAAATATTTTTATGAACTTACAGAAGTCAGAATTTTTGAATTAGAAAAATAATGAAATTTACATTATATAAAATGAAGTAATAATAGATAGTTAGTGAACTAACATCTTAACTGGTCAAAAACTTGGACCAGACTAACTGATTACAATTACATGTAAACCGAACACTGTTCACTCAAAGAACACAAAAAGGAACTAAGGAAATTAAATTATTTAAATTATTTGTTTGTAGGCCTATGAAAAAGGTTTTAAATAAAACCGAAACGTCGGCATTGAGAGTTTGATTTTGATCCTGGAAAATTGACCGAATCCCGATTTTATTATACACCTATTCTATCCAACGGTTGATATATTATTGAATTTGTTATATATATATATATATATATATATATATATATATATATATATAAGAGTTAGACCTAATATGATGATAGGTAAGACAATACGTAACCTGACACATTACGTTTGATTTCTGCATGACTTCTTTTGTATCGCATACATCTTCGATTGTACACTGCCTTCCCAAAGAAACATACATATGCAATAACTTAATTGATTCCTTTTATAATAAGATGAAATTTTCATTACTTGTGCAATCTGTTATAGAATGGTATTTTACTCATGATGGGGAATTTAAAAAATTACGTCTTCACACAAAAAAAAAAGTTTTATATCAAAACTAACAACGCATTTCAAACACTTAGTGTTATTCTTTAGGTTTACATCTAAAAAAACATACATATCTATGAACTTTAAGAACTTGAGTAAATTATTTAAAAAACTTGAATGCAGAATATGAATGCTGAATTGCAGTATTGAAGTTTCTATCAAGGGAATTAGTGTAAAAATTCAGAACTATACATACATATATAAAATTCATAGTAATGATATACTTCATTGTATATGTGTATATATACAGTACATATACATATATATGTATATCAATGATCAAACCACAATAAGAAATGGGAAAGCAAGACTAAGATCTTTCAACCATAACAAGAGGTCTTCGTCATAGTAAGAAACCCAACAGTACAAGGAAAAACACATGATGGTTTTAATTTTAAAAATATGTTATTGTTAGAACCTTAAATTGGTATTACAATGAGCCAGTTTATAGTCGTTTGGGTTTTTTTCTTGGTCAGTTACTGTAACCTAGCATAACGTAGAATACTATATCTTAAAGAAAAAACCTAATGAGTGTACCTTAAGTATACGCAATATTGTCTATTTCTTTAAAAATTTCGTCAGATGAAGGATAAAGCTACAGATATCTTTCGATCACTTGGGATGTCATGCCTTTCATCTTCTTTTATATAGTTTTATTGATGAAAATGGAACAGCTACTCAGAGATGCTTTATCTATAACATTCTAGATTGGAGCTTATATGAAGACTTGTTGTAGAGTAGGTTTTCATTCAAAGAGGAACATACTATATTTCAAGCAAGACTGCATCATAGTTTGTAAGATTATTATGTATAATAATAATAATAATAATGTTATCATCGATTGGTATCACAATAAGCCTATGTGGTTCTCTTCTGGTATAGCGAACCTAACCTAACGAAATTGTGGAGAAAATTTTATCTCGTATCACGAAAAACTCATATACCGATTTACTAAAATATCGAGGTACCAATGTACATAGAACGCATTTACAAACAAACTTTCTGATTCTAAATAGTACCACAGATGTTGTTAGTAATATGATCATTATTAAAACATGCTGTTACTTCATACCTCTTCCACAGAAAGCACTATACTAATATTTAGCCTGCATATTAGTTGTTGTAAACTCTCAATCATTAATTAAAGCCATCAACTCATCATAAAGTATTTGTTTTAAAGTATAGAATTAAAGTAATGAATCACGACTGACTGTTGGTATTTCATATTCAATAGATAAACTGATGGCTATAGCAACAAACTGATGAAACAACCTCATTAACAAAAAAGATGGATGCAACATTGAATATATGTAATAAAAGGTTTTCAAAACAAAAATCAAAGATAGTAATAATGTTTAAACAGTTTTTTTTAAAGAGAAAGTCTAAAATGGCATTATAATGAAAGGGACACGTTGTGTGAGGACCTTTTGACCCTTGCAGACTTCAAGGGGCAAAGGAAGAGTCGAGCTGCGATTTGAAAGATTGGTTATGTCACATGTTGTATTACAAGAGAGAGAGAGAGAGTCAGTCGGTGTGATTACAACTTTAATCAAACAGTAGTTTGGTTGGAATGTAACAGGGGATCATCCAACTCACGCCCTGCCAATCTCAGGAGATTCCTTCAATTTCGTCAAGTCAGATTTCATGATTTCATGCTAACCTCCTCATATAATGTTTAACTAACCTCTCTCAAGTGATCTCTCTTTCTCTCCCTAAATATATATATATATATATATATATCGAATCGGACGATTACAAGAAAAGAACTCGTAGAACCAACAACACAACTCACTTCAATATTTCGCAGAAGTGAGAAGGAGAACGAGGAGACGAATAAGAAGAAGACGAATTCTGCTCGGGGCTGGTAAACAGTAACGTATATATATATATGTTCAAACCACAATAAAAAATGGGAAAACAATACTAAAATCATTCAACCGTAACAAACGGTCTTCGTCAGAGTCAAAAACCTAACTGACTTGGGTTTTTGACTCTGACGAAGACCGCTTGTAACGGTCGAAAGATCTTAGTCTTGTTTTCCCATTTCTTATTGTGGTTTGATCATTGATTGTTATTTCACGTGTTTATGTGAAATCTTTATATATATTATATATACAAAACAGTAATCAATTGTTGACCGTGGGACAGATATGAAACATAAAAAGGACAAATCGGGATGCGGTCAGTTTCTTCCACTTCCAATCAAACTCTCATTGCCAACGTTTCGATTTAAACATTTAAAAATCGAAACGTCGGCAATGAATGTTTGATTGGAAGTGGAAGAAACTAACTCCAATCAAATTTATCCTTTTTATCTTACATATATATATATAAAGCTTTCACATAAACACGTGAAATAACAATCAATGATCAAACCACAATAAGAAATGGGAAAACAATACTAAGATCTTTCAACCGTAACAAGCGGTCTTCGTCAGAGTCAAAAACCCAACTGACTCTAGTATGGTTTTTGACTCTGACGAAGACCGCTTGTTACGGTTGAAAGATCTTAGTATTGTTTTCCCATTTCTTATTGTGGTTTGATCATTGATATATATATAGGTGTGCTCTCTAGTAGAAGGTTTTGTCCGGTTAACATTGTTGTTCCTTTAAAGAATGTAAATTTCATTTTCTTAGTTAAACAATTCTTACTTCTGCCTATGAAAAAGGTTTTAAATAAAACCGAAACGTTGGCACCGAGAGTTTGATTTTTTATCCAAGAAAATTGACCGAATCCCAATTAGAAAGCACACCCATTCTATCAAACGGTCGATATATTATTGAATCTGCTATATATATATATATATATATATATATATATAATGATCAAACCACAAAAAGTCTAAAACTTGTCAACCGTAACAAGCAGTCTTCGTCGGAGTTGAGTTTTTAACTCAGTTGTCTGTTAGGACTACATATCGAACGATGAAAAGAAAAAAAAACACAGTCGTAACATCAACAACTTACTTCGCTATTTCAATCTTCAGGTTATGAGGAGTTGAAGACGAAGAAGAAGAAGAGCTCTGCTTGGCTGATAAAACAACAGCTAACCAAACAGCTCAAGTTTATAAGTTACAAAAAAAGAACACAACATTATTACAATTACCTGAAGATATTTTATATGTTATTTATAACCGATTATTAAAAATAAGTTTCAAAAGAACGTAATAATTGACTAATTGCTTTAATCTATGTGGTTGTTATATTAGTTGAAATGTAAAAATTTTCAGAGAGTATTAAGAAGACGGCTGAATATTTTAGAATGCTCGCTTTCTAGATACTCTGTACGGTCTTCTAGAGCAGAACTAACTAGCTTACTTCCCAATTGGAAATTACCTGTATTATCATTTAAAGAGTATTTTGGCCACCGTCCTGTTAACAAACCATGAAGGAAAAGTCTTTGAACTCGCTTAATTATTTTAAACTTATAAGAATAACATTAATCTCATGAAAGGATAAAACAAAATGATAGATTTATTTTGCATTTTCATGCACTACAAAATGTGACTCAACAATATACAGTTATACACAAATGTTATTTGCAATGACTTTTATTTTACAAATTAATTAGCTATGTAATGTAACTACTAGTGACATTTGCAATTTATGACAAAAAAAAATTTATTCGAAAATTTTTAGACCTAGTTGCTCAGTACTCAATTTTTTTGATCATCAATTTGTTAAACCAAATTAATCCATTTGTCCAGGATGAATATGCAGCTTTTATATTTGATTGTTCTTTCCGGTATTAAAATTTCACTAATTTTTTTTTCTAAATTGCTAATTTTACATTGAATTTCCTGGTAACTTTTTCTTTTTCTTTAATAAATCTTTTAGCGTAAAAAAACACTTTACGGAAATATAAAATGTACCATAACGTCTTTTTAGTTAATGCAATTTAAAAAAAAATTATCCCAAGTCATCCTCTACATAATGTTCTATTTTTAGGAATAATTTTGTTTTGGTTCGTCGAACGGTATGGCTAGTATCACCCTCACAAGATTTCAAATTAAATAATGATCACAAATTTTACATTTTGTTGAAAATAATGTATTTTCAGTTGCTTTAAAAATCTGAGGATTTTTTTCGGTTATTATTTTGGTCACTTCAATGAATATGTCAAAATGAATAACTCTAAGGTTAGTGGTTATGGAGAAAAAAAATTGTCATAAAAACACATTTTAGCAAAAAAAAGTGACTTTCCCATCACACATAATTGCTCACAAAGAATTTTGTGCCTCTACGCTAAGAGGCTAATTTTTGTGCAAAATATGAATTGATACATCAAAGATTGTGGATTGTATCGTTTACATAAGCCTTTGAATACACATTCACGCATCCAGATATCATCCAGATAACGTCATAAAACAACTTTGGGGACCTCAAAACATGTAGTTCCGTCAAAATCTCGAGATCAAATCTTTTCTCAATCACTATACTTTACTTAAATAAAGTAGTATGTAAAATGTAGCTAAATGATACATCTTTATAATTCCAAGTTATGCTATCAATTTTCTTCTTCTCAAATAACAATTACAATAATTTAAACTAGCCTGACACGAAGAAATACAATGAACTGCCTTAGGATGTTTTAGTAAAATAGTGCTTTAAAGAAATCTTATAGAAAATTACGGTTGCTTTATTAATGAATTTGCTCTAGAAATCTACAAGAACATTTCTAGAAGGGAGAAAATTATTTTAATTGAATGAAACATGAACCCATGACTACTTCGTAATTGCTTATTATCAATAATAACCAGCTCAATTATATACGTTACTAAATATATTAATTTTACCATGAACTTTAATTACCCATAGATAATTTCCCGAGTCAAAATAAATTAGTTAAAAATATCAGCATTTAAAACTCTATTTCATTAAGCAAAGAACTTTGAATAGTTAGTACTTATGAATTATTCATACTCATTTATTATTCATTCGATTGAATAAATCTTTTACTATACATCAAATAAAGCGATACCCAAGTATGTACAAATTAATTAATTTATTTATTAATATGTATTTATATATAAGTAATTAATATTAATTAATGTATATATTAATGATCAAGCACAATAAGAAATGGTTTAAACCCAACTGACTCTGGGTTTTTGATACTGACGAAGACCGCTTGTTACGGTTAAAAGATCTTAGTCTTATTTTCCCATTTCTTATTGTGGTTTGATCATTGATTGTTATTTCACGTGTTAATGTGAAATCTTGTCATGTATATATTAATATATATGAATTATATAAAATTGCTAATAAATATTTCCACTTATTTTCTCTAAATATGTTCACAGTAGACGAATCCATGATGGATTTTTTTTATTTTGATTACTTTACGGTGTAATAGTTGTGAAAAAATGGAATTCAACATGAAACATTTGGATGAATTACTGCATTTAATCTCAAAAAGTTAGGCAAATACCTTTTTTAAATACGAAGAAAAGATATAAAAATAAAGTAAATATCTCTAATTTTAATTTTCCTTCAATGAAGAAAATAGAGGTAGCTTAAGCACACTGGAGATGTAACTGAATATTATTTAGCAGGATTACTGAACAATCAGTTTATTAATTAATTTTTACTTTACTATAAGTAACGTATAGTGATCGTAAAACAACTTGATCTCGAGATTTTGACGGAATTATATGCTTTGAGGTCCCAAAAGTCGTTTTATGAAGTTTTTTCGATGATGTCTGTGGTTGTAGGTGGGTGGGTGGGTGAGTGTGTTAGCATTGCTTGTTACCACGCTACGGTCCAGAATCTTTGATGGATCAAGTTGATATTTTACACAAAAATGGGCCCTAAACAGTTATTGTTTGTGAGCAATTATGCATGATGGGAAAGTCACTTTTTTTTGCCAAAAACTTGTTTTTGCCAAAAATCTACTAATTCTAGAGTTTTAAAATTTTGGCATTATTTTGAGGTTACGAATTCAACAAAAGAAAAATATATTAAAATTTCTAAAATAACGAAAAATATTTTTTTCAATAAAATGCAAAAACTTGACTTATAATTGAACATACGAGTAAACATAATATAATTTTATAATTTTGACCAATAAACATAAATTTCTGTTGCTTTCCATGGGATAAACATGTTGGTCAAATTTATAAATGATTCACGTTTCTCACAAGGGATGCAGTAGATACTACAATTCTTTTTGGTGTATGTTTGAAAGGCTCATTAACGCCTCACAATTTCAAACTAAATAAATAATTATAGCCATATGTAAAGAAATGTATGTACAATCGCATAATTAAAACAACATTTCAATTGGTTTTTAATGAGTTCGATATATGTTTACATATAGTAAATTTGGGCGTAGGTCACAGCATGTTTTTCATTTAAGATTAAAGATATAAATCTTGTGCAGGGTCTCAGATTTTTCAGCAGGGTCTAAAATCTTGTATTTGTACTAAATTGTAAATGAATCGAAGCCGTCAGTTTTAAACTACACCAAATCAAACATACAGTCAAATTTAGGACTCCCAATGTAGAGTCAAGTTGATCATAACCGAAATTTAGGTTATAACCGAATACTATTTCGGTGCAAAGGTTATATACTATTGGTTATAGGTGCAAAATAACCAATGATTCAACCTTTTCACTCCTAGAGCAGTCTATAAACGTAAAAACGAAGATTCATTTCTAGTAATTAACCTGGGATAATTTTATATTATTAACCACATCATGCTTTAATATATTGCATTTTTAATAGTTTTTATCATACCATTAGTTATAATTAAAAGAATAAATCAAAATGAAGCAACCAAATGAAATACATTATGACGTTAGAAAGAAATACTGGTGATTTAATGCCATTAAAAAGAACATTTAACGGTTCAGTGAGAGTGAGAGGTTGCTGTTAAAAAGCTCATGTCTTAGGAGACTAGTTGTCTGTTCTTTAACTTGAGCCCAATCTCCAGAAGTGAACCTTGGTATTCAACTGGTCTTTCTTAGTTAGTGAGTCTGTTCACTTTGCCTTCTACCAATAAAACAGCTTGAGAGAGTCTGATTTCATCTTTCATACGTAGCAAACATGTTGCAAGTCTTTTGATAGAAATATTTTTATAACAATTCTATTTATATATATTTAAGTTGTCAAAAAGGAATAAAACCCAAGTGTATGATACCTACCTCAAAAGGATAAAAAGTTTCTTTTTATTTTCCTAATATATTCTTAGCATTTTTTATACCCTACTATAACGAAAATACTTCTTTTTAATAATCTGTGCATTTTAGTATAATTAAATTCAGTTATGTAATTTTAATAGTTTTTCCTATTTCATATACTTCTAGTTTTGCCTTTAAAAAAGATTAAAACAAATATCGAAACGTTGGCAATTAAATCGTAAATTGAATTTGGAAAAACTGACCAAATCCCGATACTCTGTTCTCTTCATATTTATTTATTAATGGTCAAAAATTCCTTTGTTTTCATATTTACCTGTATATTTGAAATCTATATACTTACATACCTGCAGAATTCATTCAATTCTTTGCTTACTAGTTATCTAAGATTGTTTCTTGTATACTCTGATTCTTTTATCATTTTCATAATACTCGTAATATTTCATTTGCATACTAATACCACTTGTACATATACTAATACAATTATGACAATAAAAATGTGAAATAAAAGTTAACGGCCAGAGCACAGTCATAAATCACAGACTAAAAGGAAACAAGTGGTCTTCGTCAGAGTCCAACTGATACTGAAGACTCTGACGAAGACCATTTGTTTTGTTTGAAAGATCTGAGTCATTTTTCTCATTTCTTAGTGTGGTATAGGACGTTGACTAATAAATTTGTAGTTCATATTTGTAGAAAAGAAAAAAAAAGTTATATAATAATAATATTGAGTTAAATAGAAGTTATTTAGTTATTTAGATAACATTGAAAATTGCTTCCAATGGATATGAAAGTAATTTAGCTGCAGCATGAAGAGGTATTTTCAATTAATACATATCAAAATAATTGTATTGAGTTCTGGTATAAATCCATGGCATATATCCAACAAAAAAGGAAATTATAATAGTGGTCCGTTCCTCTGAAGCTTGGTTTTCAGTATTGAAAGGTTACTTTACTGGGAAAGTGACTGCTTCTGATGGTGGAGGTTCTATTGAGGATAACGGGTCTCCGAAGACTATTTCCTGCACCATGCTCTCGAGTAAGGTCTCTAAGAGTTAAGTTACCGTGACCTAATCGACCATAAGAATCACTCGCCTGCAATCCATTGCTCCTTTAATGTTTAAATCTTCAATTACAAACTTAACAAACACAACCTACAAATTTTATCATTAATAATAATTTAAACGGAAAAAATAGCATCACTGTTCAATTTGGACTTCAAAAAATAAAAGAACAAATATGGTTCATGAATATTTAATTGCAAATTTTTTGGGCCAAAAAAATTATGGAACTTGTGCAATGGTCGGAATATTATACTGCACAAAACATGCAATCATAGTAAACAAGGAGTGGGAGGTACGATGTTAAAGACAAACAAAAGTTTGTTAAAATTTTATTTAATTTAAATTTTACTAAGAACATTCAAAATTAAAATAACTGTAATTCCAATTTTTTTAAAAAGAATTGATCAAAATTGAACTAACTGTAAGATTATGTATAAATTTTATTTATAAATAATTAAATATTATTCAGGAATTATTAGTGCACCAATATTTTTGGTAAAAACTTTTAACATTCATGCAATAGCGGGATTATGATACCACACAACACAAAACACTTGGGTAGTGGTTGGGGGCTTCCTCCTTGTTTGTAAACTTTTTCAAAAAAAATTGATAAAATTATCCTTAATTTAAATGTACTGGAAGCAATAATTTTCATTTGATTTGTGCTTTACACAAAGTGTTGTAACTTTTTTACATATAAACTGGAATAGTAAACACATAAGTATGTAAAACTAAAAACCATGAGAGCTAAAAACCAGTTACACATAAGTATGTTGTTACTACTCTTCTTCTGTAAGGATTATTAACGAGTTCGACATAGATTTATTTGATTTAGCAATAAAAAAAAATATTTTTATCAGAAAATGTACATCTAGGATTTTAATCTTAGATACATCTAAAGATTCCGGTAAACCAACATTACAAACTTTTTATAAATAAAATTTGATTTATAAATATACAACTACTGGCAAACTCAATTTTATAAACAAACTTTTTACAATCACAGATTTTCCTCCTGGAAATATTCCTTCCCTGATGAGACCATGTCTGAAGAGAATTATGGCTATTCTGATTAAAACAATCATGAAACAAACTTTACCGGTTGATGAATTTTTTAGGTTTGTCCGCTTGGTTTCTCGCTTGCTACAGCAGCTGGATGTAGTTCCATTCCCGCTGTGGTTTTTGCGGTCGATGTTTCTTCACTTGCATTAAACATACCTGGTGGTTTTAACCTATGGAGATATACAAGCAGTGGTTTACTCCTGATGTAAACGCTGTGATTGGGGGGAGGAGGCCAGGTTAGCCCAATGGCAACGTACTCGCTTATGGACTTGTAGGTCCGGAGTTCAATACCCACTCAGGCCCTCGTATTTTTTTACGCAAGAGGTGAGTAAATCTGAGCACTTCCTCCCTCGGAAAGGATGTTTAGTCTTCGTTTCCGAGCCTGTACGATGTCAGTTACTCGTTAAAGATCCCTACTCCAAACACAGTTGGGTTAGGTAACATATAAGATTCCCAATGTAGAATCAGTCAATATTACAAAGGACTCATATTCTGCCTACGTGTGTTCTTTTGTGGGTCTCCTACTGCATTCTAAATGCTGTGATACTTTTTGCCATTGTGTTCTTTAGCAATAATGAAACTTTTATCAAACTCCAATGCTTCCTAATTTGATATTTAATTAGAAATAGAACAGCATTCCCGTAGCACTTCATGTATAAATGTAGATCTAGGATACTCGAGGTGGTACTGAGAGATGAGAGTCATTTCTTTTCCTTTTGCAGCTCTACCATGAAAGATTTGGGTAACTGGCTTTCATGAACAAAACTTACCTAACACCTTGGCTTTACAGCATGGATGCTGCAAGTGCTGCTTCTCAAGTTTTAAGGCCATCCCAAGGCTTACCAATGCCATTGGTTTTAGCTCCTAATCACTTGCTGTTTTTACGCGCTCTAGTAACTGTCTTTACTGATACGCACTAATGTATTAGAGCTTTACTACACAATTGTTCTATAAGTCCTACAAAAATGTTTTATCCTCATCATTTCTGACACAAAACAGCACTGCATATCCCGCTGTACCATCTCGACTCCTATATTAATGATAAGCATCACATTCTCATATCCTGAGAACCGATCTACACAGCTAAGACAATAGAAGCTTCCATCTGATCGTGGTACAAGAGTCTACGCTGTAACTATTGCTTCATCGGAAAACTAATATCAGCTTCATCTTTTACAAATATGAGCAGAGTTTTATGTTTAATTATTTCATAATTCTCTTTTCTTTTTTACAGTTCTTCTACGAAAAATCCAAGTATGTAATTGCCTTTGAAAGGAAGAGAAAGAAAAATTAATTCAACACCTTGACTTCTTTACTGTACGTCATCAGTACTTCTCCTCAGTCTTAAAGGTTCATGTTTTATAATTAATGTTTCATTATTCATATTAATTAAGGTTCATTAATTATTCATATTAATATTATTAATTGCGATTATATGACATAATATTGATATGAAACCATCATAATTCATATATCTTCTTCATTTCATGAGCACTGAACCTATCTACCGTTAATATATAAATAATTTTTTTAGTCTCTCGATAATGAACACCTAAATTCGAGGAATGCAGACTTAGGATGATTGATTAATATAGTAATTATTATATTATAGTTTTATACGCCTACTTAAGCCTATTTTAAGGACATTTTCCATTTTGCTATTAATAACTTTCATATTTACAATTTATTACACATTTTTTTTGATAAATTGATATCTGTTTTCGCTGAATCTTGGATGACTGTTATAAATGAAAGGTAACCTTTAATCAAACATTTTGTATAAAATAGCACAACTATTAGAGAAAATGCACTGCCACACCCGCCACCATAAATCTACAAGTTCACACATTTATTTTCCCATATGAAATATTTCAGTATTTTTAGTTCTTTTTTAAAATTACACGGTACATTTTAAACCACCCATAAACTGGAATAGATGCCAGTTGGCAAATGACTCACATTTTTTTCAACATCGTCCAAATTTGAAAGCCTATAAAAGTGATTGAAGAAAAAAAATACAAAAACTGTATTTTTAATAAGCCATCTGTTATATATAAGAACCATCTGTTCTTACTACATAAGTTTATTTTTCTTACATAGTAAAACCAAATCAGCTGCTGATCAGGTTTATTTGAATTGTGCGGGTTATTCAATAACTTCTACAGCTTTTATACTTGCAGTACACAATACAGAACCCCATTCTTTAAAAATGTCTTTACATGTTGAACTAATATATCAATGATATATTTGAATTCACTAAAAAATAAAACCTTCATATTTTGTGTATATGTGAAAAATGAATTTGGAATTTAATACTATTGAATAACCTCTATGGTATTCTGGACCTCAGACATTTTTATAAATGTTATATATATTTGATATACTATTTTTTTTATCAAGGTTTAGTCTAGTGTCAAACAGTAAAACACATTTAAACCCTGTTTGACGCTAGATCAAGCCTCGATAAAGAAGAAAAATTGTGTTGAATTGTGTGGTCGAGATAAGAAAAATAAGAAAACAAAATTCAAAAAACATCTGCGTTGAGAGTTTAATTGTAACTTGAAGAACTGATCGAGTCCTGGTAAAAATTTTATCTGGATACTTTTATCAAAATGTATATATATATATATATATATATATATATATATATATATATATATATATATTTATATAACAAACACTTTTTTCTTTTTCTCGGAGTTTGGTCAGGGTAAATATATGGAATCACCTTTTTTGCCAACGTTTCGTCTTTATTTCAAGACATCCTCAGGGCTATAAACTAACAAAAAAACAATAAACAATGGACATTTGTCATTTCTACTTTAAAAACATCATAAACAAATTGAAAAGAGAACTTACTGAAGGCTGTGTTCTGTTACATTACAACAACCGTTAACTGTCATTACAAAATGTCATTCCAAAAAAGGTGATTCCATATATTTACCCTGACCAAACTCCGAGAAAAAGAAAAAAAGTGTTTGTTCATATTTTGTGGTCAAGAAAACAGTACCGTATTATATATATATATATATATATATAGGTGTGTTCTCTAATCGGGGTTCGGTCAATTTATTTGACCGAAAATTGACCGAACCCCGATTAGAGAACACATCTATTCTATCTAACGGTCGATATATTATTGAATCTGTTATATATATATATATGTATATATATATTATCACCAAGGAAACGATCTACACAGAACAACAAACGTTTCAAAGCAAACCACAGGTACACAGTACATAGAAAAACAGACTTACAGTCTCTAATTTTTGATTTAACAGGAGAGAAGAGATAGGGACACCAAGCACACCTGTAAAGTGACGATATTCCTATCTCTTCTATCCTTATGACGGCTAAACCGAAAATTAGAGACTGAATGTCTGTTTTTTTATTTACTGTGTACCTGAGGTTTACTTTAAAACGTATATATATAACAAGATTTCACATACACACGTGAATTAGCAATCTATAATTCTCTTCTGATTGTGGTTGCATTATATATATATATATATATATATATATATATATATATAACATTATTAAAATTAATTGATTAACAAATTTGACCTTGCCAATCAAATTTCAGTATAATGGTTTTGACACTTATGAAGATACTGAGTTTCATGTTATCGCGAAAGGGCCAGGGTAGCCCAGTGGCTTACGTCTCGCCTCTAGATTGATATATTGGTGGTTCGATACTCTCTGTGGCGCTCGGTATTCACACGAGAAGTGAATAGATCTGAGCTGTTCTTACCACGATGAAGATATTAAGCCGTCGGTCCCGAGCCTGTATGATATCAGGTACTCGTTAAAGAACCCTACTCGAAATACACTTGAGTTAGGCAAAATGTAGGACTCCCAATGTAGAATATTCATAATATGGCATCAGAAAAGGGCCATTGCACGACCATTCTAACTTAATACATTTCCACGAAGTAAAATCGTCCTTGTGTAAAAGCACGGCACTATGGTGAAGCATGACCAGTATCGCCTTTGGAGGTCAAGCGATACCTGTAGACTTCTTTCTCACCCTTGATACTATCAAGAATGAGGAATTCATTAAGAAAGCAGTTAGCCTTCTACACCAGTAGAACTAGGACAAGATAATGACTGACAGGAAAACTCAGTCAACATGAATATGCATATATATATCAATGACTAAGACCCCAAAACGCTTCCAATCAAATTAACAAGTAAATTATTAATCTAATTTCTGTATATAGCAATTATAGTTCATTATTAGGATAACAGTAACATCTTAAATGAAATTTTCCGTCTATACTTATAGTATATATATATATATATATATATATATATATATATATATACAAAACTAAAGTTTATCGAGACTCGGTCAGTTCTTCAGGTTCAAATTAAACTCTCATTGCCAACTTTTCGGTCTTTATTTAAAACCTTTTTCATAGGCAGAAGTATGAATTTTGAAACAGAAAAATTAAGTATTACATTAAAAATTATTTTACAAAGAATAATAATATATGGATTTTAACAAAAACTGTAGTCTGAATGAACACGTGACACTGAACAGTTCAGTGTTAAACATTTTAAGCTTTACTGAAATAGTGCATAATATATTTCAACAAGATTTTTATTAAAATGGCGTTCATTAATAATTATATTAGTTATTTTGTAGTTTTTATTAATTAATAACAGTAAGTTTAAATACATTTTATTTCGCTTTCAGTTTATTAATTATTTTAAGTTTGATTTGTTTTTTAATAATTTATAGTTTAAGTTAATTAAAATTTTGGAAACATTTTAAGCCTAATTTATGTTAACTAGTAAGTTTAGGAATGTTTTTATGTTAAAATTAGATATAGTTTAACCTAATAATAGAACAAATAATTTATGTATTGTCTGTATATAATATGATGCATTATTTGTGACAACTGCATACTTTTTGGTTGTCACAAAGTATGTGTCAATGTGCACTGACTTTGCTTTAAAAATGATGAGCTGCTCTTCAAAAGATCTGCTTGGTAAAATTTAGTTATAAAAATAAACATAGATATGACTTTATTAAATCTTGTTAGTTTAAGAAATAAGCTATCGAGTTGTGAGGTAAACAATATAACTGATGCAATTTTCTGAGCTCGTTTATGCTCCGGTTATGGATCTATTTCAATCATAATACAAACGAGATTGGTTCTAATTTCATTAGCAGCTACTCTGGGAACTGATGGAGATTGCGAAAGAGAACTGCAACCAATCTGATCAAAAGAGGTCCGTTGCACAAGTTTTCAAAACCAACTTCTCAAGCCAACGTCAGTCTATATGGATGCAAGCGTCATCACACTGTCTGACTCTTTTTTTATGTTATTAAAGTTACTCTTTATTAGGTTAGGTTGCTGTAGCAGTCCCACACGGCCGAACAGTAGTAGTCCTTTGTGATACCAAATTTGTGAGCAATTTAAAAAATACCTGAGCAGGTTGAAAATAGCTCCTAGTCCATTATGCCCATGTAACGCGGAGATACCCCAATCTCCTAGACACTTGGTGTACGAGTGCTGTTTGAGGGAACCACAAAGACTGGCTCTCATACGTAAGGTCTTGGTTTGTGGAGAGGAGTGGCCCGTTAGGCCTTCCTCATTAATTAAAAAAGGTTATTATAAAGAATTTGTAAAATTTTTGTACAGTATAGACATTTAAGAAAAAGATATAATGTTGAATTATGAATGAATGTAAAATAAGTTAAAATAAGTATTTTGTAGTGTTAATGAAAGAAGTGTTGCGTACAATTTGACGATGATGCGTGTAATACACAGTGTAACATGCTGGAATAAAATACAAAATAAAAAAAATCAAAGAAAGGAGATTGATTCTACATTGGTTGTTCTAAATTTTGCCTAACTCATGTCTAATTAGAGTAGGGATTTTTAACAATATACCTGACATTGTACAGGCTCGGGACCGACGGTTTAACGTCCTCTCCAAGGGAAGACGTGCTCAGATTTATTCACCTCACACGTGAATATATCGAAGGTCAGAATGAGTGTCGAACCCCGGACTCCTACTAGTTCTGAGCCCAGCACGTTTCCACTGAGCTAACCTGGTCTTCTACCCTTTATTAACTTTAATTAAAAGTTATTTAACGTTTGTTCAATTAAAAGGAGGAAAAACGTGGACATAGGGAGTAAAAAAAGAAGAGGAAATTGACATTAATAGAGAATGAATCTTTGATAATGATAGCTAGAGTCAATGGAGTGTAATGAACATGTTCGTTATTCCCGGATGATTTGTGTCCTTGAAGGTGGCTACCTACAACGGGGGCTAGGGGGCGGGAGGGGGCTGTGAGAATCGACACACCATTAACACTAGGGAATCACAGGGGACCCGTCAAGTCAGCTGTGCTCCTCGTAAACTAACAATTTGGTCGGCTTACATTTGTTCTCGTAAAGCTTGGGAGCAGCTCTTGAATGGATATATTTAAACTCTGGAGTGACCTACACTCAACTTTACTATAAGTTAAAAAATTCTGAACTGGTTTTTCAAGATAATTTTGTTTCCTTAAAAACTTTTACATTCAGTCAAAGTCATAATTTTTACATTTTTTTTTTAAAAAAATACCTTTTTTATTGGTTTAAAAATTTGGAAAAACCTTGCACTTATTACTGCTCAGATTAAAACATGAATGTGTTCTTTATATCGCTTAAAGTTCTATCTGTTTATCCAATATAGTGGTACCCGAAATCATTGCATCCTATTCTCTAAAACTCATTTTAATTTATTATTATCACTACTTCATACTTTCAATTAAGAATAAGTTCATTAATTAAGCAATAAAATTAATTGGAAAAATAAAAATGCTTAATATATTTTCAGTTATAATTTGAATGATAAACATAATAATAAAGCTGTAATAAAAACAATTTACATACAAATTGATAAGGTTTTTATTAATTTAAAATGTTTATAACACATGTACACAGACAACATTGAAAAAACTTCATAAAAAGGCTTAGGAAACTTCAAAACTTGTAACTCTGTCAAAATCTCGAAAGCGAATGTTATAGTAGAGTGAAAAAGTATATGTCTGATTTCACTTCATTAAGTTGTGTGGAGTATTTTTCTTAACTTCGAAACCATTTGTTCGATTCAGACATTTTCAACTCAAAGATTAATCATACACTATATTTCTTAAAATTTATATTTTTCGATTTGTTTCGGATAGAATTCAACATCTGAAGGAATTAAACTCAATATAACACTAAACTTAACATTAATTAACAACTAATTAAATTAAGCATAATTTTATGTTAAACCTAATTGGACTAACAGTAAACATTTCATGGAGGTTGCAAGGTATGGTTGAAGGTTCACAATGTTGGTGTCAGATAGTGTTCCTCTCCATATTCCCAGAAAAGGAATATCTATTTCTCTTACTGTTGTATCTAGACACGGTTGCCTACCGTATTTGAACATAAGCAATACAAATAATTTGTATCATTTCTGATACAAAACTCATTGTATCAAAAAGTTTTGGTTTGTTATTGTTTTATATTGATTTTAAACAATTTTAAAAAAATAAACTATTTTAATTATAATTTGTTAACTTTTATGTGTTTAAAAATTTTTTTTTAAATGAAGTTCAATTTTATTTTACTGGATATTAGTAATGGATGTTCCAAATTTCTGGTTGATTCAACACTAGGAGTCCTAAATTTTGCCCTAGCTCAAGTGTATTTAGAGGAGTGGTATTTAGCGTATAGCTGAAATCGTAGAGGCTCAGGACCTGGGCTGCCAGAATTGGTACTATAGTACCAAATGTGGTACTATTTGCCTTCAAGCTAAAAGTCTGGTACGTTTGGTACTACTTTTATGTAAAATGTCATTATTTGGTACTATTTCTTAATATTGGTCTAAATTTATAAAAAAAATAACGAAAATAAATACTACAAAATATTCAAAATAGTAATTCGGGTATCATATTATAATATGATACCCCGTCATCATACCCGAAGGCAGTGATGAGCATTATCGGCGATGATTATCGATCGTTAATTTTGAGTGATGAAACTATTAATGCACTACTCTTTTCAAAATCATTCATCAAGGGAACAAGTTGCATGGAATGGAAACCAAGTCAACTTATATTAAGTTGCTAAGGACAACGAAGTTACTTTTTAAAAAAATAGTAAGTTTAGAATTAATTTAAATTAAATAAAGCAAAATTCATTTTTAACAGTTTTGTGGCATTTAAAAAAATTTACCTGTTTTTGCCTTTTAATTGCTATAGTAATATATATTATATTACCACTGCCATAATATATAGTATTCACAAATGTGGAAGAATTAGTTGTGCGTACCATATATGGTGCGCAATGCAGTCAAAGTATTAATAATTATATTTCATGACTTAGCTATTGCTATTGGTGATTGTAGGGAAGGTTTTTTAGGCTATTGTACAAGAATAGCATTGGACTTAAGACAAGTTTTGTAACATTTGGTACTATTCTCTCTGATTTGGTACCTTTTCAGCATATCAGTTGGTACTATTGACAAAAATATTCTGGCAGCCCTGCTCAGGTCCAATAGCTTAACGTCTTCTTTCAGAGACGAAGTGCTCAGATTTGTTCACCTCCCTCCAGAGGGAGGTAAATCGAAGGCAAGTGTGAAAATAGAACCGTGGATGGACTTATCCAGATGCTTGCATACAAACCCCTGGGCTACCATTGCTTATATATATAACAAAATTGTTATGTATATATAGGATCAGAAATGCATGTATTGTATTGGAGGTCTAAATTTAGAAATAGAAAATCTAACATCGTGTCTGATTATTGTGAAATAGATGTTACTCTATCAAGTTAAAAAAGTTATTACTTGTGTAATCTATTATAGTGAGGTATTTACCCATAATGGGGAATTTCCAAAATAATTAAGACTCCACAAAAAATGAGTGCTTCGAAGGAAAAATTGTTTTTGAAATTCCCAATCCTTAAGAGTCATTTGCAGTCCTTGTTCGACTATCACAACACAGGATACAAGTAGTTTAAACAAAATCACGTTATCAGATGAAACGAGATTCAATCAAAATTAACCCTAATTGATGAGATAGACAAGTTGATAGAACACTCGACTTGTTATCTGCTAAAACTTAACTTTACACCTATCTGCATGGTCAGCAGAAGAGAGGTGACAAAGTCCTGATAAGAATAATTGTTATAGTAGCTATCTACTGTGACTAAAGATAACATATACTCAATTACTGTTATGTAGCTTTTTAGTAAAAGGATAAAATTACATTAATTACTTAAAAGATGTCTACTTTTAATTACAGTTATTTAATTGTTTACAATCATTAGAACTAGGTTTGTTGTATGAGCCCAAATTAGAAATGACATTGAGTGGAGGTTGTATAAACAAGAAATCATGAAATGTATTTCTAAGTAAATATATAAATAAAACTATCATTCCAGCGTTAATAATATTTACCGCAAAAAACAGTATTTACTATCACCACTAATATATACTATAATACATACTATATATAATGTTCAATGTAGATATAGAAACATAGAGGAATTAAAAATATACACTTACAGTCCCTCATTATTGGTTTAAACCCTCTTCAAAAGAGATGAGAGGAAACTAAGCGCACTGGTACAGAGATGGCTGGAGATCCAATCCAACTGCCTCAATACCATTACTCTTGGTTCCTCTCTTATCTCTCCTGAATACGCTTCAAACCGAAATTAGAGACTGTAAGTGTGTGTTTTTAATGTCTCTATGTTCCTTTATCTATATTGAACTTTATTTGTCCGTATTGAATCGTATTTTCGTCAGAGTATATGGACTTTATTGATTGCAGAACGTGTTTAATTGTGATTTTCCTGCATATATATATATATAAAATTAAACACGTGTGGAATCAATGAAATCCAAAACTACAAGCAAAAAGAAAAAGAAAAGAAATAAATGCTCTGAGCATATCATTTTACGTCATGAGAGAGCAAACAAAGTGATTATATATATATATATATATATATATAACAAAATGGATCAAAAGTAAATAAATATCCAAGAATGTTAAAAGTAAAGTATGATTATAGTTTATTTTGTATCAACATAGAATATCATACAAATATAAAGTAATATATAACTAAAAGAAACTATTGCTATACAAATATTATGACATTTAAGAAGTCTATAATTTCGTTTTCAACAATCTTCAGAAAGAAAATGAGTTAATGAAAGTTTGCTTCAAAGCAGAAAGCACTTTATTTATTTTTTTTTTTTGAATGATTCTCAAGCTGTCTGTAAGTATCGTCGATAATAGGGTATTTCTTTAAATCTTCCCATCTTTAATTTGTTAACTATTAGTTTCATTTACTGTTTATATGAAATATAGAGAAATTGATGTATTATAATGGGATCTAAATTTAGAAATAGAATTTTTATTACTAGAACTAGATCTGTGTATGGAAAGATTTAAATAAATATGCTATTATTGATGACCCTTAGAGACAGCTTGAAAATCTTTAAAAAAAAAACGAACTTCTAAGCTCTAAATATTAAAACGAACTTTTGTCACCTCTTTTTTTTCCTGAAGATGGTTGTAAATAGAATTACAGCTTCTTAAATTTCATAATATTTGTAATAGCGTTGTCATTATATTCAAATTACCATAATGATTGATATAATGTTAATGATTACCTTATTACATTTCTTCAGATGCAGTAAAGTGTGTATTATTTCAGCAATCTATTCTCATAACATACTTATAATTGAATTCATTAAAGGTCAGGATGTAAACATGATATATGTAATAAATAAATAACAATCTTAAGAATATTTAAGATTGTCTGCTGTTTAATGCAATTTTTTTTATGTTTACATATAATCCAAGTTTTGATAACCTAAGAGGAAGCGAAATATTAAATTGGATTGCTGAGTATTTTTTCCAAACAAATATTTCTTTTGATCCAGTTAAACATCTAGAAAAAGTTCTTAACGACAAAAGCACACTACGTAATACTTTTCTTAACCTCTCTCCCTAATCTTTCCCAAATCTGTCCAAATTATTTGCGGAAAATGGAGACTTTTTCAACGGTTAACTTTCTCCATGTGTTCTATATATCTTGGTAACTTTCTTGAAGTATATTCACTTCTACTATACTGCAGTCTAAAGTGGTGAAATTCGGCTCACTACAGAGTCACTGTGTTAGCCTCTCCATTGTATAACAGACAACTCATCCAACTGAATTACACAAAATTGCCCTCCTTGAGAGGAAGGGCCTTCTAGTCAATTTTCAATAATACCAGCCTTGATGTCTTGTTACATGTCCTGAAATATCAGCATGTAGACTAATTTCACTGCTCGATGCATGCAAGAATGCATCCTCCTTAACGTCCTACTTCTCCTGCACATAATGACAATCATTACTAGCATTGAATGTATCATTCGAAGTTTAGTTCTTATTAATTATCTGCAATCATACTATCGTGTTTGGAACACTAAGTATTTCTTTTACAAATATAATAATGTTACATAAAAAGGGATTACCCAGTTTGCGATGACTAAGAAGTTAATTCAGCATTAAGATCAGTCAATGTTTTGAGCAAAAGTATCTTTAAAAAATATGCTTTACTCTGTAATTTGTTGCGGACGACCATATATATATATCGTCGTTATCAGCCTTTGGAGCAATTCACATCTATTCCTAACGACGAGGACATCGAAATATACTAGTGAGTTCAGTAATTCCTTTTCTGTGTGTTCTTTTAAAAATTGTAGTTTATATATATATATACACATATATATAAAAAGATTTTACATAAACACGTGAAATTACAATCAATGATCAAACCACAATAAGAAAATGGGAAAACAAGACTAACATCTTTCAACCGTAACAAGCGGTCTTCGTCAGAGTCAAAAACCCAACTGAACTGACCCAAACCAAACTGAAAAACCCAACTCAGTTGGGTTTTTGACTCTGACAAAGACCGCTTGTTACGGTTGAAAGATCTTAGTCTTGTTTTCCCATTTTCTTATTGTGGTTTGATCATTGATATATATATATATACTTCGAATAAAATGAAAGGTCCGAGTGGACAATAAACACTCGGTAAAATTTCTATATAACATAGAAATAAGTATAACTCACTTCTTCGACGATTGTCGTCGTCATCAGGAGGCAAAAAGTCCCGCAGAAAGGAAGGGCAGCGACTCAACTTTTACATGACTTGACTTTCCTACCATTGGGAACCAACCTTTCTATGGGAATCTTCACCTCCTGATGACGACCATCGTCAAAATATAGAAGTGAGTTATGCCTTTTTCTATCTCTGTGTTACCTTCGTTTCAACTCTTTTTTTATCAAAAAAGTCCTTTGAACGGTTTCATTGAATGTTATATATGTATAGTATATAATAATATATGTGTACGGTATATCTAAGCGTTGAGTTAAACATGTTTTTCTTTTGTGCAGGACCAAACCTCGAAAAGGAAAATCGTCTTGAATATATGTGTTGTAGATAAGAAAACATTGAATTATACATATAGGTTACCAAAGACTGACTTTGAAACGATCCATCATAGTACAATGATCCTTTTCCTGTACTAAGGGTGCATTTATTTTTGCGATGCAACTAAAAAGTAACATATTAAATACAAACACTTGATCTGTTTTTCTTTTTTCTAAACTAAAGCTTTTGTGCATACAAATTAAAACAGCTGTATAATAGTAAATTTTTACACATTGTACTTTTCATTTTAATCTTATATATATAACATTATTTTACAGTAATCACGCAAAAAAAGCAACATCTAAACTGCATTAAATAATTAATTAACGTTCAAATTATTGGTTTAAATATACAAGAGAACAACCAGAACATTCCAATCAAAATCATGCTGAACTTGAAGTTTTAAATAAAAAGTATTTCAAATTTCCGTATGTTGAGGGCTTATCACAATCAATTAGAAAAGTTTTCAAACGAAATGTACCTGAAGTTACATTGGCATTTTATAACAAAAGAAAAGTCAAGTCTTTATTTTCAAATTTGAAACAAAAAATACCAAAGGAGTTACAAAGTAACCTCATTTATGCGATCAAATGTAAAGACTGCGACAAGCGTTATTACGGAGAAACAAGTCGTTTTTTAAAAGAAAGACTTTATCGACATTCTTATTCAATAAGAACTAATAAAAGTAACGCCACTGCTTTAGCATTCCATGCCTTAAACGAAGGTCACATGTTCGATTTTGAAGAAGCAATTATAGTAGATAAAGAACAAGATGAGCAAAGAAGAAAGACCCTCGAAATGCTATATATTAAAAAAGATCTAAGTTCAGTTAATCATAGAAGTGACATTACCAATTTGAACACTATTTATTCAGGAGTGTTAAGTTGATTTTAGTGAAATTTAATTTCCTTAGTTCCTTTTTGTGTTCTTTGAGTGAACAGTGTTTCGGTTTACATGTAATTGTAATCAGTTAGTCTGGTCCAAGTTTTTGACCAGTTAAGATGTTAGTTCACTAACTATCTATTGTTACTTCATTTTATATAATGTAAATTTCATCATTTTTCTAATTCAAAAATTCTGACTTCTGTAAGTTCATAAAAATGTTAATTGTTCTTCTATTACTTCTACTTGTATATATATTTTTGTTTTTTCACAACTGTAATGTTCCATTTTGATGTTAGTTATATGTTGATGTTTATATATGATTTCTTATCATCCTTTGTTTGTAGGCCTATGAAAAAGGTTTTAAATAAAACCGAAACGTTGGCATTGAGAGTTTGATTTTGATCCTGGAAAATTGACCGAATCCCGATTACATTATACACCTATTCTATCCAACGGTTGATATATTATTGAATTTGTTATATATTTATATATATATTTTTTATTTATATTTATATATATAATATATATATATATTATATATATATATATATATATATATATATAATCTAGGAGGTGTCAGAGCTTATTTTTCTTCATTCTGATTCTTCCTACGACATTTTGTCTCATATATATGATATATGATATATATATATATATATATATATCAATGATCAAACCACAATATAAAAACGGGAAACCAAGACTAAGATCTTTCAATCGTAACAAGCAGTCAGAGTCAGAGTCAAAAACCCAACCAAAACACTACATGAAGAAAACATCTGGTTGATTCTGACGAAGACCGCTACGGTTCAACCGTTACGGTTGAAGGATCTTAGTCTTGTTTTCCCATTTTTATACATATATATAAATGATGAAATCACAAAATGAAAAAGGAAAAAAGACTGAGATCTTTCAACAGTAACAAGCTGTCTTCGTCAGAGTAAAAAACCCAACTAGGCCATCAGTTGGCTTTTTGACTCTGACGAAAACCGATTGTTACAGTTGAAAAATCTTAGTCTTTTTTCCCTTTTCATTTTCATATATATATATATATATATATATAATTATTAATATAAATTGCAGAACAGTAATTTGCAGATACCTACAGTGTCTTTGAAAACTGAAAACATTCCTACATTGAAGTAGCCTCTAGAACCATGTCAAGGAGGCTCAGAATGCCTGGAGCTCCCAAGAAACACATGGAGCAAATGCAAAAGACCAAATTAACAAAAGAACTTATTATAGTAAGTACAAAAATAAGCAAAAAGAAAAAATAAACTACACATCAATATAAGTTTTGAAATAATGGTAAAATTTTAAAGTTATTTGCGTCAACAAAAAACCCAATGACAGTCACCTACAGGCCAAGTATTGACAAGTAAAAAAGAACATTAATTCTACTAACTGATTCTACTTTGGCCACATAAAAGAAGACAACGTTTAAAAGATCACCCTTGTTTAGAAGATGGCTCTAAGAAAGAGTTGAAACATTTTTTTGTTGTTTGGTTTGGATTCAACAACAAAAACGATATTAAGAAACATACAGAAACTCATCAAGGAACAAGTATCTGTAATTCTGGCTATGTATTAAATCATATATTTTAAAGGAAGCTCTACTATATAGATATATTGGCAAATGAACTTTCATTAAAACATGCTATTCTAGAATCAAGAAATGTAAAAAGAAATAGAAAAACCTGTATTTTATTTCTTTTTTCTGGAGTTCTGAAAGCTAACTGATATTTTTGTTCAAAAAGGAAAGTAGTAAAATAATGTCATTTCAATATAAAACATTCGTAAATGTGAAAGCCAGAAAGTCGTTAAAGTTGCCTCCAGTAAGGACAAAGAATGCAGAAATAGAAGTTTTTTTTGGGGGGCGGAAGGTGAATTAACTAGGTTTTAAAATCAAAGCGTGGGTAGGTTTGTCGTTAAACGAAAAGGAAGAAAGTTGTCAAACAAGTTGGTTTTGTCTTTTAAAATCAATTTAATTTCATGTATTCAGACATTTCTTAATTCATTCTCTGAACCTGAAATCGATATTATATCCAGTGCAATGAATAATCTATATTGGGAGTTTTAAATTTTGCCATCTGGAGTGTATTTTGAATAGGGATCAGGTACCTGGCATCTACGAGTACCTGACATCGTACAGGCTTCACGCCCTTTCCGATGGAAAAAGTATCTTGAATTTTTCATCTCCTGCGTGAATAAATCTATGGCCAGAGTTAAACCCCGGTCGTAAATTAAAATATATTTCATTAAGCCATAATAAGGTCAATCATAATATATCTCTCCTTTAGTGAACGAACACACAGTCGCGTAAAAAAAGTACAAATAAAGTCGTAAATTAACCTTGCTCTAAATTATATGAGAACACTACCGCCTAAATCCCTGGATTCTAAAGTAGTCCGGGTGGGCCCCCAGGGGTTCATGGGAGACTCGACGTGTCTACGTTAACATGATAAAATATGGGGGTTCAAACTTCTAAAGCGGGGGTCCACGAAAATTTATCTGCTTTCGATGGTGAAGAGCTAAAACTTTTCCTCGATTACCTGCCTATTTGTTATGCATACTTTTAGTTTATGTTCTAATAAGTATATTTGTAATGTTTGCATGTGGTACGTACGTAATTAAAACTCAATACTGAACAAAGTCATTATTAGGTAATTTTATAAAAAATCAAAAAGTCGAGAAAGATTAAACTTTTTGTCTCTACTTTATCTGTATTTTTTTTACCCGACTGTGTGGTCGTTCACTAAAGGAGAGATATATTATGATTGACCTGCATGATTGTAAGTATTTCAGGGTCCTAATGCTAAATGGCTTAATGAAATATATTTTCATAAATTGTATACCTGATTGAAAATTTAAAATAATACGCCTCCACACAAAAGAGCTTGATGTCAAAACTAACAAGGCGTTTCGAACACTTAGTGGTCTTTTTAGGTATACATCCAAAAAACATACAAATCTATGAACTTTAAGAACATAAGAATGAATTATTTAATTAATAAATTCAATATAACAAATGAATATTGAATAGCACAACTGAAGTATTTTACAAGGGTTATGTATGAAAATTTTTAAAGAAATAAAAAAAACTGGAGTTGTCTACACTGAACTTTACTATACGTAAACATAATATCATTTTTCTTGGGTATATAATATACAATATTTCATAGTATAAATGTCTAAATGACAGATATTTATTAGTCTTTGATTCCTGGATATACTACAGATAATGATTGATCTACTTATCAATATATCTGCGTTGTAGCAAAGGGAGGGTGGTCCGTGCCAGGGGTGGCATTTTGATGAGTGGAGGGGGGGGGGGTTGAAATGTAAAAAAATTAAAGCTAGCAATAAAGCTGAAATTTTATACCAAAATGAGTTTTTCAGGTCATAATTGCTTTTATGTGTGTAATACTGTTTTTAAACGGATTTTTCAACTGTAATATTTGAAAATCAGTATACATAAAATCCAAAGTTTGTTCATTTGTCCACTATAGAAATAAACCTGGAGACATTTAGATACAGAGAAACACATAGATCATATAGAACTTTTTTTCAGGGGAAACTAACTACGTTATTTTGATTTTGATCAAAATCAAAATCAAATTAGTTATTTCCCATATTTGAGATCTACCATCCATAAGCAAAACGCTCGGGCATATTCTATAACCAGTAAAACGCGTGTAGATTAGCTAGTAATAATATATACATGGTTGTGATATATATATAGTGTGACAGTAAAGTAAAAAAAGGAGCAGAATAAATACCACGGAACGGGTAGTTTTGCGGGTTAAACCTAACAAAACTGAAGCCAAATATTGATAATGCTGTTAATCATCAAGTACATCTCTTCCAACAAAATTATGACTATTTTTTTTATCATTGTAAAGATTACGTTACGCTATTAATGTTTAATTTTAATTATATTACGACTGTTATCATATTTCAATGTTACAACTGATTGGTTCCATGTGATGTAAGCAGATGTCAAAGAAGTAATCTTGGATAGAATCACTTTTTTGATTGGCCAAATTTACTTTTTAACATCCACTCACAGCACAATCAATTAATTAATTAACCAATCAATTCTCATATTTTTTTTCGAAAACTAATAATTCCTATTTGGTACTCAGCTAAAACTCACATTTCCATAGTTAGATCTAACTTTAAATTTTTTATCCAGTTTTGGAAATATGGTATAAATATAGATGCAAGGGGTCACCCGGAACCTAAACTTTGAAAGTGGACAATGTAAAAAAAAAAAGTTTGTGAACCAATGGTCGAAATGGAGAAGGGTATATTTATAAATGAATAAATTAAAACAAAAAAATAAAATTATATTAAATTATACTTGAAGGAGAACATTATTGGATTTTAAAATACTTTATTGGTTCATAATAATGAGTAGAAAGGGAAGCAGAGGGGAGCTTAGACTAATGTAATTTTGTAAAGTTAATAAGGACTGAGGTGCACTATGTTTACCAAGCCCAAAAGACTTCGCATTATTCCATGCCATTACCTTAAGCCTATTTGATTACAACAATCAACAAACCTACCATGTAATATCATGAAACTAAGCTATATATAAAATGTTCTAAGGAGTGCCAACAATCTGACTTAATTACATATACCAATATTACAGGATCTTTTTTCAGTTTTAAAAAAGTTTCTGCGTTGTTACTAAATTATAAATTATAATATTAAATTTAATAAGAACTGGAAATTATGTTAAAATGCTTACTGTTATCAAAGTGACTTAAAAACATTTAAATATTTCGGATAAAGGTGAGAAAATGATTTAAATACTTTAAATAAATGAAAAACTTTAAATAAAAGTCAAACGTAGTGTAATCAGCTATTTTGTGGTATTTACTCATTGTAGGGTAGCAAATTCCCAAGTGTACAACTTTTCTTAATTTATTTATGTATATAAAAAAAAGTTCTATTTTCTCCTTATTCGTATATTTGTTTATATTTCGTTATAGTTCTCTGTGTTATTTTAAATATGTTTCCTACACTTAGTCCTAGATTAAATGTAAAGGCTCAGCCTAACCTTTAGGAAAAAAAATAACAATGAAATGTACCTGCCTTCTAATATGAAACAGATGTACCCCATACCCTCACCACGTCCATCCTATTCCGAGTCATTCCCAGTCACCCTTAGGTTCGTACTCTCTTTCTTATTTTATTTTTATTTTGTACTATAGATAACTCTCTGACGACGTAGTATTTTTTAGTTAATGCCTGATGAAGAACACTAGTGTGCGAAATGCGTTGTTTATACCATTAAATTTTTATATGTGAAGACCATTTCATTAGCTTTTTACCCTACAATGTTTAAATAAAAGATATATATTTCAGCCTGCTATATGGACAACTTGCATTAAAGCTACATAAAACAATTCTTAAATATATAACCTGGAACCAGAGTAGTCAAGTGGCTTGCATGCTCACCTGATCGATTCCAGGTTTGATTCTTGATTCTGTTTATGAGAAAGATGAAAAAATCTGGCACGTTGACCCTTCGGGAAGATGTTAAGCCAATGTTCACGAGCCTGTAGATGTAAGGTACTCGAAAAAAATTCCTATTCCAAATAGAGTTCAGTTAAAAAAGAATTTCAACCCCTAATATACAATCAACCCTATAGTACGATCATTACTAAAAAGATTGCCAGTAATAAATTATTTACACTTAATTAAACTAATATAATTAAACTAATTACTTTTCGTTTCCAGAACAACACAAAAGGTAAAAGCCTACAAGTGTGATCAGTGGAAAACAACAAAAAATAACAACATTATAATCTTCTTGTACAATTTACATGGCATTCTATAATTTTTTTAAGGAATTAAAATCGTTTATTCACTTTCATTCACAATATTAACTTCTTCAGGTCGGACAGTGTCACTATTGCAAGATTATTACGTAAAGCATGTAATACTTTATTTGCTGCTAATTCTAAATCTTGTTCTCTGGATATAATCAATAAAATATATTTATTCTTGACATCAGACAAAACCCTGGTGATTGTGCTAACTGCAATAAGTCATACAGGTTGTACTGCTGAGAATCGTTAGAGCAAGAGGAAACTGTGGGAAGTCTCTGGACTCTGTCTCATTCACACACCAAGTTACCTATTCAAGGCGAGAAAATGAAATGTAAAATTTTATAATCCTTCATTTATTCAGTTTTCCCACAGTTATTAATTGTTGTTATTAATGGATAGCCCACTAGGTTACATTGTGCGCAGTTATTGTACAGAAAACTAGTTTTTACTTTAACAGCCTATCCAACTGACTCACTCCCTCTCTCTCTCACTCTCTCTCTCTCTCTCTCTCTCTCTATATATATATATATATTATTGAATTTGATGGCAGATTCTGCATTCACGATTTTCTTACATATAGCTTCTATTTTCCTTACAATTTTCTTTTGAGGAGGTGATAATTGCCAAAGCAAACTAGCATACGACATTCAGAAGGCTGGAAATAACCACTTCACTGGGGATAACTATATTTAATTAAACACTACACTAGATTAAACTAAGATAACAAGCTTTCGGCCCCATGGGTCATCATCAGGTTCTTAAACTACTTACATTAACTAAATATACATATTACTGACTACTTTGCCGTTTAAATGCCAACTGAAAACTGCCTTCTGAATGTCGTATGCTAGTTTGCTTTGGCAATTATCACCTTCTCAAAAGAAAATTGTAAGGTACCTGATGATGACCCATGGGACCGAAAGCTTGTTATCTTAGTTTAATCTAGTGTAGTGTTTAATTAAATATAGTTATTCCCAGTGAAGTGTGCTATACTGTGAATGTCGTATGCTAGTTTGCTTTGGCAATTATCACCTTCTCAAAAGAAAATTGTAAGGAAAATAGAAGCTATAAGTAAGAAAGTCGTGAATGCAAAATCTGCGATTAAATTCAATAATATATGCTTGAAAGAGGACTTGCTGCCGAAATAAACTAATATATATATATATATATATATATAATATATATATAATTAAAAGAAACGGTCCAATGGACTATTAAATAATAACCAATTAAAAAAAGATAGCACACAGATAGACACAGGAATAACTCACTTCTATACTTCGACCATCGTCGTCATCAGGAGGCGAAGAGTCCCGCAGGAAGGCAGAGCGGCGTCTTTGAGTCGCAGAGCGGCGACAAATTGAGTCGCCGCTCTGCCTTCCTGCGGGACTCTTCGCCTCCTGATGACGACGATGGTCGAAGTATAGAAGTGAATTATTCCTGTGTCTATCTGTGTGCTATCTTTTTTTAATTGGTTTATATATATATATATATAAAGATTTCACATAAACACGTGAAATAACAATCAATGATCAAACCACAATAAGAAAATGGGAAAACAAGACTAAGATCTTTCAACTGTAACTAGCGGTATTCGTCAGAGTCAAAAACCCAACTTTTTGACTCTGACGAAGACCGCTTGTTACGGTTGAAAGATCTTAGTCTTGTTTTCCCATTTTGTTATTGTGGTTTGATCATATATATATATAATATATATAACTTCAATGTAGACACACAAGCATAAAGAAATTAAAAACACACATTTACAGTCTCTAATTTTTGTTTTGGTTTGAACCGTCTTCAGGAGATGCATACTGGTAAAGAGACTGTTGGAGACCAACAATTGTTTTTAATTAAAGCACACACACTCTGTCATAGATAATAAATTTTCAGTTTGCGTTTTTAGTTATTTCTCTCTCTTTAGTTAGTTACCCTTGGGCAAGGCAGCCAGCAGAGAGCTCACGTGTTTGTCGCATTCGATGGTTCTTTTGTCAGCTGCGGCTGCTCGCAGGAGTACTTCTACTTGATCATGACGTTGGTGAAAATATAGTTGTGAGTGTTGTATGCCTTCATTTATGTTTTTCTCTTTTTTTATTGAGTTGTAAATATATATATATATATATATATAATAAAAATATTTCACATAAATACGTGAAACAACAATTAATCATCAAACCACAATAAGAAATGGGAAAACAAGACTAAGATCTTTCAACCGTAACAAGCGGTCTTCGTCAGAGTCAAAATCCCAACTGAGTTGGGATATATATATATATATATATATATATAGTGGGTAGTATGTTACATATTTTTTAAAAGATTTACGAAAGAAGTTTAATTTGCGTCTTCATTTTCAATATGTAACAACCTATCAGTTTTATTTTTAGTATATTTTAAAATTGTTGTTATATAATTGTTTGTACACTGTTTGAAAACCAAAACAGTTGTAAAAGAAATATAATATTACTAATAAGTAGTATTAACTTTACATAAAACATGTTTCTTAGAATTTCCTTTTTTTATTTTTTCGGGTGACGTAATAAGAGTGTGATTAAGTTTTCAATCTATGTACAATCTAAAAATTTCATCACGTTAGAAGAAAAAAATAACAAATTTTACAGTTTTTTACTAAATGTGTTTGCATGTATGGAATGTGTTTTATTAATAATAGTCTCTCCATTTGTACTCTACTAAGTTTCTCCGTTTCAAATGACCGAGATTCTTTGCATGAGGGGTGGAAGGCATTCATCACGCTGTCCCTCCAAGGTGGTTGATAATGCCCCGCCTTTAACGTACTGGATGCTAATCAGATATCCCTACTCCCTTGCATATCAATAAGGTATATATTAAAACAGCTCAAGTGAAATCACTCTAGTTTTATAGTGTAAATATTTTATCAACTACATCCTAATATATCATCTAATGCTTTACTAGAACCTTTTTTCTTTTCTTTTTTATTGTTTAAACCAGTGTTTCCCGAAGTGGGCGGTACCGCCCCCCTGGGAGCGGTGCTTTGATATCGGGGGGCGGTAATGAAAAAAGGAGTATAGATTCTATTTCCATAAATTGAAAATGTTCATGCCATATAATTTCTAAATTTAAGTGAAAAAACTTCTAAGAAACGGTTTCTTAAAATTATTTGTTTTGATAATTCATTTTTAAGTTAAAAATATATTTTCATCTAAGTTTCTTTCATTGTGTATTAATTCTTTTGCATAAATATGCTATGAAACAATACATCTATTGGATTCTAAATAAATATTCGATTAGTAATTATTTTAATTTAATTATTAAAATGTCACTCATTTGGTTATTTAGTCTAGGAATCTGATTATTCTTCAAGGGTGTTGAGTTATAGCTTTATGGACCCAAGGGGGCGGTCACTCGAAAAAGTTTGGGAAACACTGGTTTAAACTGATCCTCTAGCGGCTGATAATGTCAGCCCTTTACAGGCTTTCTGTTAGATCGGTGATTCTACATTGGGAGTCCTAAAATTTGCCTAACTTAAGTGCATTTCGAGTAGAGATCTTTTTACGATTACATGACATAGTACAGGCTCGGGACTGACATCTTAACTTCCTCTCCGAGGGACGACGTACTGAGATTTATTCACATCCTCGCATGAATAAATCGAGGGCCAGGTGGTGATCGAACCCCAGACATTTATAAACAGTAGTGAGGTAAAGTAACTACGGATGTACAATCAACTAATTCTAAAGTAGTGCAATCAGTTATTATGTGTTATTTACTCATTGTAGGGTAAAAAGCAAATGAAATCGTCTCCACATATAAAAATTTAATAGTATAAACAACGCGTTTCGAACACGTAGTGTAGTTCGAACACTACGTGTTCGAAACGCGTTGTTTATACCATTACATTTTTATATGTGGAGACCATTTTATTAGCTTTTTACCCTACAATAATCAACTAAGTTAGGTTGCAGTGGCAGTCCTACAAGGAACGTACACAGGCCAAACATTTGTTCCTTTGTGATACCACACGACAAACATTCTCAATTAAGAGTCATACATTTTGCCTAACTCAAGTGTATTTAGAGTAGGGTTTTTAAACGAGTATCTGACATGTGAGTCTTGGAATCGATGGCTTAGCATCCTCTCTGAGGAACGACGTGCTCAGCTTTATATACCTCTCACGTAAATAAATTGAAATAACATACTATCAAACTTGTCAACTATTAACTCATTCATGCGCTGTTTTAATTTAAATCAATATGTATCATTTGTTCACATTTTGCTGTAATAATTTCGTGAAATCAGTGATGAATATGACATCTTATTAAAATTAAAAGATGTCAACCTATTGACTACCGAATCTACCAGCCTAGAGAGGAGCACGCAAGCCACCGGACTACCCTGCCTTTCTAATAAGGCTGGCCAACAACTAAAATTGATACCAAGTCTCTAAAAAAGCAGTAATAATTAAAGTCTTAGCATGAGAGGGCAAAAGATTAACCATACGTTAATCTTTAACGTAATACGTTAATACGTAAAGATTAACAATACCTTATATAAAATAAGAACAATAAAAGAATGCATATGTTCCGTCAATAAGTCTCATATTTATACGCTCTTTTGACGCACTGCATTTCTGTTGAAGCACCTAGAGATAAGTTCGGTAGTAATTAACATAATGTATTAATATTTTAGTAATATCTAGATTTAATTTACCATTAATTAGTCATTATGATGACTCAAGATTAGTGAAATAATCTTAAAAACTTCATTATTACTTGTTCTTTGTTTTGTTGTTTTCTTCTTCTAAACTCAAGATTAAACTCTCTCGACTAAACAATACTGCTAGATCATATTAAATTTATTACAGTTAATCTGTTATTTTTTCATAACCGTTTTGCTTGAATAATCAAACTCAATTGATTTAGCAACATAAAGTGAATTGCATTTCGCTCCCAGGCTGAATTGCCAGCCACAAGTGATTATTACATCATGGCCAATTATCATGACTCGACTCTTTTTGTTCTAAATATCAACACTCTTTGTAATTAGTAGCTCGTTTCAAATAACCTTTAACTTCTTCAAGGGAACTTTTAATAACTTCACTAAGAAGGTGTCAGGTCAGGATAATGGTTTTTTTTTCTGTCGCCATGTTTTATTAACATTTTTAATTTTTAGTTTTAACATTTTAATTTTTAAGTTTTTTTTTAAGGTTTGTTCTCTATGTTCATAATAATGGAAAGTGTTTTGATACTTTTATGTATGTATTAATTAATTAATTAATTACTTTTATGTTTTATGTATTAAATAACTTTGAAATATTTTATAAGGAATTTATTTTGAGTTACTTTATGTATAAAAACACTTTGACCAAAAATAAAACGTTTGTAGATGAGCAAAGAAAAATTCCTATTTTATTGAGGAATGGATCTCAAATCGGAATAATTGTATCCATTATTTTTTAACATTTAAATATAAAGTAATCGAATATTTTCATAAATTTGATGAAGACAATGAAATAATTTTACAGATAAGTTTTTAAATGTATAACTGGCTTTTTACGCGATGCACACCGAGTGGACAAACTGAGCAGTACATTCTGCTTGAGGCTGCCTCATTGACAAGTATTCCCTTATTTGTCCTGCAGTTTGTTATACAGTCGAACACAGCGTTTTTGGAACAGTAAAGGATACCCTTCTGTAAAGAGATATTTGCATTTTTTTTCATTATAAAATATCGGATGACTGAATGCATCATATTAGATATTACAGATTCTAAAAGTATGAAGAATAATGTACTCATGACATTAGGGGTCAGGCTAGCTCAGTGGTTACGTGCTCGCCTCTGAACTGATAGGACCGGGGTTCAATCCTCAACTGGCTCTCGGTTTATTCACGCAGGAGGTGAATAAATCTGAGCACATCGTCCCTCAGAGAAGGACGCTAAACTGTCGGTCCCGAGCCTGTACGTTGTCAGGTACTCGTTAAAGATCCCTACTCTAAATACACTTGAGTTAGGTAAAATTTAGGACTCCCACTGTAGAATCAATCTTCATTGTGTGGTATCACAAAGGGCCAATGCTCGGCCTAAGTGTGTTCCCATTGTGGGACTGCCACTGCAACCTAACCTAATCTAACCTACTCATGACATTATAGTTTTGTTTCCGTAAGAACTATTGGATATAATTAGCGCTACAGTGTCGCCCTGCATATACAACAGTGCATACTTCTTGTAATTTGATTCCCAATATACAAAAAAAAATGTAATTCATAGTGCATACACTATAAAATTGTATTCAGTGTTAGTGGAAAGTTATTAATAACGTACTTAATTGATAAAATAAGTTATCATATGAATAACAAAAAAAATGCTAATGAATAAAAGGTTTATTGGAACAGATAAACAAATATTTTAACAGATAACTATAATTTCAAATAGTAAGAGCATAAGCTGCTAAAGTTCTATCCAATTTACAAACTTTTAAGGTGAATAACTTCTTATTTTCTCTCCTTTGTATAATTTTTCAATATTAATATTAGCTTTCAGAAACTAATCAGATTCCTAGCTTCTAACAACTTGAAGAATTAGTCCATCTGCTTTTGTAGGAACTGACTTTGCACTCTTGAAATTGTATTTCAACTTGATGTGATGGCATTTTCACAAAACTGTCTTATATAGAAGAAATTATTATTTTATTCTTAATAATTATCCCAACTTCTTTAAAGAGATCACAGTCTATATCCCATTTCACAAAAACACCTGTCAATCTCTAGTTCATACAATGGTAATAATAGTGATATTCAATATAAATTTTTCCTATTTAATATAATGAACTCGTATTTTAGACCAGTAAAAGCTATGAAGCATTATAGGAATTATTGCAACCTATGAGACTGATCTTTTTGAGGATCATCTTGTCAAAAACTCAACTTTTTTTAATTTCAAGAATTACAAGGATATAGGAGCAAAAAAATAAAAAAAAGGTAGGAGTTAACTTCCGTTTTAATAGTTACTTTCCTTGTAAACCTTGAGAATAGAAGTATAAATTTTCGAAACATTAGAATACTGAGTTGATTTTTTGACCAGATAACCCTCAAATGTCCACCAATAACTTTTTTGTTTGTTTTCAAACGTATTTCTTTTTTCAACAGTCCTTTTAGTCTATTATAAACACAACTTTCAAGATACGACCGACAATTGGTCATTTGTAGGGATACAAACAAGAAATTAGCTTAAGAAAAAAAATGTTTCAACAATTATATCAGAAAAAAATAGTTCAATGTTTGTTGGTCATTGTTCCAAAAAAATTCTTGGTTAAAGTAAAAAGGACTGATGAAGTAAATTTGAACAAAATTAAAAGAGAACACAGAAACTTACTACTATATTTCAACCAAGTTGTCTTCAGTTAGTAAAATAAAAAAGTAATTCACTTTAATGACAAAAGAAAACTCCCGTGTACTTTCTGTGAATTTAGTTTATATATATTGGTAGCAGATCTTCTCTCAAGCATATTTTATTGAAAATGATCGCAGTTTCTGCATTCATGACCTGATCTTTTTATTAACAGATTTTAGTCTCCTAGCTATTTTCCTTACTGTAGTAGGTAAACAATTATTTTAGTGTTCCCCTACTACAATAAGGAAAATAGCTAGAAGGTTAAAATCTGTTAATAAAAAGGTTGTGAATGCAGAAACTGTGATCATTTTCAATAATATATATATATATATATAAAGATTTCACATAAACACGTGAAACAACAATCAAACCACAATAAGAAATGGGAAAACAAGAAATGATCAAACCACAATAAGAAATGGGAAAACAAGACTAAGATCTTTCAACCATAAGAAGCGGTCTTTGTCAGAGTTCTTAAATTTTGAGTCTGTAAGTGTGTTTCCTTACTCTGTGTGTTACTCTTCTTGAATTTTGAACTCTTATTGTGTCCAGTTTGAATCGTGTTTCGTTTTGTTAAGTGATATATATATATATATGATCAAACCCCAATATGAAACGGAAAAACAAGACTAAGATCTTTCAACCGTAACAAGAGATTTCTGTCAGAGTCAAAAATCCAACTAATAAAAATGTTTCACGTGTTTAAGTGAAATCTTTTGAACGATTTATATATATATATATATATATATATATATATATATCAATGATCAAACCACAATAAGAAATGGGAAAACAAGACAAAAATCTTTCAACCGTAACAAGCGGTCTTCGTCAGAGTCAAAAACCCAACTGAACACTAGATGCAGAAAACATCTGGTGATGAGTTGAGAAGAGTGGGAGGGAAGAGTGGTTGAAAGATCTTAGTCTTGTTTTCCCATTTCTTATTGTGGTTTTATCATTGATTTTTATCACGTGTTTATGTGAAACCTTTATATATATATATATATATATATATATATATATAAAACAATTTTACTCAATATACTATTACTATTTTCTAAAAACATAGAATGACTACTCATATGACGTTAATGATTATAGGGTTATCTTATAAGGTTAAAGAAATATTGGCCCATTAAAATAATTATTTCGACCGACAGATAATCTCAATTGAAATAAGTAAGCACTGCATTTCACCACAGCACATGCATTAGATACTACTGAAATTTACGGCTTTAATTTCAATCCTGTCAGCTTAAGGCGCAGTCAATTTGTCTTCCTGTATATTTATTATTCGTCTATCGTAACTCATATGTTTAGAGCCTGCGAAAAGAGAGGCTTAGTCGATGAAAGAAAACGACAACTTATGGAGGCCCTTTAATACAAATTATTTAAATAAATAATAATACATTGCTAATGATTTTAAAACCTATTGAAAATATGAAATAGAATGCTGTTTACTTGAATCAACGTATTTTAGTAATAATAATAAAAAATATATTTTTAAAATAATAATGCATACGATAAAAAGTACTAGAATGACAGTCACTATAGTTTGATGATAGTTTTTTACAACACGGCATACTTACATTATTATTACATCATATTACAAGTAGAGTAATAGATGTAAAAGATATAATTTCAATAAAGCTTTTGAAGACAAACTGCAACTAATGGAAGGAAAAGTTACTGGAAAGTACATAAGTTGTTAAATTTAGCTGATATAATATGGATAATTCCTAGTTTTGAAGCATAGGTATGTATACTATGATGCTTGTCTTAGTATACATATTAGATATGTATCTTATCAAGCTTACAGATGTGCTTCATTATAATATAATGTTCATCGTGTAGACTTAAATTTCATAAGATTTTTTTCACTTTGATACTGTACATAACAAGTTTCATAGTAAATACGTGAAATAAAACTTAATACTCAATTTTTTGAATTAATTAATATATATATATAGCAGATTCAATAATTTATCGACTGTTTGATAGAATAGATGTGTTCTCTTATTGGGAGTCGGTCAAACTTCTAGGATAAAAAATCAAACTCTCGTTGCCAACGTTTCGGTTTTATTTAAAACCTTTTTCATAGGCATCTTCTTTATACACTCTTCTTATATCCTCATAAAACCTATATTTCTTCTTATATAAACCGAAATATATATATAGCAGCTATATTATCGATATATTATTGAATCTGCTTTATATATATATATTTGCGTTTATATAAGAAGAAATATGGGTTTTTATGAGGATATAAGAAGAGTATATGGAGAAGATATAAATAATAAGGATATAAATATGGATAAGATATAAATAAAACCGAAACGTTGGCAACGAGAGTTTGATTTTTTACCTTAGAAAATTGACAAAATCCCGATAGAGAACACACCTATATATATATATATATATATATATATATATATATATATATAATGATCAAACCACAATAAGAAACGGGAAAACAAGACAGATATTTCAACCGTAGCAAGCGGTCTTCGTTAGAGTCAAAAGCCCGGTATATGTTTGATCATTGATTGTTATTACACGTACTTAAGTGAAGTCTTTATATATATATATATATATATATATATAAAGATTTCTTTTATATTTATATATTTAAATATAAAAAGATATATATATATATCTGTACATTTTTGTGCCAGTCCTTCATTAATACACACATTATTAAAAATTTTAACAAACTTGGCTGATAGGTGTTTCATAACAAGGTTCTCAATTTTCTAAATTCTTCCAATTTTTGCCCAAATTGTTAATGACGTGCTGAAAATAAATGTTGATCATTCAAAACATGTCGACTGTAGGAGATATACTTTATTGTGTAGGCCAAATAACGAAAGTGTTATTTAAGAAAATTAAAAAGCTAGTTAATAAACAAGCATCAGCCAAGTTTGGTGTTATTTTAAAATATTATTTACACATTAAAATATATACTCGTATATATATAAATCATTTATTAATAACTTATTTTATTATTGTATGTATATAAAACAAGATTTCATAATATTATGTAAAACAAAAATGAACATCTAAACCACAGCAAGAAGTCAGAAAAATGTTTAAGATCGTTCTACCAAAACAAGTGGTCTTCGTCAGTTGGTCAGTACCATTTGGACTCTGACGAAGACCACTTCATTTAGTTGAAAGATATCAGTAATTTTTCGGATTTCTTTCTTTGGTTTAGTATATTATATATATTTATTTAGATATATATATATTTATTTATGGTATATATATTTAGAAAGTTCATTATTAGTAAAGAATCATAATCAAAAAGAAAAACATACACATACTGTAAATGTGTGCTTTTTCTTGAATTTTCTTTTCTTTCTTACTCTAATTTTGAGCTATTGGTGTTCATTGTACTCGTAAATTATTTTTACATTATTCAATTGTTATAAAAAGGAAAATGTTCCAGGTTACTAAATAAACCAAGCATAAAAAGATAACAATTAAAACCCACTGCGAAATCTCACTTCGATATCCAATTCAATATGAACATAACAGATTAGGACAACATAGCGTTTGCCCTAAGTGGATTAACTCACTTAGTTTCGTCCCTTTACTCTGTATCTATAGTATACCGTGAAATATATATATATATATATATATATTTGTAAAAGACGAGCCAATCCCTGTTACGTATTACTTTGGGCACTTCTTATTGGTTGTGGGTGTTTATTCGTTGAACACGTTTCTCCTTAGCACACTCCGTCTGCTCGGCCGCCTCAGCCTTCACTCCGGGAGAGGGCTCGCAGTCCCTACTTAATTTTCCAATAGAGTTGGATGAAGGTCTTGGCGTCCTGGCTTGGAAGTGTACCTCGTCGAACTCGGTGTTTACTATGGGCTTAGTGGATTTCATTAGATACTGGTTGTTGGTGTTTGCTGTAAATTCTATTGATGTGGGTGTATGTAGACCTTTTCCCCGTCGGTTTCTTAACACGCTTGGCTGCATCCGCCGTCCTTCCTGGAGAGGGCTCGCAGTCCCTACTTTAATTTCACAGAGGGCAGGAATGGCATAGGCGTCCTCACGCAGAAGAGTTCCTCGTAAGAATCTGGTCCGGGCTATGGGCATTATGATTTGAAGTTGAAGTTGAGTGTGTGTGGCGTTTGTCATTAGACCCCTTTACTGCAGTGTTTTCTTGAAGAATGCGTGGCGCCTTCCTCGTGTACACTTCCAAGCCAGGACGCCAAGACCTTCATCCAACTCTATTGGAAAATTAAGTAGGGACTGCGAGCCCTCTCCCGGAGTGAAGGCTGAGGCGGCCGAGCAGACGGAGTGTGCTAAGGAGAAACGTGTTCAACGAATAAACACCCACAACCAATAAGAAGTGCCCAAAGTAATACGTAACAGGGATTGGCTCGTCTTTTACAATATCTAATCTGGCATTCAACATATAATAACGCACAATCCAGCCAGGAACTACACCCACCAGCTTGAGAATGACCGAGGAACGGTCGAAACCGGTCGCAAGGACACGAGGAAGGCGCCACGCATTCTTCAAGAAAACACTGCAGTAAAGGGTCTAATGACAAACGCCACACACACTCAACTTCAACTTCAAATCATAATGCCCATAGCCCGGACCAGATTCTTACGAGGAACTCTTCTGCGTGAGGACGCCTATGCCATTCCTGCCCTCTGTGAAATTAAAGTAGGGACTGCGAGCCCTCTCCAGGAAGGACGGCGGATGCAGCCAAGCGTGTTAAGAAACCGACGGGGAAAAGGTCTACATACACCCACATCAATAGAATTTACAGCAAACACCAACAACCAGTATCTAATGAAATCCACTAAGCCCATAGTAAACACCGAGTTCGACGAGGTACACTTCCAAGCCAGGACGCCAAGACCTTCATCCAACTCTATTGGAAAATTAAGTAGGGACTGCGAGCCCTCTCCCGGAGTGAAGGCTGAGGCGGCCGAGCAGACGGAGTGTGCTAAGGAGAAACGTGTTCAACGAATAAACACCCACAACCAATAAGAAGTGCCCAAAGTAATACGTAACAGGGATTGGCTCGTCTTTTACAATATCTAATCTGGCATTCAACATATATATATATATATACATATATATATATATATAATTAAATAACTTGCCAACTTTAAGTCTAGTATGTCTAGTATGTCCATAGTAGTAGTCTAGTATGTACATACCTTCTAGAGTTTTCTTATGTAAGAATAAGAAACATACTAGACTTAAAGTTGGCAAGTTATTTAATGATATATGTTTAAAAGAAGGTCTGATCCCAAAGTACACCTATATATATATAATCAATGATCAAACCATAATAAGAAATGAGAAGAAATACTAAGATCTTTTAACCGTAACAAGCGGTCTTCGTACGAGACAAAACCCAACCAATTTTAGATATATACGAGTATTATAAGTGAGACTCTGGCAAAAGCCATTTGTTTTGGTTGAACGATCTTCTGATGTTTTTATTCTACTGTTGACATTAATATATATATATATATATATATATGTATATACATAACATTATTTTTCTTTTTTATTGACGTTTGATCTAGCTTCAATAATACAACACCTTTAAGCCGACGTTTCGTCTGTATTTGTAAACACCTTCAGGGCTACATTTAAACATAAATAAATAAAAAAAATGGTATTAAATATATGTGATCGGGATAAGGAAAACATTCAATATACATATGTCATAAAAATCTCAAGTATTACATATGTAATGAATATTACAATAACAAAATTATTTTATATTTGTAATGAACATTACAATATTTATACTATATGTGCAGGTTATGTTAGTTGTAGTTCAGTTGAAGCTTCGTTTCCCATAAATTTAATATTATTGATATTTTAAAATTAGAAATATTTTGCTTATGTGCTTATACAAGACAATAAAGCAATCCAAGAGAGAACTCACTGTGTGCAAGGGCTATATAATTAGAGTTGAAGGCAAGTTGGGTTTTGGCGAGACGTCTGTTATGAAAAGCACTTGTCTTCGCGAAGTAGAACACGAGCACAGGAGCAAGTCACGAAGTGGCCGGCCTACAGATCAAGACTGACTGAACGCGCCCCACCTTCTTCAGGGGGAAGGTTTCACTTTTCCCCTCATCTCCTAATCACCTGCTCTCCGGTATTCCTTATTCAAGGTCCTTGTCCAGTCATAAACAACCCTTGCGCCTATTTCTTTCTTATTGCCTCCTTAACTGCCTTTTAATCTTTCCACCGACTTAAATCCAATCCTTCCCAACCAATTCTAAATACTATATATTTTTTTAATTTATTGCAACATATTCCACATTGTACCATATGCATTAATTGCACGTTATGTACAATAACTCTTATTCATACAATGAAATAAGTCCATTATATATACTGTTTCATTAAAATACACAGCAGCCTCTGCGTTGACGACTTTTAGGCTGGAACAGCTTAGTTTGAAAGTCGTAAATGCCGAAGCTGCGGTACATTTCAACAATATATATATATATATATATATATATATATATAAAGATTTCACATAAACACGTGAAATAACAATCAATGATCAAACTACAATATGAAATGGGAAAACAAGACTATGATCTTTCAACCGTAAAAGTGGTCTTCGTCAGGATCACAAATGCAGAGTCAGTTGGGTTCTTTGAGGCAGTCTTTGTAGATCCTTCAGAACACTCATACACCAAGTGTCCAGGAAACTGAGTTGTCTTCATGTTACATATACATGACGAGAGTTTATTTCAAAATTATTCATTTTGGTACTTTTTTTTTCATGTACTAGAAAATATTCCATTGTTAGAAGGGCTTAAGTACATTTATGAAATATTTAAATCACTATAATATTGTCAATCAAATCTGGATAAAAATCATCTATTAAATTTTTTGTACATATTGTTGTAATAAATGTTCTAAACCGAAAGTGCTACCTTAATTTCTTCGACAATAAAAAAAATCAATTAGTTACTTATTTATCTGTGATAACGTCATAGTACTTGTATTTTATTCGTTATACATTCCTTACACCCCTCGGAGTCATTTAAACATTTCTATGAGAGATCTACATATCTGGAGCAGCAAAGCCTTCGTAAAAGTTATTTGCTCTGAAGAAATAACAAACTTTTGACCTTTACATTTTTCGCTACCCCTAATCATTCTTAAAATAACTGTAACTAATACTATATCCTTATAATATCTGTATATATATTTTTTTCTCATTTTAATTAGAATAAAACTCTTAATAATCGAGACTGGTTCAATGTATTAATGTTCCGTTAAAACTGGCTTGTACAGACTTATTGAAATATCGACCTACTTTAACTCGAAATGAATTAATCCCTGCATGGAATAAACCTGGTAATATAGCTTTTTAATAACAACCAGCAAACGTGCCCGTCTTTGACGGGTGCTTTTTCAAAAATTCGGAGATGGTATTCCAAAATATCATTAGAAATTATAGAATAGTAGAAAATGTCATTATTGGTACAGTGTTAAATAAATGCTTCTGTATATGTCACGTTAGCTGTCTGTCCTTCATGTTAATGGAAGAACATAGAGCTGGAACCACTGACTCTTGGGTAAGCAAACTACAGTTGACCATATGAGAAAAACTTGGTTTCACTCACTTCAATTCTTACGGTAGATAGAGTTTCCCCTTCCGACTTAGTTATCGTGATTGCGAAACAGACGCTGACAGGACATTGCTATCGTTTGAATGGAATCGATTAGTGGCTCGGAATTAATGGTATGCGTCGTATACACACAGACTCCACAGTACCACACCCAGTCATGATGTCCACCTCTATCGCGTATCTGTGCAGAGCACGAACTCAGAATCGTGTCTGGTGCACATTTTTGGAGCACTCAAGTTTCGTAACATGAGATTTGTTACTGCAACTAAATTGCAGCATGATTGGTGCCCCTACTTTAAGTTTTAAGTCATAAGCAGCAAGTCTAGGAGCAGTCACGGAGTCAAGAAATTCAATTGGATAATGAACTGCTTCTTCATCACTAATCACTGACTCTGTGTACTGATTTGTAAGTTGTTTCCTTAGCTTGATATAGTGCAAGGACTTGTTTATTGATTTTTCCTGCTTGCTCATTTGTAGTGTTGATAATTGCTCGTTCACAAAGTCAGTTATTCTGAATAGATGACAGATCTTAAAGTTCGGGAAACATCTTATCAATTATCTCTTGCTGGGAGCTTAAATTCAAATGATATTGAAATCAACTTACAAAACATACTTGCTATACCTGTACATTTTCAAAATAAATATATCTGTGAAGTTAGCCAAAGACAGCTTAAAAGTCCATAACCTCTCTTCTACGTTGAATTCCCAATCCATTCAAAGCTTCGATTTTAAGTGAAACATATAGAAATCAACTTTTTACTATTTAAAAAAAATATAAATAAAAAATAGATTTAAGAGATTTCAAAACATATAAATTTGTCAGAATCTCGAAATCATATCAAGAATATTATATTTTAGTTATAACAAAGTAAAAAGTCAGAGGACATATATAATGGAAAATTTAGAATTAAAAAATGTTACATAATCATGGAATTTTTTTTCTTTTTTTTTATTGTTTAAACATCAGCCGTTTATGGTCTTTATATTTGGTCGGTGATTCTATATTGGGAGTCCTAAAGTTTTCCTAACTCAAGTGTATTTAGAGTAGGGATCTTTAACGAGTGCCTGACATCGCGCAGGCTCGGGAACGACAACTTAACGTCCTCTTCGAGGGACGGCTTACTCAGATTTATTCACCTCTCGCGTGATTAAATCGAGGGTTATGTGGGTATCGAACCCTAGACTTACTAGTTCAGATGCGAGTACGTTAACCACTGAACTAACCTGGCCCCTTATGGAAAATGTTACATTAATGATTTAATAATCATTTTATAGTTATACAAATTATAAAAACGAGTATTCGAAACAATTAAGAAAACCTTTTGCTATACTTAATGGTTAATGAAAAGAACAAGGTAATTTTACATTTCTCGAAGGGTTTCATTTTTGAAGACAGACTTATTTTTGTACATAGAATATGTATATTGTTTTCTTAAGTGCTAGAATGCTTACAAAATGTCATGATGTGAGTGTATGTATAAGGTATTTAGGAATATACGTTCTATATGAATAGAATGTCATGGTAGGGAAGCGACATAGTATGCATGTATGGGTGTGTATCAACGTATGTATGTGGTATATGGGAATGGTATTAAGGAATACCATGGCATGTGAATGACATTGTATGAACGGTATGCATGCTGGAAGTGCATGTATGAATATTGGTATATAGAATGAATGTTATGGTATAAAACGACCTAGTATATATATACTCTGTAGATAGGAGTGGTATGAGTGAGGTACTTATTGTGTTATATTATCAATTGCATATCCTTATTTGGCATTAAAACATATTATGCATGCATGGATATGAATGAATGTATGTATATGGTATATATGAATGATATTAATGAATATCATAGTATGGTAATGACATAGTAACATATGAATGTCACGCTCCCCTGAAATGAATGTATTTATTGATAAATATGTATGAATTGGTTGTTATGGTATGAAAAGATCTATATGTGCTTATGTTGTAGGTGTTAACGTATATGAGATGCTTACGAATATATAAATTGGATGTCATAGTATGGAAACGACATGATGGTATTTAATTTCCTTCTTTAACTTTTATGTTCAATAGTAGATTGACACAAGACAGTTGCTAAAACTCAGGATTGAATCTGTGTCAAATGACCAAGAATTAAATACTATAAGCCACCTGCACAGTATTACCAACGTCATCCATAAAACAAAACTAAGAATATGTCATTGTGTTTTACAGGTATATCATTTTTAACCTGATATATTGTGATATATCTATCAGGCATATGTATTCCTTATTTCGTATGAATGTCCTTATATGGTTTATGTGAATGGTTGAATGAAATGTCATTGTATGGGAATGATATGGTATGAATTGTATGTATATCGTATACATGAATGCTTGACTGATTAGGTATTACCTACTATGAAGAAGAAACAATTAAAGCAACCAGATATAGGTAACTATTGTTATTTCTTAGAGAGGAGAGGTGTGTTCAAAATTATTCTTTATGCTATTAGATTTTATAGGAATCTTTGCTATCCACTTCACATATATGATCCAAAATGTTCAAAGTACACACACGTTAGATTAAAGTACGTCATGCTGTCTCAGTAGTTTGTTTCTTTATCAGTTGCAATAGATCTGACTGTCAAGTACATTCTGAATAAATAATTAGTTTGTTTTATTCTTTTTATTAATCGAGCCACCATGAAGGATTACAAGGTTATAAGACAATAGGGCCTTAGAGTTGATGTATTTAAATGGAATAATTCTAGATTGTATCTTGAAATGGAGGATGACTCAACAAGGGAAGCTTCATTGAAGACAGGTTATCTGTTTTGATTTATTGTTATACGCTACTTTTAAATTACATGTTGGTTGATTTATTCATATGGAAGCTGTCATACTGAGATCAGTATTGTCACAGGATTTGATAAATAATCGTACAGTAAAGATATCTATTAGTCTTAGAGTCGTGTACACTCTTGGTTCGATTAACAGTTATAATATCTACATATACGAGTTCAAAATCGAAGAAGAGTAACCTATAGATTAAAAAAAACACATTTACAAACTGAAATTTTCGAAAAACTCTGTCTTCAGGAGAAAAAATAAAATGAGACCAAGCACTTGTAGACGTAACAGCAAGTAACCCGTAATAAGTGATTCTCGTTTCTCTTTTCTCCTGAAGATGAATGGCTCAAAAATTTGAGCTTATAAGTGTGTTTCTTAAATCTGTATGTTACTCTTCTTCGATTTTGAACTCGTATGGTGTCCGGTTTGGATCGTCTCAATCGTTGCCAAACTTCAGAGCAATTCAGATCTATCCTCCTTATTACGAGAACATCGAAATATAATAGTGAGTTTCTGTTTTATTTTGGTGTGTTTTTTTTGTGAATATAGTTTATATAGTGCATGTAACCGTCTTATTTAATTGGTTATATGTATATATATATACAAGTTAACAAGATTTCACAATAAACACGTAAAACAACAATCAATGTTCAAAACACAATAAGAAATGGAAACAAAGACTTAAGATCTTTCAACCATAACTCGTTTTTGACTCTGGGTTTTCAAACAGTTGAGTTTTTGGCTTTGACAAAGACTGCTTGTTGCGGTTGAAAGATCATAATCGTTTTTTTTCTCTTTTTATATTGTGGTTTGATCATTGATTGTTATTTCACATGTTTATGTTAAATCTTGAATATATTTATATATATATATATATATATATATATATATATAAGTCTTCATGGTATGAGCTATATTTTTATGTATTTATTAATGTGATATCAAAATACTTGTCTTTTGCAAATTTTCTGTTCTTTGATAAATTTAATAAATAAGACAGAAATGTAATATAAACACGTCATATTATATTATTTTCTACAGATTTTTAAATTAATTTATCTTTTTAATAACCGTAAAAATAAGGTATTTAGAAATCTATAGAAAGAGGCCTTTTGTATATTATAGCATGTAATTTTTGTTGTAAGTAAACATTTAACCTGTCTTCCCAGCGAGAGACATGAAAAAAGAATTGATGAAATTAATTTAATTAGATTAGATTAGGTTAGGTTATAGAGGCAGTTTCTCGGGAGAACACACGTAGGCTAAATATTGGTCTTTCCTGATTCGACAAAATGAATATTCCACATTGGGAGTACTGAAATTTGTCTACAGTAAATTAAGTGAATTAAGTGTTTACGGTAGAGATCTTTAGCGAGTACCTGAGAAAAGTACAGTCTCAGGACTGACAACTTACTGACCTCTCCGAGTTACTTAAACGTAAAGCCATACTTTTATGTACTTTATTTACTAGCACATTATCTAATTATATTATTTTTTACTTGATATTTTAGTTTTAAAGTATTCCTATTAACTTGAAATTGGCTAAAATGGGTTCCAAATAATAAATGAGCAAACTTTTTTTTCACCTTCGGAGTAAATAAATCGATGGTTAGAGTGGGTATTGAACCTCGAGTCAACCAGTTCAGAGACGAGCACGTTGGCACTTGTCTACCCTGCCCTACGCAAATTAATTGAATTACACTGATCTCTTAAAGATTTCTTTGCGGTCATTGGGCTGTTGTAGAAATCCTTCGAATCGATTAATTCTGGGGGAAATTGGGCAGGAGTTCCCAAGACCAGTCCGATAACCTTATCCCAGTCATCTAAACTGGCAGCGCTTCCTGTGCCCCACCTCCGCATCGCCTGATACCCATCTCTCTACACCTGGCTAGCTTACAGCCCCATAAATAAAATCAGAACACGACCAAATGACCGGCTTTCGCGCCCATCCACCTAGCCCCAAGTCTTCATTATATCTACCAACAAAATACTTCTTTTTCTCTTTCATTTGCGTCACAAATTGAATTTTTCTTTTCTATCTTAAACCCGGATTTAATTTCCAAATATTCTTTATCTTATTTTCCATCAAATTATACTTCTGATCTAAAAAAAATCGCAAAAAAATTATCAATAACTCGTAATTTCTAACTTGGATGGAACAAAATTATTAATAACCGAATATCATACTTATGTTAAGTTTAATCATTCAAAAACTTTAACCATTGATAGTACTAACAAATATTGTAGGGTAAAAAGCTAACGAAATGGTCTCCACATATAAAAATTTAATGGTATAAACAACGCGTTTCGAACACGTAGTGTTCTTTCTCAGGCATTGACTAAAAAATACAATGTCATCAGAGAGCTATTTTTCATTAATTCTTGAGGAAGTGTTTGAAACGCGTTGTTGATACCATTAAATTTTATATGTGGAGACCATTTCAATTGCTTTTTTCCCTACAATGAGTAAATACCACATAATAACTGATTGCACTACGTTAGAACTAACAAATATTTGGTATATAAGTAATAATAATATGATTTTTTTTTTATTATTTATACCGATCCTTTAGCCGGCGATAACGTCAGCCGTTTACCGGCTTTTTGTTAGATCAGTGATTCTATAGATTCTACATTGGGAGTCCTAACATTTTGCCTAACTCGAATGAATTTTGAGTAGCGATCTTTAACGTGTGCCTGACGTCATATAGGCTCGGAGCCGACGACTTGACGTCCTCTCCGAGAGATCGAATCACGTAGACTACCAGCCCAGAGGCGGGTCCGTTAACCATTGAGCTAACTTGGCCCTATAGAGATTGATTTAGTTATTAAGAAATTCAAACTAGATTACACTCATGGATTCAAAGTGAAACCATGTATTCAAGTTATGTAAATTCAAAAATAATATTAAACAAACAATTATAACATAGTTTCGAATTGAACAAATAATTAAAATATGTACAGTTTTAAAAAAGGCATAACCTTAAACAACTCATATACCTAGTCATGATCTAGACCAGGGTTTCCCAAACTTTTTCTGGCTGGCGCCCCCTTGTCTTCTAGAATAGACTGCCAGCACCCCCTTGTCTTCTAGAATAGCCTGCCAGCGCCCCCTTGTCTTCTAGAATAGCCTGCCAGCGCCCCCTCCCCCCCATAAAAATGGAAAGATATGCCAAGCCTATCAGATCTAACCTATTCTATTCAGGTTTAACTTTTTTGGAGAAAGAAAAAATAAATCTCAAGTTAGTTACCTTCCGAGGTTTCAAATGTTTCTCTAGCTGCTAGACAGCTAGAGTCTAGCTGTCATGCAATCTACAGCCACAATCTATCTTTACAGAATTGACATTGCGGTCTACTATTTATATAGGTAACGATCATTTCATTCTTCTTATCTCGACCGAAAACTCATTTACTTCCGATCAAGGCTGACCTCTTAATCCATAGGACATACGTGAAAGAGCAGCTTATCTTTTTATTCCCTTTATTTTGACCGAAAACTCTCTTTTACTTTCGACCGGGGCTGACCCCTTAATCCTCAGGTAAAAGAGCGGCATATATTTTGAAATTATTATTTCGAATTTTTATTACTTGTATGGTTTTTGATTGTTACCGCCAACAGTTTGGGATGGCGGTGTAAGTATTGTAGCAGCCAGCTGCTACATAAGCTACACTGTCGCCACCAACCATCTATTTTTTTAGTTACCGCCCCCCAAACCGCATATTTTGCGTTACCGCCCCCCAACCGCCTATTTTTGCGTTACCACCCCCCCATATCAAACCATCGCCCCCAGGGGGGCGGTACCGCCCACTTTGGGAAACGCTGATCTAGACAAGCATGCACTGTGTTTCCATGAACTCATGATTAAAATAAGAGGAAGAAACACTAAGCCTCCACACAGTAGATTTTATCGAACGGAGGTCGATAAATTTTGAGCACGTTGTGTTTATTCTCAAGTTACATCTCCAATTTAAAATATTAATAAAAATGTGTAATTTAAAGAAATATAAAAACCAAAATATATAAACTGAGGCATTTATGTAACTGTTTTTAGTTTATATGTTAATTAATATTTTGTATATTTAATTTCACATTTTAATTTATATTTTATATTGTATATGTAATCTGACGATGAAAACTAAATTTGAAAGGTGACAACATTGGATAAAATCTTTTGTCCGAAGACTTAGTCTTTTTTCTTCTTAATCTATTCATATACCTACATTTTTTACTTAACTTTGATTTATTTACTTGCATTTATTATTAAATTTTAAAAATATTTGTCTAAAAACGTTTAATACAGATTATTCCACAATTATAGAATATACAATAAATTGAAAAGAAGTTTGAATTATTTTTTTAGTTATTGAATTTTTAAATGGTTTACCTTTGTTTTAAATTATATTCCAGTTAATTGCATTTTAACATAAAGAAGAGTTGATACAGAGTATAAAACCTTATTGATAACTCCTTCATGATTAATACTCGTTAATACTCCTTAGATAAGTTTATACTTGTTTCTGTTTGGGTAAACACATATTTTATATATAAATATCATTGTTCAAAGCACAGTAATGTAGTCAGAAAAGGGATTAAGATGTTTCAACCAAAACGACTGGTCTTTGTCACAGTTTTTCTTGAAATGACACAAACTTTCCCTTTTCCCGACAAGAAATGACAGGAAAAATTTTATCTATACTGGATTATTCTAATCTAAATGCACACGGTCTCCTCCAAGGAAGGACTATGCTGTGGTCATTGCCACTGTACAGTCTATATTTATTTTTCTTTGTTTGTTGGAGATATAATGTTTACTTTTCCAACCGTTGCAGTGGTAGTCTCACAAGGGAAACCCACATAGACCAAATATTGGCCTATTGTAATTTCATTATTGTGTAATGATTGATTCTACATTGAGAGTACTAAAATTTGCCTCACTCAAGTATTTTTAGAGTAGAAGGATCTTTAACGAGTACCTGACAGCGTACACACTCTGGCCCGATGGTTTAACTTCTTCTCCAAGGGACGACCTGCTCAGATTTATTCAACTCTCTTATGAATAAATCGAGAACCTGAGTGGGTATTGAACCACAATATGAATAAATCGAGAACCTGAGTGGGTGTTGAACCACAATATGAATAAAAAAAACACATAGATAAATTTAAAACACACATTTAGAGTCTCTAATTTTTGGTTTGAACATTCAATCATTGTCAGGAGAAATAAGAGAGGTAGGAAATATATTAGATACTGTAAGTCTGTGTTTCTAATTTATCCATGCTTTTTTATCTATTTTGAACTTTATTTGTCCGTTTTGGATCAGTTTATATGCTAATAAACTAATAAGTAAGCGTATATACTAAAAAAAAGTATATTAACAAATTTATTGATAATTTATATTTATATTGATCTATATAAAACATACTACGGTAACTTTTATAAGGTGGTATATTTTTTATTTGCAAAAAAATTATTTGAAAGTAGACGAATTCCTAAATTAGTGGAGATTTAAAATTAAAACAAGATAAGATGATAGATTATTATTATATAATTACTCTGATTAGATCTTTTTTTAAATAAAGTTGTTGCAATTAAAGACAAGTTATTTATTTTCAAATAAACGTTGGATAAAAGAAATAAGAAAAAACATATATATTAGTATAGATGATATCTTTAGGGAAAGTACTTAGGATGTCAAACAGCAAAATAGACTTAAATATCATATCAAAAAACAGATGCCATGTGAAGTTTAAATTTGAATTTCATTTGACACCTGATTTAATTCAGTCAGAAAAATAAAATTATTAAGGAGACTGACCTTTCATTGAATGTACTGCTTCAAGCGAAATCCTTTATCAAACATTTCACAGAGTGATGCATACTCAAGCTTATACCATCTTCTTGGTTCATCAGCTGTTATTGTCTACTGTATCTCATTTCTATAACCTTTTATTAAACTTCTTTATCAAAAGGTTATATATGCGACTTATCTCTTTCTATTTCATTGGATTGAGTTATTTCTTGTCTTACATTTTGTTGTGTTGTAATATGGCATTTCTTGCCTTAAGCATGCAAGTTGGATATTTCATTTGGTTACAACATATTCAATATTGATAAATTATATTCAATATTATATTAATTAAAAGAAAGCTGTTGTTTAACAGAAGTCAGAGAATACATTATTAAATGTTTGATCTATAACTGCAATTCAATCTAAATGGTGAAAGAAAAATGTAAAATATTCTACTAGAAGTCAATGGCTAAGAATCAGTCTCATTCGAGTACGACCTCCAGAGTATCGGCTGTCAACCTCTTACATGAACACCAGTAACCATCCCTTACTTTGTAACGTTGAAAAAAAATAATGACAAAATTAATTTGACAGGTCTGTTTTATTCAAAATTCTTTTCTACCTTGTTTGCTATTTCTCTACTAGAAAGTATATTTACTAAATTTCAAGATTTTTTATTTGTTTTTTTCCGATACCTACAGCTATATGCTCTAAGCTTTAGTACTGTTTTAGGGACAGAAAGTGTTGCTCATTTAAAATTTGGCACCCATTTTAGCTAAATTTCAAAGTTATTCAAATTCTTTAAAACTAAAATATCATATAGAAAAATCTGTAGTGGCCTACACTCATGCTATAAGTAAACATAATATCAAACTCATTATCCACCAATTGATGTTTATTTTGTTGTTATTTAAATCAATATGTGTCATTTGTTTAAATTTAACTGTAATCGCTTTATTAGTTATAAAACTTATGAATATTTCTTTTGATAAAAATTATTAAAATGAGGGCCTGAAACTCATTGGACTCGTACGCTCTGCAGTCTATATTGTTGTAATAACATATGACATACCGCTGTCATGCCATTGTTGTAACTTCAGATTTTCTGTTCATTAATGTCCTTTATAAATGAAAATAGAGGACTATTCACACTTGTTTGAATGGCAGATGTTTATTAGTCCATCATTCCTGGAGGTAGTAAAGGTAGTGATTAATACACCTATCAATACATATGTTTATTTTTGTATATCATACCACTGATGCATATAATATCATTAGTATAACTACAGCAGTAATAACATATTTGAAAAGCGAAAGTGTAAATTTCATACTACGAAATAATCTCTTACAGGAGAATATGGCTTTTGTTCCAATAGCCACTGGATCTCTTACATAGTTTACCTGACCTTCTACATTGAATATTTCAGACAAATTTTCCCATTTAAAACTTGATAATATTCCTATTTTGTGTCAAAAAATCAGAAACAATTAAGAAAAAATGCCCTCTTAAGAGAATATTTACGAGTAATTTTAGATGTAGGATAATTACATTTATTATTCATCAAAGAATGTTTTCAATTTTGAATAATGTTTCAAATTTTTTGTCTTTTATAGTATTATTATACTGGGAATTTTATGGCTTCCAAGTATTTAATAAAAATCACTTTTCTTCCCATTTGTCAAAAATCATATATACCAATCCACTGTGAGTGAATGTTACCATTTTCCTGCTTGCTGCACTCTGTTATAAGGTTTCAGTGAATGTATATTGAGAAAAAATATATTAGTTGTTAGCCAGTTTTACATATTTAAATCAAAGTCAAAGCTGGCTATTCAGTATAATTTAAAACTTTTATTGCTGAAAGCTTGTAATTTTTAAAAATTAATAGATTTGAACAATTTGAACGAAACCGCCAAAGTTGAAGGTAGTTGACCCAAACAAAATTAGGTGAAAGTTAATACGTGTTTTGATGTATAGTACAATGTAGTACTTGTATTGTGTTGCAATATTGTAGAAAAGCAGTTAAGCACATGTCTGTCTACACCAAGGTTCTATCAAATAGTGTGACTCGTAAATGATAAATATGTTAAATAGATATGTATCTACATGTATGCATGAAGATTTCATGCTAAAAAACATTTAGCATGAATTAAACATGGATTTACAAAACCTCATAACATCTAAATTAATAAAAAAAACAACAAATTTTTTTTAAGATGACTATACTTTAATTATAGCAACATAAAATTTTGCATCAAACAATGATTTTTTTAAATTTGTTTGCTTTTTTTTAGATAACTATTTAAAGGTTACTATCGAACTAGATTTTTTTTATTGTTCACTAAATCGCAGCTTCTACGAATTGTAGGTTACTAATAAGTGGCACAGTTTGTTTTTGCTTATAGATTGTGTAGAGTCTAATTTAAGACAAGTCTGGTGTAATAAAGTGCGTGATGTAAACATTTTTACAGTTTTCTTTCGTAAACAAAGCCACTTGTTTGGCGCCCATCTCTTAAAACAAATATTCAGAACAGCAACTGTTGAAGACGGTATTTAAATAATAACTGGACTGGAATGCAAGTAGTTGAAACGAAATAGAGTTTATATCCAACATTATTTGGCATGTAGTTAGAATTTTGTTGGAAGCTGATTCCATCACATGCTATTTTTGGAAACTAATATTTAAGCATCTATAAATGAATACTGTTTTAATATATTCCCATCGTCAGCCTTATCATTTCCGCTATTCCAGGTATACATTTGATAAATACTATTAAATACATATTCATACTATTAATATAAGATGTATAGGTTAGGTTACTGTGGATGTAGAGAGAAATATCGCTCCTTTGAGATACTACACAATGAATATTTAACATTTGAATTTCTAAATATTGCCTAACACAATTATAGTTAGAGTAGAGATCTTTAACACGTACCTGGCATCGTACAGTCTAGGGCTAACGGTTTAATGTCCGCTCCCCCCCGATGTGCCTTCACCTTGTCGTGGTGGGGGGGCTTAACATGCTTGAGTGGTTGCTCCCTCATGGCGTGAACTAAGAAAGGCACAACTTGGTAGATGGTTAACCTGGGTTAACTCTCACTCGATCGCGCGTTGGCTTGTGGGGTAGTCCATCTTGAACTATAAACCTTATGCGGCTAAATCCTTTTTTTTTTGTAAGATTTTGGGCTTTTTTTTGGGGAGGGCTTTGGCTGTGTCCCTAGGTTGAAGGGTAGAAGGCAAGAGCAGACCTTCCACTTGGGGTCGGCGTGTGGAAGACCCACTCGATCGCGCCCCTGTGGGATTGCCATCCTTTCAGGTACTTCCCATTGATTGTCTTGTTTCTTCATTTTCAGGTTTCTTGTGACTTAGTGAAAAAACAGCACGCTAAAAATCATCAAACTATTCTGCTTTATCATCCTATGGCCGAAAGTCTCCGGGATATGATTAAATCAAAACTAGCTTAACGTCCTCTCCGACAGATGAGCTGCTCAGTTTTTTCACTTTCCGCGTGAATGAATCCAGTGCGAGAGTGAGTATTAAGCCCCAGATCTACCAATCCAAAAGCCAGCAAGCGACATATATTTAATGAATTCCTCCATGAAGATGAAAAGAGTGCTCACCGAGTCTTTAAAACTTAATTTCAACAAATTATATCAAGTTCCTCTTGGATTTGCTCATATGTAGAGAGATCAGCTCTTTACATTTAAATCTCTTCAGAGCACCATATAAGCTCATATCATAACTTCATCGTAACAATTTATTATTTTTTTCTTATATTTTTATTTGCAGTTGCTTTTCTGTCTCTATTCTTTATAACATACTTATTTTTCAGAAACTTTATTTTTTTTAACTTGTTTTTTTTTTATAGTTCTTGATTAACATAGCCTATATTTAGTATTGAGTTGTCTAATTTTCTTACTAAACTCAAATAGTGGAAAAATTATTGAATAATGTGTTTCTCTTTACTTTGTGTTATGAATCTTAAATTTAAAATTTTTTTTTTTCAAATTTTGTGTGTGTGTGCACGTGTGTATTTTAGTTGTATCCGCTTAAATACAACATCAAATTGTGTCCAAATGTCTTTAATATAATTTTATGTCGTAAAAATGGTATACAAAATTGAATAAACTGTGGTAAACATTTCAATTTCAAATCATATTTTCTACAAAAAGAAAAAAAAAGTCAACAGGATTGCTTTTTTAAGTGAAACAACATTGGTCTTGATTGTTATTTGGATAGGTGACACAGTATATTGTTGTTGTCCCCAGTAGTTTTTCTAATTGTGAAATTCTAAATTTCACAATTTCAATTTCCATCGAGTTTTTCAACAGTTTCTAAATAAATTTGGAATAAAAAGTGTTTTGAATTTAAAAAAATAAGGTAATTGGATGATCAATACGAGCTGCACTTAACTCAGATAAGCGCCGCACGTGCCTTCCGTTGCGATATACGAGTACACGTCTTTCACAAACTCTCTAACATCTATTTACTAAATTATCTAGTTATTTTTTTTTTTTTTTTAAAAAAATAAGGCTGCAATATACTCGTTTATTATAATCTTCAATTTCTTTTCAATAGATTTATAAAATTGCAGACGAATAAAAATATTCAACAAAAGAAAATTGTTTTTATGTAATAGATATTACAATATAAGTATTTTCTTCTTTACACCCTCTCTCTTTGTTGTGACGTTTTCACAATCTTTTTTAACCAAGATTGCATCTTACCTATGCAACTAGTTCACTATACCTGTCATTAATTTATTCCTACAATATTAAGTGAAAAAAAAATAATATCTTTTATAAGAAATGTAAACTACTTCTGTTATAATTCCCTTTCAAGATAGTTTGTTTTCAGTATGCTATCGTTATCAACTGAAAAGACAACGATTAATGTTATCAATAACCTTTCTGGTGCTAAAGATAACAAAATCTTTATACTATTATATAAAGATTTCAGCCATATTGTATGTTTTCTACGAAAAATAGTACATCTATTGAAATATGTTTGTAAGAACTTGAATTTTGAAAACATGAGTCAGAACCTGGAGTAACTGATGCACAAGCTTTAAGATCTGTTAAATGTTACAATAACAGATCGTAATTTAAAATAACATTCAATTATATAATTATATTGTTAATTATATAATTACATAATTAAGCTTGTTTAATTTAGGAATGTTCAATGATAAAACCACTATATGAAATGGACAAAAGTGACAAAGATCTTTTAACCGTAACAGGCGGTCTTTGTCAGAGGCAAAAACCCAACTGAAACACTAGATGCAGAAACATCTTGGTGAGGGGTTGAGAGGAGTGGGAGTGAAGAGTGGTATTTTAAAAGGGTGTAAAGTGCTGGAATGAACAATAGTCCAGAGAGGGATGTTTGGGGAAACAAAGGAGAACAGTAAGAAAAAGTAAAAAAACTATCCGCTAGCTGACAACCCTCTTTGATGAGGCTAGTGTGTTTTGAATTAAACAAGTGTGTTATTTTACGTGTTTATGTGAAATCTTGTATTTAGGAAGGTTCATGGACCATAACTCAAATTCTAGTAATAATGTTGCGGACTCTACAATAATTTTAATAAATCTCTTTATTAAATATCTTTATTAAATTGAGCTAGACTAATAAGCTATATCTCTAGTTAAAAAATAAAATTAAAAAAAAATATTCACTTTTACAAATAAAAAATTTTTCTGTCCTTTCCACTATAACTATCTTTAATATTAAAATTATAGTAATCCGTCTTACCTCGTACCCTGCTGCTGAAGTTCTTAGACCGGTTTCGGGCGTCACCCATCTTCAACAAGAACTGATCAACTAGAACTACGGAGTCCTACCTTTCTGTTTATATAACCTACCTACTTCCCAATGCTGCCTAGATTTTAATATTTAATTATTTTGATTTTACTTTTATTTTTATTTTATTTTACTTTTATTTAATTATTATTATTTAGTTTAATTCTTTTCTTATCTTATATTTAATTATAATAATTATAATAATAATTAAATAAAAGTAAAATAAAATAAAAATAAAAGTAAAGTCAAAATAATTAAATATTAAAATCTAGGCAGCATTGGGAAGTAGGTAGGTTATATAAACAGAAAGGTAGGACTCCGTAGTTCTAGTTGATCAGTTCTACTGATCAGTTCTGATAATTTTAATATTAATGATACTAACCTCTGTGGTAATGAAAAAATGCATGAATATAACTATCTTGGTGATTGTTTAGAGATTCTACGTCATTTGCAATGTTTTCCTTAAAAAAAGTTATAATTCAGTGTTCTATTTATAAGATCGAAATTATTAAAAATCAGATATTTTGGAAGTTTTAAAGAATGCTGTCATACTTCAAAAATTATAATTTTGAGTTATAATTTATTGTTTTATTGAGTTATAATTTATTCTAGTTATTGAATTATAAAGCTTCCATTATAATTCTCAAAATTGTTGTATGCACATTATTGTGGCATTCATATAGTTCAGGGCTTTTATTTTTTTTTTTTTACACAGGGAGCATCTATGAATTAAGGAAAATTCTGAGGCAAACTTTCAATTTTAATATGGGAAAAAATAGCAATGAAACTTAAACAGTGTTAAATTAGTACCAGGTCATTGCTCTCGTGAAGAGGATATAGTTGTTTTTTATAGTGCTCAATTTACTACTTATTAATAATATAATTTTATGTTTTTATAAACCGATTCTTTTATGTTATTTTTCTTGTCATATTTTTTTTTGGGATTGCTTTGATTGCTATGGGTTTTGTTGTTTATGGAGTTCTGTCTGATGAAAATAATACTATTTATAATGGTGATAGTATTTTAAGATAACAACAAAAATAAAAAAACAATTGAGGCCTATTATAAAACAACTCGTCACTTTTTGACATTATGTTTTCACTCTAGTATCTTAATAAGAAACATGCACTTGAGGAGACTTGTCAATGTTTGTATTATTAGTTCTTACATGTGGTAAACACACTCTCAACTCTTCATCAACACCTTTCATACTTGATCTACTATTGCATTCAATACTATTTATTATAGAAAAACTTTGTTCACAGATATAAGATATAGAAAATTGTAATATGATTCTGAATGCTTTTCACGCGATCGTTTAAAATATCAACAGACAAAGCTTTCCTCTGATATGAAAACCACATACCTGGGATATTAAAAAACTATGAAATTCACTTAAATTTCTTAAATATTTCATTTTTTTTAAAGAATTAAATTTTTTTTTCTTCGTTTTTTTTTAGCTAACCTAAAATTACCAGGTTAGCTAGTATATTCAAAAGTTTGGGTTACAAAGCTTATAAATCATTAGTATTTTAATACTAATCATTGAATAATCATTAAAAGGAAAGGTGAGAACAATTATTTCCTGTTGCCTCAACTTTAACATGTTCCGCCTATCCTTGGCCTCTTCATCTTTCAAAGCCACGAGCCTCCCCTTAAGGGGTATTAAAGCAATGCAGTTTTATTGGAGAAGTTTGAAAAGGGGTTTTACAATCATGACGGTGATGACTCTTCAGTCATGATTTCATGATTGGAGCGAAACATGGGCCATCATACAACTATTAGATAACTATTATCTTTATTATTGTTTTATCTTTTCTTTTTTTTTTAAAAAAAAAAAAATTTTATACTGCTGTTGTTTTGTTACCCACTGTTGTTCTCATCACATAACTACTTAAAGAATTAGAGTTAAGCTGTGTCCCAAGGTTGAATTCAATTCTATTTCAAGGACATGTTGAAAACATACAATTCCCACAGAATTATGGTATCTATATTTCCAGACAGTCACTGAATGGAATAATAATACCTAAGATCCTGGTCAAAGATCCTGCAATCATAGATCATTAAAGAAAAGGAAACAAGAAATAAATTAGTCGCCAAGTCTGTCAGTCCTCTTATTGTATCTATGCTTCTATTATTGCTTTTATAGTTCGTTTTTTTATGACAAGAAACAACTATAATTATGAAATAGTACTAATGTTAATAGTTAGATTTTTATTTAATATTAAATTATACTAAATAGTGCTCATTAAATAGATACTAAATCATTTAATAGTAAAATGATTAGCATTAAAATGATTCAGTCAGTTACGTATTTAGCCACGAACCAAACATTCAATAACAATGTTTTGATTTTATTTACATGGACTCTTTTCAGAGGAAATTCCTCCATAAGTAAATTATAGAATATTTTAAAATAGATATCTATTGATTTTACATTTCAACGGTAATAAAAAGAAAATGTAAAATAATGAAATATTACATTATGCAGATAACAAAATTCTGTTGTGCAAACTTATATTTATTAAACCAGCAATATGAAATAGTTTTTCGTTTTTAAGTATTGTTACTCCGTGACGTAACAACTATTTTTGTCACCTATCATAAGATTTTAAAACGTTTAAAAACGTACTTAATTTAAAGTATGTTTAAGTTATATGTGATAAAAGATATAACAAATTGATAGTCACATATTTGCATTAAAATGTATTAAAAACTAACTTTATAGAAAATATTATGGGCCCCATATCTACCAGCCCAGAAGCCAGCATGCAAGCCATTGGGCTACCTTGGGCCTCATAAAATATATAAGTGGCGTATAATTGGTTAACTAATCCATTGAAATCAAATGCTTTTCTCACTTGATAAATTACATATTTCACACTCTAAAAGTTTTATTTGAAAAATGTTTTCTCAATGATTTCTTCTATGCTCTTAAAGTATTACAATTTTTTCAAATAGTACAATTGGTGGGGGGATCATTGGCTAGTTGTAGTAATAAAAGAACTGTAATATGATATTAACTGATGAGTATCAAATGACTTGTATTTTTGAGCTTTATAGGTCAGTAATATTAGTATCAGTTATTAAAGATTGATTGAATTTATAGCTAATGGTAATTCAATGTTAACGTTTAAGTGTGTTTATACAATTCCTTCATGGCGTCAAAACTGTACATTATAACAGTAAATATCCGTTACAATGGAATTTCTTATAAACTTCAATCATAGATAACGGTGCAACTTTTAAATGGATAATGGGTAGTAAAAGTTACCGTCCAATAACTGGTTGGAATCAAAAAATGATATTACTCTATTCCAGTAATTCACTGAATTAATTTACTTCAGACTTATGTATATATATTGCTAGTGTATTGTTTTTAGTGTTATATTTAATTTTTTTAATAATTTACAAAGAATGAAACTTTAATCTTGAATCTTCATACAAATGCAACACAAAGTATAATATTTGAAATTAGATATCTCATAAATTATATTTGACTTTTGTGGTACATTATACCATGAAAACTGCTAAAATATATTTTTATACACAGCAGTACACAAAAATATATCCAGAGGTGATAAGGAAATGCAGAAACAGAGTTGGTAAATTTCAAAATATGTCATCCATCAAAATTTCGGGTTTATTTTTCATGGTCGCCATATTTTACTGACAGTAAGGTATAATGTCTGCTCGCTAATTTATAACAATTTCTGTAAGAAATAATGCTCTGGGTAACCTTGATTGCCTACAGGGCGTTGGCAATTTTTCTCAATGCTGTAAGGAAATCAGTCGTCTCTGAGAAAAACAGGTGTTATTTGATATTAAAACCAATTTACAGAGCTAGCTCGTCTATTGTTATAAATCTTTTCAATTCACATAAAAGTAATTCATGATTACTTAATACCCTAGATGAAGGTACTGGGCATAAAGTAGTGTCTGCACAATTTTACTATAAATGAACTTATCAAATATAAAGTCAATAAACTAAATTAATTTATATTTCAAGGCTGGTAATATATTTGCATAACAGCATATATTGTTCTTGAGAAAGGAAAATTAAATAAATGTGACAATAAAGTATTGTTTGTGATTCCTTTGAATAAATTATGTTCTTTTTTATTATGAAGCCTCAATTTGAAGGTTTCTGCATTTAGACTTCTCTTAGGACTGATAGAGGCAGAAACTGCTGCTTTTTTGGTTCTTTTCTGTTGATTTAGTTATTGGCAAGCCATTCTGATTCCATGATAGTTGGTGTTATAATAAGGCCTTTACTATGTTTACAAAGCTAAAATCATTTAGAAAAGTAAACATTTGAAACCAAAGCATATTCAACATTGGGGTTACTGTACTTCGGATAGATCTGTGGTCTTTGATAGACCACATGGCAGCCGAACAGGCGAAGCAATGGAGCGGTGTGGCTGCGGAGAGAGTTCAAAGGTCTAGTCTTTAATTAACCACAGACCCACGACTTCTTACCGTCCTTACCAATCTCAAAAACCCGGATGGCTTCTTTTTTTTTCTGTTTTCCATTATTTTTTGTCTTCGATTCTTCAAAATAGTGTCTCTGAAAAGACTTTCTCTTTTGAAACCTTTTCGAATACTCTCTTGGTTTTGAGGTTAATCAATAAAAAGGTTTGATTGAAATTCAGACTTGTAAAAGACAATTTGTCTTATCCAATAAAACTACTGAGGTATGACAAAAAGTAAAAATAAGGTATTACCTCTTTTATTAAAAAAATTAATCTAGTTCATGAAATAGGTAAGGTAGTATATATTATACCACTAATATATATTAGGAGTAGTAATAGAGTGATTAAGCGCCTCTAATAGCCTCTAACACTCAACTCCGACTTTTGGCCTTCACGTGGCTACCCTGTTAACTGCTATATGCAGGGACAAACGAAAGAGGAGGAGAAGGTGATCAGGGGCTGGGCCTGACCACCTTCGTTTCACATCCTTTCTAATTCCCAAATCCCCTCCTTTTATCTCAGCCCCATCTAATGTGTTATGAGATCCGTGCCAAAGAATGAATGATACAGGGGAAGGGATACTGGGATATTATGAACGGAGCTCCAAGGGTACCAGGCGACCCCCTTGAGTAAATAACTTTACTCCAATATGCGGTGCTCTGCGAGAACGGACAAAATACCACCGATAGAGATACAAGGATTTTCCCCTGTATGATACTAAGGATAAGGAATTCCGGAGACCATCCTCTGGAAGCGTAGAGGGTCCAAAAGCGCTAACTAGTGGGAACCAACGTCCCACAAGTGCACCTAAAGCCCGAAGAAGACCACCTCGAAGAAGGAGGAAGGGTTGCTTTCACCCGAAACATAGGGAGCCTGAATGGACATTATGAATGATGGTTTGTGCAGATTCTGCAAAAAATAGGAAGAAGCACCGTTGCACCTACTGACTGACTGTAAGGTAACTTTGTTGCTTAGAGGTAGGTACTTCAGGACACTCAACAAAACCATAGAAAAACTTTGAATGCTGGAACCAGCAAAAGTGCTGAGCTTCTTGGAGGCACGAAGCTAACTGCTGGGGTACTTTAGTACAGAAGAAGGGAAGTACAATAGTTTTTTTTAAGTCGCAGGACTATAGTCACCGTCAAATAATAATAACAATATATTATTATTATGCAATACTACTATATTTGTATAATTACCACTATATACTATTCCTTTATTATTACATACTAGTACCATATACAGGAATATTTAGACAGTTCGTTACATATGACATATCTATATAAAAATGGCAAGTATTTTTAATTCTTTCTATCAGAAATAAGGATTTAAGATAGGATTTTATGGAACTGAACGACATTTGGGATTTGATATTAATTAAAAATATTCAATACGATTTTAGATAGGATACCATTATGTCTTTGTGAAAAATTCTGTGTCAATTTAAAATATCCATACTATGTTTTGAGTATGTTTATTAAACGTGATTTATTAAGAGATTTAATATTATTTTATGTCGTGCGATATTCAATACACGCAATATTATTATTGAAATTTTGCGTATATTTCCAAATATCCCATTATTTTTGTTACTCTTTTTAAATCTCTCTTTTTGCAATTTTAGAATAAGCTTCATCTCTTTACAATCTTAAGTATAATTATTATCAAAAATAACATTAACCTCTCCATTCTAAATTTCTTAAGAAGCTTTCCTATAGGTCGAGATTTATCATACATATTCAAGTTACCCTCCTTTGTACCCGACTTAATATTCTGATCACATTTCCCATAGAATCTATTATGACATCCCTTTCATAAATAAATTATTAAATAATTTAATTTAGTGTCTTTTTCTCATTTGTGAATTATATTTCAACGTCACTACATATATTTTTAAAACGCCTAAGTTATTCTATGTTTTATACCATAAAAATAATTATATGTTTCATTCTCCATTATGGTGTATGATGATAAAGTGTAATGATTGATTGATTGATTGATTTAAAGCATATAAATATTGATAGAAGTATTGGCTGAGAAGTAGAAACAAAATAAAATTGTATCAGCACTTATCAATTTTTCAGGTTCAAATTAAACTTTCATCACCAACGTTTCGTTTTTTATTTACAACATACTAAAAAAATTCCTATTATATTTTCTTATTTGTAACTTTTTGCGCTTTTTAATATAAGTTTGATTATTGAATGATTGTATTATTTCTTATATTTCCACTGTTTTGTTGGCCTATGAAAAGAGTTTTAAATAAAAACTGAAACGTTCGCAATGAGAGTTTAATTTCAACTTGAAAAACTAACCGAGTCCTGATAACAATTTTAATTTGTTAGTAATAAGTTAAGTTAGATTGTTGTATGACTAACAAACTAACCTAATTTCTAATATTAAGTAATTTAACTTTAAATAGTTAGTAATATAAAGTTAAGTATAGTAACTTACCTTTATATTATATTTTGGTTAACTGCCACATCAATGATTCAATTGTCATTATTACTATTAAGTGTAATTAGTATTATTAGTTTAGTAGGTATTAATTAATGTTAAAATAAATAAAAAAACGAAATTGTAAAAAGATTTTGATGAGTATTGAAATAAATAAATAATACAAACTTACCTTAAACAAATATATTGACACGATGACCTTCTGAAAAACTTCTCTTACAACAAAGATCTTGAGGACTCTAACTTTGACTTTAAGAATATATTTTCTTAATTTAATTGTTTTCTTCTTATTTCAATATTTTAAATTTAATAGCCATTGCTTTGTGGCATCCCATAATTATAATTATGATAATAATTATAATTATTCAATAATGACTTTAATAATTCAAATCATACATTTCTAACAGCCAACACGATGTCTCCAGTACTCTACTGGTAGATGTTTCCTAGTTCTTAGCGAATCAGTCCAACGAGAACCGGAAAAGGAAGATAATCAGACCTTCTGCTAAATCCGACTACCTACTTGACATTTGCAAACTTGTTCTGTCATAGCATCTCCTTTTCACAATGTCATCCATACAGTTCTAAATATTCTTGAAAACAATATTACCTTGAAATTTAAGCCATGCTAATAAATAAATTCTGAAATTCGAGTAAGCAGATATTAATTTTTAACCATATAACATTATAATTTCTTCGGAATATATTTAATATTCTTTTCTTATTTTCCATTTTTTTTTTCAAGCTATCAATCATCCCTTTTAATTTTTTAGATATAAAATTTACCTCTTATTTAATAATATATATATTTTTTAATATATATTAAAAACATACTGAAAGTTTAAATTGAGTTCAATTTGTTCTGGAACAACTGCACTGTTCATTTTAAGTATAATGTTTTTTATTAATTCATGTTGAAGATATGAACAACATAAACGATATCACTCAGACGACAACCAGTACTTAGTCTAATCACTGAATTACTGCTGTGATTTCTAAGTTTATATATAAACGTAGATTTCACATGAACACGTGAAATAACAATCAATGATCAAACCACAATATAAAATGGGAAAACAAGACTAAGATCTTTTAACCGTAACAAGCGGTCTTCGTCAGAGTCAAAAACCCAACTGATTTTTTGACTTAGTTGGGTATGCGTGTGTGTGTGTGTGTGTGTGTGTGTGTTCATAATAGTTTTTTTACAATGTGTTAATAGTTAAATGTTTTCATTCATTTATTATTTATTTTGCTTTTATTTCTTTATTTCGCCTTGTCTCCTCTCCCTCCGTAAGTTGGCTACACTGTTTGAGTGATTCTTCAAGGCAACCAGCCAGTCGTTGCCAGTCTTCGGAGTGATTCACATCTATCTTCCTAATGACAAGGCCATCGAAATATAGTAGTGAGTTCCTGTATCATTTCTGTGTGTTTTTCTATATATTATATATATATATATATATATATAAACGTCTAAACAGTAGGAGGAAAATCAGAAAATTATTAAGATCCTTAAACTAACAAGTGGTTTTGAAGTCTAACTGAAAGTCGTTATCTCGAAGACCACTTGTTTTGTTTCAAAAATCTTAGTAATTTTTCTGATTTTTCCTACTGTGGTTTAGATGTTCATTCTTATTTCACATGGTTATTCTGAAATCTTTAGTTTATGAAGTGGATTTAGAGTAGCGATCTTTAGCAAGACCTAACATTGTGCAGGCTTGAGATAGTCAGTTTAACGTACACTCCAAGGGACAACGTGGTCAGGTTTTTTTACCTTCCGCATGAATAAAACCGGGGCCAAAGTGGGTATTGAACCCTGGAATTACTACTCAAGTCACCTTGAGGGCTTCTTAAAGGACATGCAACAGACCTTTCAGTGCTAGAATAACTCCTTTCCTGAATCTCAAACGTCTTTATTTTGTTATTCTATTTTAATTTTGTTTTACATTATTTATCTTTATTATTCAGGATTTTTATTTTTATTTATTTTTACTTACATGTTTTATATGATTTTTTGGATTACTTGTTCCATCTATATTCTTTATTGTTAATATTTAATTCATTTTTTTTTGTTTCCTACCCTCCGTGTATGTGGAGCACTTTTACTGAATCTGCGACGAAACATTGTTTCAGTGTGATTTCGCCCCTCAAGCAAATGACATATCTCCAGATGACAACGATTCGTTCAAATATTGAAGTAACTTTTTGCAGTGTTTTATTTATATAAACACACAATGTAAACATATATAAAAAATTTGAAACGCTTAACGTTAACAACACATTAAATTGTAAAGAAAACCTAATGAGTAACAAAGTTCTGTCCAATTTTTCATAAATACTTTACTAAATCTATAATAAAGTGTATTATTAATTTTAATTGAACTTAACAATTAAGCAAGGATATGCTGTTTAAAATTTGTTTCTTGAATACTTCTTAATAATGTCATTTATTTAAGGTAAAAGAATACGATGTCATCCTATTTCACAGTACGTCTTGAACTGATGTAATTCCGACACCTTATTCAGTTCAATCCATAACTTGCAGTCATGTCACACTGCTGGAAATGGAAACATAATTAGTTCCCAATGGGATTTGATTGAGCCCATATAAGACGATGAAGTCATTTCTTTTTTTATGAAATCCATGTCACTTGTTAGTACTTAATAATTTTAAATCTATCGAAAGTCTGATTAGTTATGTCATAAAATCACCTGTTTACTTTCACTTTTTTTTGAAAAGTTCGCATTAAGAATGGTTTTTTATTTAAATTTTATGGTTTCTTGCACCCCGTGTGTGTGTTTTGAGTGTATGTGTCTGTGTACGTGTGTTATGTGTGTCTGTTCGAATATACGTGTTTTTTTATATGTACGGTATTCAGTAAGTTCGTTTTAGAGGGCTAGGTCTATAAATTGAAATACTCCAGTTTTTTTCCAATGTTTTGATTTATTTTTACAATATCTTCAGGGCTACATAAACAAGGTTGGTCTAACCCTCAAAAACAACCTTACTAAATACTGTGTTGAATAAAGTTGTCAAGGAATATCGAGAGTAGTAGGCAGCAGTTTCTACCTAACATAGACATCTTCAGGATTCAACCTATGAGTGAACGAAAACTTGTATAGTTAATACTTATTATTACTTATATTATACTTATTCCTTATATTAGTAATAGTAAGTAAAAAAGTTTTATCTATAGAATTTAAAAAGAAGTTATAGTGATTAAAAATATGGTTAGTTAAATATTCTGGTTTGGTGTAATCCACCTCTCACTTTTGTATTATTCTGAAATGTTCAATGATAGTGTGTAGTGAATGTCTCTGGCTAATTTAATTTGGACATTAGAGTCAACCCAAAGTAAGTTAGTACGCAACTTGATGGCTACCAGCGAGAGGGTAGTCAATCCGGAAGCTGCTGTAAAATTTAATACAATTTGTCTAAAAGTAGATTTACTGCCTCCTTACATTTATATATATATATATATATATATATGCATGTATGTATGTATATGTATAAATGAAAAAAGACATCATATAGAAGAAGCGAGAAAACTTACTGGATGGATATTTCGAACTGAAGTTCGTCGTCAGGGAGAGAGTAGAAGGAAAAAAGAAGAGGTACATGCGTTCACTTGTACTGGCAGAGAGCGATTATGGGTTCCAGGCGATTATAAGAGCCCTAGTCGCTCTCTGCCGGTACAAGTGAACGCACGTACCTCTTCTTTTTCCCTTCTACTCTCTCCCTGACGACGAACTTCAGTTCGAAATATCCATCCAGTAAGTTTTCTCGCTTCTTCTATAAGTTGTCTTTTTTCATTTATATATCTGTCCGGTTTGGACCGTTTTAATATTTTGATTTATATATATATATATTGAAAAATCCGTGTGGACAATAAAAACTATTTTATTTAAATTTAAATTTTATTTTTTATTTAAAAAATTTTATATATATATATATATATATGATCAAACCACAAAATTAATAGAGAAAAAAGACTCAGATCTTTCAACCGTAACAAGCGGTCTTTGTCAGAGTCAAACAGGAAACAGAATCCAACTGAGTCCAACCAAAAACACAACTGATCATTGATTGTTATTTCATGTGCTTATTTGAAATCTTGTTTTATATTATATTTTAGTTTTGTTTATATATATATAAACAAAACTAATGATTATTGGGACTTGGTCAGTTTTTCAGGTTCAAATTAAACTCTCAATGACAACGTTTCGGTTTTTATTTAAATCCTTTTTCTTAGGCAGAAGTATACATTTTAAAACAGAAAAAATGAAATTCACAGACTATTTTTCTTTATAAAATAATTTGTAATGTAATAATTAGTTTTTCTGTTTCAAAATTTATACTTTATATATATATATATGTGTGTGTGTGTGTGTGTGTGTGTGTGTGTGTGTCATGTGTTTATATTTGTGTGTTTTTACTATTTCCCGTCTAACAGTTATTTCCCAATAATTATATAATATATAGTGAACAAACACATGAGTATGTATTTGACTGTTTGACATTTTATCAGTTAGGTTTTAGACTCTGACGAAGAACGCTTGTTACGGTTGAAAGATTTTTGTCTTTTTTTTTCCTATTTCATATTGTGGTTTGATCATTGATTGTTATTTCACGTGTTTATGTGAAATCTTGTTTTATATTTGTGCGTGTGCACACATCATATACTTTAAAACCTTTGAATAAAAGCTCAAAGGTTTACAACGTAATATATACATTAGTAATATTAATACTTAATAAAATATTTGTATATAAACATATAATACATTCAACTTGAATCTCACACTGGTGAGAGTATTTTGTACGATGTGTTCCTCTTGATTTGAAGACTGATGTAGGAGTGTGTACAGCAGAAATGCGTTATGTAAGACACAATGCACACATATCAGTCTGCCAAGCGACTATGTTTTCCCACACCTTGAATATCTCAATGATATAGAATCTAAATGAATCTGAAAATTAAAGCTTCTTGAATGCTTGCTATTAGGTTGATTGAGGGACACTGAAGACTAACGTATTTGCAGAGTAGCTCCTAGTCGGGGACTGATTGAATAACCGGCATTCCCTTGTGATGCAACCTGTTCATCACTAACATTCTGTTTGACTATTATATTCTATCAGACTTGCATGAGCTTCCACCCCAGCAATACTCGTATTGGTCATTTATGTAGAATTAATGTCAAACATTGGAGTAAAACCTCTAATGTATCAAAAGTAATATGTTCAATAGTTATATTAATATCAAATATACAAACACACACACACACACACACACACACAAACTTACAGATTATATATATATATATATATATATATTATATATATATATATATATATATTAGTATTCAGTTGGGTTTTTGACTATGACGAAGACCACTCGTTTTAGTTGGAAGATCTTTGTCTATGTTTCCTATTTCATATTGTGGTTTGATCATACATATATATAGTTCAAAATTGAAGGTAGGTAGCACTAGCACACAAAGTAAAGAAACACCTTACAAACTCAAATTTTTGGGCAATCCATCTTCAGGAGAAAAGAGGAAGGGAGACCAAGCACGTTACTAGCCGTTGCGTCTACAACGTGCTTGGTCTCCCTTTCTCTTTTCTCCTGAAGACGGATTGCCCGAAAATTTGAGTTTATAAGTGTGCTTCTTTACTTTGTGTACTACCTATCTTCAATTTTGAACTGTTATTGCGTCCAGTTTGGATCTTCTTTCCGTTTATCAACTGAATATATATATATATATATATATATATATATATATATTTGCGCTCCGTTCTTCGAAGTGGGGAGATATCTCTCACTTCGTCGTTTCTTCTAGTCTACTCCTGATGACGAACAACAGTTAGAAATATTGAATTCTGTAAGTGCTCTTTTTATTCTTTTTTCTGTGTCGTACTTTGTGTAATTTAAAGTTTTATATATATATATATATATACAGAGAGAGAGAGAGAGAAGAGAGAGAGATAGAGAGAGAGTGAAGAGAGCGAGTGAGAGAGGATAAACATTACCCTCCTCATATTTTTTCTCTACTCTTGAACATAAATATATCATTTTACTTTACACTATTTGGAATAGACAAATATCTTGTATATTTAGGAAGCAGACCTTCATTAATACATAAGCAATTAAATTATTGACCTATTTCTCTTCTTATTATTTTTCTAGATTGCTTACATACTAAAGTTTCGAAGAGAAACAAAACGTTGGTTTCTTGTTTTTATCAAAATTTGTAGAATAAATGGAGTTTATTAGTATATATTTTTCAGAGAGTAAGTCATCACTGAGGTCTAGTGTTTATTTCTTCCCGGTATGTTAACTGTTTAGCGCAATATAAGGTCAATTTGATACTTTAAAATGTGAGATAATACAACTTAATAGAAAAGTTATTAAAAGGAAGGTAATGAGTTAGGTTTGTTTCCTGTGGTAGTCGCGCGAGAGAACACACAGGCTGAATATTGGACCTTTGCTCTACAGCACAACGAACATAGTACATTGGGAGCACTACATTTTGCTTAACTCAAATAAATTTAGAGGAAGGATCTTTTACGAGTAGGTGACATCGTACTGGCTCGGAACGGATGGAATAAAGTCCTCTCCAAGGGACGACATGCACAGATTTAATCACCTCTTGATTGATTAAGTGGACGGCCAGAGTGGCTATTGAACCTGCATCTACCAGTCCAGAGGCGAACACGTTGGCACTGGGCTACCCTGGCCCCCCAAATATATGCGATATTCAGAAGTAATCTATGACAATTATTATGCGATGTTCGTTTCTATTGTTTTCACTACTGTAGAAACAAATAGTTTTATTAAATAAAAACAGTACGATAAGGAAAAAGTGAAAACACTCGAAATGGAAATCATTAATTTTCTCCTCCTATTCCATTCGTCCAGGAAGAAATGATTTTGAAAGAAATGGATGACACGAAATGGTATATTAATGATAAGATTTAGAATACCCGGGGAGAAGATTTTCAATGGGCCAAGCCAAAGCGAATGATCTGACCAAGTCAGAGACAATAGCGCGTGACGAGAGATTGCTTTCCCTTTCCTGAAGAAGACAAAACTTGCCGAAACTAATAGTCCTATCCAAAGGACATTACTATACAATAGGCTCATGTCACCAACCTACGGCCTCCTACACTTCTTACATCTTCCGCAAACTCTCTTTATTGCAAAAAAAAAAGGAAATTATTCATCACTCTATATTTTGAACAAATCCATTTTTTTCTTTTATATTTTTTAATACCTAAAAAAATATATTCCATATAAAGGAAGTATGTAAGAAATACTTTTTCTTAATTACATCTGATACTATATAATGATCTTATATGAAGTATATAAGACTAATTCATTTTTTTTACAAGGCATACATTTTTCTTTTAAGTTATGGATCCTGAAAAGAAGCTGACTGACTGCTCATTCTGAATTTCAGTAAATTCTATATTTTTTTAGCTCCCACCCTAATAGGTGCTTAAAGTTCTTCGTTCTTAATAAAAGACGAAAGACTAACTTATTTTTTATTTGGGACTTACGTAAGCCGCGGTCATGCCATGTCCACGAAGATTGCAATCAGCACTTGATTTGCCACATATAAGTACAAACCCCAGTGCTGTTTAACATTGGTAAACTGATATTACTAATTTAGAATCTGTTAAATCATAGGTATTTTAAATCCATATAAAACTTCTAAAGTATAATTTTGAGTATATTTACAGTCCAAATATGTAATATCCTTCGTATATTATCTATATATATATATATATAAAAATGAATGTATGTCTCTCTGTACTCGATAGATTAAAAAACCATACATTCAATCGCCGTGAAAATTTAGGAAATTATTATGAATATCCCCAGGAAGGTGTATGTAATTTTTTTTAAAAATCTGAGTTGTGTTTCAGGTAATATCCAAAAAATATCATAATAGATAAGGTTTACTGTACAATTCTTAACATCATTTAATGAAAAATATAGGTACAATTTAACATTTAGCACTCAACTGACACTTTTCACACAATGCTTCTTCATAAATTTGACGAATATTTCATCAAAATATTGTTATTCAAACCTTCAAGAGACAATTTTGTTTTCTGATATAATTTTAATTAAACATTTAAAACTGTGTGAAGTCTTCAAATTGAAATTATTGAATGATATGTAATGTAATATGGTTTAGACCCATCAACTAACTGGCTCTTAATTGAAACGATTTGTGGGTTTAAAATTCGTGTCATTATATTTAACAGATAAGACATATCACATTTAAAGAGGTAAGACTTCTTCTAACATTTCTTGATGTATTGTTCGGCAAAAAGTATCCTTTTTATTATTTGTTTAATCTAATCTATCAACTACCAATTGTATTAGACAATGTGTGCAATTTATAATCAGTGTTAGATTATATCTTTTTTACATAATCTATAATTTAAATTCTGTATTAATTTCGTTTATCTGAAGAAAGTTAAGTGTAACAGAACTATAGAAAATTTAAATTATTTTCGTTATATGTAATTATTGTTTCCCGGGTAAAGCCGGGTAGATCAGCTAGTCTCCATATAAGAACAATCACCTTTACATTTTGAATATGAGTAATTTTGAATAAACGAAACCATATTTCATAGTTTCATATTTTTTTTTATAAAAGAAACTTTGTATTGTTAAAAATGTGTGACTGACATGTACTCAAAGGGGAAGGACGACTACTTTGTTGGGAAGGATAGCTATTTCAAGCCCATGATACAGTCTACTTCTTGTATTCCTCAAAATTAGTGAATATCATACAACAATAGATTATATGATATTCACTAATATGTTACAGACTGTTTTAGTTTTTGAAACAATACAAAGTACCTAATTAATAAACTTCTTGTACTGGTATTTGACGATGATTAAGAGGAGCGTCATAAAGCAAAGTCAACACATTGGACAGCTCATCTATGCCTAGCTTATACATATTTAATATTTTGTCTTTAACTGATGGGCACTCTGTAATCAGAATATATCCTTTGGAGACTGTGTCCCAGATTATTCAAGAGGTTACAATCTCATTGCTAAACATTTAGAATATCGCAGTCATTCTTCATATATCTTCTGAAAAGTTAGGATTACTTAGTTTTTTTACTCATTAAGAATAAATTTAATTATTCTAATGTTGATATAAATATTAAATAATATTTAGGGAGAACTTCTATACATTTTAGTTGCTATCTCTGAGGTGGATTTCAAGTTTTAAGGCTATTTCAATTGTCTTTCTCTAAACAATTAACCTTATTAAGGTAGTTGTCAAATTTTGGGTTTTAGTGTTATTGTAATGAGTAGCAGGTAACTTGTAGGATTCAATCATTTCTGCGATTAAGCCAGCCAGCTTGTGTAAGGTTGTTAGTTGATTTTGCAGAAGCTAGCACATCAGAATGGTAACGGTCCACTTGTCGGCGGGTATTGTTGCGCAATATGATGTCATCTGCCCATAACGCCCTGTCACATGGCACAGATGTTTGCCTACTTTCTATAATTTGACAACTTGTTGCGATGATGCAGAAGGTAGTAAATGAGAGTTCTCAGTTGTGTCATTCACCGATTGAATTGCCCTTCACTTGCGGTCAGACGGCAATCTGCTAGAAGCACTCTTCTGGCTCAACCGCAGGTCTCTTTCGTTCCAGTAGTGGTCAAACGAAGCAAGTAAATCTACCGTACCGATTCATCTAACCTAATTTACTTGTCATTGTGAAAATAACTTATTTGTTTGTTTAAAGAAACTAATAGGACTATAATACTGTTAATAGCGGCAGAATTGAAAGCAGTACTTTGGACTGTACCTTAAGTGTCACTATAAAGATATTATTTTGCACTCGCCTTCCTTGGAATAATAGTGATAGCCTGCTGTTAGTTTCATATCAACTTCAGTTGTATCCTTAGTGTAACAATTAAATAACAAATATTACACGACAAACGTAATATACCGATTCTGCAATTATTACATACAATTTTGATTCCTTGATTGCCTCTATCCAGTTTCGATCATCTACCGATTTAAAGTATATATATATAAAAGTCTAAACTACAGTAAGTAATCAGAAAATAAAAAATGGTAAAAGAAGACTAAGATCTTTTAACAGTAACAAGCAGTCCTCGTCAGAGTAAAAAACCCAACTTACTCTGTTGAGACACACGAAGAACGCTTGTTACGGTTGAAAGATCTTAGTCTTCTTTTCCCATTTCTTATTGTGATTTGATCATCGATTGTTATTTCACGTGTTTATGTAAAATCTTGTTATCATTATATATATATATATATATATATACTAACTCACTACTATATTTCGATGGACACGTGATCAGAAAGACGAGGCTATCAAAATATAGTAGTGAGTTTCTGTTTTATTTCTGTGTGTTCTTTATGTCAATGTAGTTTATTTGTTTGTGGAATCGTTTCATTAAATTGATTATATATATATATATATATATATATATATATATATATATATATATATAATGTAATTTTTTTGAGGGTTGAGGTCTAATGATTTTAAACTAGTCCTTTTGCCGACGTTTCGACATATATTTATGCATCTTCAGGGCTACAACATGATTGTTTTACAATTAGCACTACTATTACAATTATAGTCAGTTATTTTGACTATGGATTTCTTTTTATTTTTTTTTTTATTTTGACATAAGGATATTGTTATAATTATTCTATTGCTTTTACAATTATTTCATAAGTATAGAGATAACTATTTGATTACCTTGGAAATCTGTTTAAGTTGCAGCATACCTAAATTTACTATTCTTACATGATTAACACATGATGGCTACTATTTGTTTTTTTGGAGGTTTCTTTACGGTTATGTTCTCTTTTGCTTGTTGAGTACCCAGTGTTTTTTTTATTTATTTTTTTTTATTTTTTTTTTATTTTTTTCCTAATTTTCATGTGTTAGTCCCTATGGTTTGTTTTCTTGTATATCAAAAAATATATATATTCCAAAATATAAATATTGGGTCAAGAAAGCAAATCATGATATAATATATATATTAATAAAATTAATATACATTTGTATATTATGAACTTTCATACTAATCAGCCTAAAGATTAACATTTTTGATCTAGGAAAATTATCTTTGGTTTCATTAAAAAATATAAATATGTTTTCTTTCTTTGTTCTTTTGGAACATATAGATAAAGAACTATTTGTGCCAACATGAGCGGGGATACTGTTATACAGAGTTTTTAAACATTTAAGAAATACTCAAAGATGTAATATAATTTATTAGAATTTACTACAAACGTGTGATTTAGTAGCCGTATTTTATTAACATTATTGAATTTTGAAATTAAGTATAAGGCACTTTTAATGATGTAGAATTTAATTATATTTTGAGTATATTGGTTACACTGCTGCCCAGTTAGAATAAGCAACTTTATTCTAAAATAACTGGAAGTTCAAATAACTTGTATAAATGAATCAGAGAGTTTTGTTACTGGCAGAGATAGCCTTGAAAAATCACAAATCAGGAAGTTTATTTCTTCACATCCTTGATTCAGAATCAGTGCTTGACATTTTTACAGTATTTACTTCCTATACATTATTAAAATTAGACAAATTTTGTTAAAAATTTATAACAGTTTTTTGTTTTTGTATAAAAAAAATATAAGGACTTTTAATGGTATTTAACAATAATAAAAATATTGATAAAAGATAAAATAGATGACAAAAAGCAAAAAACAGAAGATGAAATAAGAAGATCTAAAAGATATTTCGGTGGATGAAATTGAATGCTTTTAGAGAGGGTGTGCCAGTCTGAGGTGAGAAAGGCTCCTGAAGTAAGCAGCATCAGGCCCATGAAGACAGTCAGGAGGATAGCCTGAAAGAGGCAATCGTAAGAGGTCAATGGTTTAAGAAACAGTCAGTAAATTCTAATGTAATCTGTGTATAGGACTTGAGCATACCGATGTCACACTAACATGCGCATATAAGCACATTCGAAGATTAATTCGGAATTTATTTAAATTCGATTCTTTTTTACCCACAACTCTTGTAAGTGTTTTCCTTCGTTCAGTATAAAAGAAGAAAGTGTGGCTTATTTTTGATTTAAGATCTACGTAAACCATAGTCGTGCCACATTGTATATACAGGACATGAAGCAAGCGGCACGAGGTGTAACCGATTCAAGAGCAAACCAACCTCAGTATTGTTTAACTACGGTCATCTGATCTATGAGTAATCCAGAATCTGTAAAAATATAGGTTTATTATCCCAATACGAGAACAATCGAAGTTACAATTTGAATATGAGTAATTTGGATAAAGTAAATCATACTTAATAGGTTATAGGCATCTTACCTACGTATATGCACTTTGAAAATTTAAGTTTAAATAAATATAGAATTCGAACTATGAATCATAAGTTATATGATATAATATAATACTATGTAATACATAGTATACATATAATAATATGTATTTACCTATACATACACACACTTTGAAGGTTTTTTTTTTGAGTATCTTTATAACTTGAATCTGTGAAATCATGGGCATTTTTCTTTCATATAAACATTATTAAAACTTAATTTTGAATATGAGTAATTCTGAAAAAAGGAAATCTTAGTTCATATTTTATAAGCATGTTACCTTCGTATATGAACTTCCAAATTTTAATTTAAAATCCGTTTAGAACTTAAATCTGTGAAATCGGCACTGTGAAAGTATGAAATAGGCACCTTGATCATTTCTTTTTGTATAGGTTTATATCTGGAATCTGTGTAATTAAGGGTATCTTACTTGTATATGTGAGGTCAGGTTCAAATGTGAATAAGTGCTACAAAAAATAAAAGTGATGAAAACTTACTGCAAGCTTTGAAAGTGGTTGTCTTCTCAAGAGACAAGTAATGGACACAATGTTGACAGCAATGGGACAAATCAAGGAGGTGTAGACGATGCCGACTTTGTGTATACCAAGGTAGAGTCGATTTTCATATGGCACTATGAGAAGCCCCCAGGTTACACAAAATAAAAGTGATGAAAACTTACTGCAAGCTTTGAAAGTGGTTGTCTTCTCAAGAGACAAGTAATGGACACAATGTTGACAGCAATGGGACAAATCAAGGAGGCGTAGACGATGCCGACTTTGTGTATACCAAGGTAGAGTCGATTTTCATATGGCACTATGAGAAGCCCCCAGGTCACTAGCACGAGGAACTGAAATGATGAAACAGTTAGATTCAGTTACAAATCAATGAAACAACTAAGTCAATATAAAAGAGCAAAACAGTTAGATGAAGTAATCATTGTTTAACTCAGAGGTTCTCAACCTTTGTTTGCTTGTGGACCCCCTAAAAGCTACTTGTGGGCCCCCTAAAAGCTACTTTTGGACGCCCTAAAAGCACTCCCCCCCCCCCCCCCGGATACTTAAAAAACATAATTATACAAATTTATAAATAAATATTTGTTTTTAGGTAAATGAAAATCGTTAATTATGAAATAATTTCATTACATCTACAACGCATGCGAAAATACAAAAATGTTTTTAAAACAATAACAAAATATTTCTTTATTAACATTTTATAAAGTACCCTGAAATAAATTTTAACAGAATCAATTTTGAATGTACCATAAAGAGAAGTGCAATAGAAAATTTTAAAACATTGTAACATTTTAACAAACTGACGAGGATATTAGGCCTTATATTTTAATTATGTGTGAATATTGTACGGCCAAAGTTTACTACGCTTTGATTTATTGTTGGTTTGCTGATGAATTCATTTAAACTTAACATAGAGCTCTAACCACGTGTCATGGACTTTCAGAATACTACTTTCCTCATGGACCCTCAGTAATCCTCTGTGGACCCCTGGGGGTCCGTGTAGACCACGTTGAGAACCACTGGTTTAACTTATATCATGTGATGGGTAGAAGTTTGTTAACCAGACCAATCTGTGTTCCATGCTTTTATGCAATACTAGCTCAACTACATAGCTTTACGCGGGAAACAATTTAATTCCAACTCTAACAATAAATTACATATAACAAAACAATTTAAATTTTTTATAGTTCCATTACACTTAAATTTTTTCAGAAAAACGAAATTAATACAGGATTTAAATTATAGATTATGCAAAAAAGATATAATTTAACACTGATTATAAATTGCACACATTGTCTAATACAATTGGTAGTTGATTGATTAGATTAAACAAATAATAAAAAGGATACTTTTTGCCGAGCAATACATCAAGAAATATTGAAAAAAGTCTTAGCTCATTAAATGTGATATGTCTTATCTGTTAAATATAATTACACGAATTTTAAACCCACAAATCGTTTCAATTAGGAGCCAGTTAGTTGATGGGTCTAAACCATATCACATTACCTTTCATTCAATAATTTCAATTGGAAGACTTCACACAGTTTTAAATGTTTAATTAAAATTATATCAGAAAACAAAATTATCTCTTGAAGGTTTATAACAGTATTTTGATGAAATATTCATCAAATTTATGAAGAAGCATTGTGTGAAAAGTGTCAGTTGAGTTCTAAATGTTAAATTGTACCTATATTTTTCATTATATATTGAATATCTTCAATTAATTTTTATATATGTACATTTTGATTTGAATATTTCTTAATTAATTTGTTATGCTGTATAACTATTATTCATATTCATTTGTTATTCATATATATTACCTTATAAGTTTTACTGATCATAAACATCATCTTCTTTAGATATCATCGACGTATAATAGCTTATCCTTTTGCTTATATGGAGTAGAGCTTGATAATAATCTTTATAAATAAAATAATGATTTTGTCTGTACATTGCTTAGAACTGACTCATTTCAAGTTTTCTTTACGTTTCATACATTGGAGAAACCGAATCCACCCTTAGAAAAATTTCTGTCGGTTTGTCGGTTTGTCGGTTTGTCGGTTTGTCGGTTTGTCCGCAAAACTTTGTCACAGGTAAACTCAGCTACCATAAGACATATAAAGCTGAAACTTTTACAGTAGATTTGTGTAGGTCTAACTTAAAATATAGGCTATGAATTGATTGGAAATTCAACGTAGAAGTAAAGTTATGGACGTTTAACGCAAAAATGTTTGTCACAAGTAAACTCAGCCACCATAAGACATAGCGAGCTGAAACATTGACACTGGATTTGTGTGTGCCTAACTTAAAATATGGGCTCTAAATAGATTATTAATTCAGTACAGAAGCGAAGTTATGGGGCTTTTAGCTGTATTTTCCTAACTTCACAGACAAGTTTGTTTTGAAAATACACAGGTGTGGCAAGTAGGTATTGTTAGTTGATTTTAATTTCAATTGAGCATATGAATATATTGCGTATTTGATATCATTGAAATGGTGTTTCACAGAGTTAAGGATGTACTATCTATTGAGAATAAATGTTTTGTAAACGAGCAATTCTCAACTCTTAATATGAACAGGGAGGAAAAATCAACAAACAAGTTCTTACGCTATATGAAGCCGAGGAAAGAACTTACAAGTCAGTAAAGAGATTGGATTAGTGACGAAGAAGCAGTTCATTATCTAATTGAATTTCTTGACTCTGAATTTATTTCTCCTGGACTGCCTGCTCATGAGTAAAAACTTAAAGTAGAGCACCAATCATGCTACAATTTAGTAGCAGTAACAAATTTCATGTTACGAAACATGAGTGCCCCAAAACTGTGCAACGGGACACGACTCTGAGTTCGTGCTCTACACAGATATGCCATAGAGGCGGACATAATAACTGGATGTGGTATTGGGGAGTCTGTGTGTATACTTCACATACCATTGATTCCGAGCCACTGTCTGTTTACGTTGAAATGATTGCAAAGTCGGGTCAGAGTCTATTTCGCAATGACGTTAACTAAGTCGCAAAGGGAGACTTCATCTAACGCAGGAATACAAGGTAGCGAAACCAAGTTTTTCTCACATGGTCAAATGTAGTTTACATGCTCAACGGTCAGAGGTTTCAACTCTTTCTTCTACCATGAACCTGAAGGACAGACAGCTAATGTAGTGTATAAGCTGGAGGCATTTGTTTAACACTATAGTAATAATGGTATTTTCTACTATTCTATAATTTCTAATGACATTTTGAAATACCAAAAATGACGGAACTTCTGATTCCTCCGTGGTATAGCCGAAAGGCAATAGGCACACGGCAATAAACCAAAACAGGAACTTCTGATTCCGTCAAAGACGGGTACGTTTGCTATGTATTATATATAACTGTCAACTTTTTTTTAATTTAATATTTGCTTAATAAATACACTGGTAATAATGTAAGGTATGGGACCAGAGTAGCCCAGTGGCTTGCGTGATCGCCGATGACAGTAGTGCAAATGTATTATAAATAAATGTAACAAACAAATATTTTTTTGAATTTAAAATGTGGATAATATAAAAGATGGTAATAAAGTAAAGGGATCTAGCCAGGGTTGCCAGTAGCTTGCTTGCTCGCCGATGACAGTAGTGCAAATGTATTATAAATAAACACAACAAAAATATTTTTTTTTTAATTTAATATTTGCGTAATATAAACACTGGTAATAAAGTAAGGTATGGAACCAGAGTAGCCCAGTGGCTTGCGTGCTAGCTTTTGACTGGGAGCACGTTAATTAGAACTAACTCATTTCAAGTTTTCTTTACGTTTCATACTTCAGAGTAGCCACATGTACCCTTAGAATAATTTCTGTCTGTCGGTTTGTCCACAAAATATTGCTACCATAAGACATATAAAGCTGAAACATTGATTGTAGATTTGTGTATGTCTAACTTAAAATCTAATCTTTGTATACAGAGGCTTTTTTTTAGCACTGTACTAATAATGGTATTTTCTACTATTCTATAACTTCTAATTGTAGTATTAGTATAATACTATAATTGATATTTTGGAATAGCAAGTATAATAGAATTTTTGATTCCGTCAAAGACGGGTACGTTTGCTAGTTACTAATAATTTTGTAATTATTACATATTTTAACAAACGAATTAATCAATCAGAAATAAATAAGCAAGCCTTAAATTCATTAAACTTTAACAATACTTTAGCCAAAAGATTTGAATTATGGTTCAAATACTATCATTATTATTCGTAATACTATCATGCATACTTAAAGTTAATAAGTTATTATTTAGCGCATAACTTTCTTTAATACTTAAAGCAAGTTAAACCAATTAGATAAGAAAAGTTAATGATAAACTATTGCTAATAGCAAAAGCTTTGTTAAAGTTAACACGAAGTCCATATAAAATTACAATAATTGTCTTTTTATATCAATTTGACAACAATAATAAATTTCTGGTACCTGGTTGTTTCCAATTGAACAAAGCGGCCGCCATTACCAATTAAAGTCAAAATGTAAACAAACAGGTTATCTATAGATAACCAATAATATCAATAGATGGATAAATAGATAAGCAAACCTTATCTATTATGATATTTTTAGGGTATTACTTGAATCACAACTCTGATTTTTAAAAAAATTTAATAAACCTTCCGGGGGATGTACTTAATAATTTCCTAAATTCTCACGGCGATTGGATATATGGTTTTTGAATCTATCGAGTACAGTGAGACATACATTCATTTTTATATATATATATATATATATATATATATATAGATTTAAAGATTTCACATAAACACGTGAAACAACAATCAATGATCAAACCACAATAAGAAAATCGGAAAACAAGTTGGGATTTCCCCAACTCAGTTGGGTTTTCCCCAACTCAGTTGGGTTTTTGACTCTGACGAAGACCGCTTGTTACGGTTGAAAGATCTTAGTCTTGTTTTCCGATTTTCTTATTTTGGTTTGATCATTTATATATAGATTTGTATACGATGGCAGCAAATCATCTCGCAAACATTGTGTTATAGCTAGCAACAGCTTCTGCATAGACTACTTTCTTGCTGAAATTTTCTAGTCTTCTAACTGGTTTATGGTCTGTCCTATTTCAAACATATTGTTAAAACTAGCAACTGCTTCTGCATAGACTACTTTCCACCTGAAGTTTCTCTGCATAAAAGTAGTGGTAGGTACTTTAAGACCTAGGATAATACTTTCTCTGAAGTCTTCTAACTAGTTTACGGTGAGTCGTAGGTATTTTTTAAAGACGAGTGTAACGAGATGAAACACTAAACTGAACCACTCAACCAATTAAGTCACTTAAGTCACAACAAAACTGTATTTTATAAAATAGTGCATGTATATTAAAAGTATAAGGGGATTTCAAAAATTACGTCTTCAAACAAAAAAGGTTAATATGAAAACTAACAACGCGTTTCAAACACTTAGTGTTCTTCTTCAGCTTTACTTCTGCGCTTTTAAGAGTCCATATATGTGAGTGACTTTAATCAACTTTAGAAGGACTTAAATACCACACTATGACTCATTGAGCAAGTAATGTATGATATATTAAAAGTACCAGGTGTCACTGAATGACGATTTTCTTGACTGCCGTCCAATTTTCGGATAATTTACACTTTTCCAGCGCTAATACCATTATAGTTGTCCAAGAGACATAATAGCGAGAAGAGCTTTCTGCCAAAATGTTGGTTATCATCAGGTGAAACTAAAGAAGTGGGTCAGTAGGTAATAAAAGATGAGAGTGAAATATCCTTCCCATCAGAGAGGAGGAGGCTAAATTGCCACCTCTATTGAACATCATGTCTAGATAGCTGTTCCTATGTATTAGTGGATGTGATGAAAATATCGTTTGTTTATGAATAAATTGGAACTGTTTCCTTTAATTTGAAGCACTTCACATTATAGGAGTGATCCGAATTAAAGAAATAAAAAAACTGACACACGTTAGAATACTTTTATGTCCATTACCTCTTATAACTTTTAAAGATTTAAACGTAAAAACAATACCAAAGTTTATTACATAAAACTCTTAAAGATGTATTTAACATACGTTGATTTATAATAGTAAGGATCATATAGAGCAGGGGTGCTCATACTTTTTCAATATGGGAGCTACTTATAAAATGACCAAGCCAAAATGATCTACCGACCCATAAAAGCGAATGTTATTTTAAAATTTATTGAAGATTCTTACCTTACATTACCACTTGAGCCAATATTGCTACAAAATAAGCTCTGATCATGTTTTTGTAATTACCAAATAATAATAACAATTTTTTTTGGGGGGGGGGGGGGGGTTAAGGAGTTGAAATGCATTTACGCACATAGTGCTGGGCTCCCAGATAAACCAGACTAACAACTAAAACACCCCCTTTTTCACTTAGGACCTAGCCCGGAACTGTTTTCCACATTACTTCAGGCTTGGTCGTAGCTTACCTTAGGTGAGGCATACTTGCTTTATTATCCTTCTAGATCTTCCAAGTATCGCTTTTTCGTAATCAATATCGTTCTGACTATGCCATCTACCATATTCCATGCCCCAGAACTCCGGATCATAATAATAATAACAATACATTGACAATGTATAATAATAATAATAATTAAAAATAAGGACTGACTGTGACCCTGGAACTTTTTTTTTTTCAACCCTTGTTTGCGATCTACCACTATTGGCCTCGCGATCGACTGGTAGATCGCGATCGACGTATTGGACACCCCTGATATAGAGTGTACAGCCTCTTCAGTGGATCAAAAAAGTCAAAACCTGACATATTACATATTAATATTGTCTTTTGATCATATATATACTATATATTTTACTCTCAAAACGAACTGCAAAAAAAAATTTCTTCCTTGAATTGTTTTTATTCTCTTTATTTTATATATCAACTACCATCAGAAGTATAAAGAGTAGTAGTGATTCCTGCTATACCTAAAATAAATAAAAAAAAGTGAGAAACTACTCCACTCAATTACATAAATTGAGTAATTTATGTCAATTTATATAGTTTTAAGGACAGTCAACGAATAAAGGCAAATGACGTATTTTTTTTTATAAAAATAGGTAATTTTTATTTTATATATGCTGTTTTAAACTCTTTTTCGTTGTTCTTATCTGCCTAAATTGAAATTACTGGATAATATGAACGTTTTTGGTTAAGAAAAACTTGTGGTTAATCCTGAAAAACAACTGTTTTAGCTTTCTATGTCATTTTACTTTGTGTCATTACCTAAATCCTTGGTGAAAGTTAAACTGTGCTGTAGATACGATATGGTTTTATATCAGTGTTACCAGCATTTTAAAATATGACACTATTTTATTATATAAACAGAGAACCGTTTGAAAAAGTTCAGCTGAAATAAAATACAAGTGCTTTCTATTCGACAGTGTTGTTTTTCATTCTCTCTCTCTCTCTCTCTCTCTCTCTAGTAAAAAGTTAATTTGAGTGTCAAATCTCAGAAGATGATGCCACGCTTTATGGTCGAATTCGCAGGCCTTGTTATTCCGCGTCGACCACACCCTGGGCCGTTATGCAAAACAGCCAATCATATCACAACGCCTGCCAACTCGCTAATCTAATGTCACACTTTTGTTTATTTTATTTTCATTCCTTTTTATGAAACAAAAGTATATTGTTGAAAGCTAACAGAAGCTAACTCGTGGCCACAAATTCGTAAAATGATAGTAATACAATCGTAAGTTACTTAAAACAGAAAAACATGTCTTGTAATCGCTATTTACTAAGTCTTAAAAAACTGCATATTCTAACAGTTATTAAAAACAATTACAAGACATTTATATGTGGTTTTTTTATCTTAAATATGAACTTACCAGTATATTACGACATTTTACGACTTTTTGGACACTAGTTAGCTTCTGTTTTGATCAATAAAAGCTTTCAACAATATACTTTTGTTAAATAAGACCTTCATGCTACTATTTAATGTTATTTAAATTATCTAAAACTGTTATTATATGTCTTGAAATTATATATATAGCAACTTGCAAATAATCAAACAATCATACTACACAATATTTGAAGTATATTTTTTTAACTAATATTTATGATATTGCTATTATATTTCATATTAAATTGTCAAATAGAAGAACTGAAGTACATGGGAAAAGTATTTTCAGTTTATAGAACTATGATATATATATATATATATATATATATATATATATATATATATATATATATATATATTAGTATAAGTGGGCAGCAAATCTTCTTGAAGACAAATGGAATTAAAGTATGCAGCAGCTTCTGCATTGACGACCTTTGCAAATCGAGGCCATCAGCAAAAAGGTCGTCAATGCAGAAGCTGCTGCATACTTTAATTCCATATATATATATATATCATACGATTTCACAGTAAACACGTGAAATAACAATGAAGGATAAAATCACAATAAGAAATGAAAAAAAAAGACTAAGATCTTTCAATCGTAACAAGCGGTTTTCGTCAGACGTGAAGTAATGAAATCAATATTATGATATTTATTGGGCGGCAGTTAAATTTATTACCTACGAAAAATCGCTATGAAATATTATCGAATCCTTTCTGATCAAATTTAATAGATCAAATGTTATAAACATTAGTAACGGTTTGTTCAAACTTGACTCAATGTTAACGAATCCTCTTTTAAGAGAGTTGACGGCTAGGGGGTTGTTTTTTTACTCTTTCTTACTGTACTCCATTGTTTTCCCAAACATCCCTGCCTGGGCTATTGTCCTTTCCTGCACTTTACACCCTTGTAAAATACCACTCTTCCCTCCCATTCTTCTCAACCCCTCACCATGATGTTTTTGCATCTAGTGTTTCAGTTCGGATTTCGACTCTGACGAAGACCTCTTGTTACGGTTGAAAGACCGTAGGTCCCATATCTCATTGTGGTTTGCTCGTTGATCTATATTACTCGTCTTTTAATATATTCATATGAAATAAAATGAAAACTTTATGCCTTAGTTTAATTATTTTATTAAATGGTAAAGAAAAGTCAAAGTTATTGGTGGAGCATGAGCAGGAGTGCAGAGTCATTTGTGAGAATGTAGACTTATTAGAGTAAGGTGAACTCATTTTATTAGTCTTTTTGGGTTGATGGGTGGCTCTGCGTACAAGATCTCGTCCGTTAGTACGTGACGGGTCAAAACATCACACAATTAGTTAACCTAATACTCATAACCCTATATTTATACCGAAGAAATTCTAGTCTTCATTGAAGATCAGTAAAACAAAAACTATTCTTCTAAAAAGTTAAAGTAATATGAGAAACTTTGTAAATTATCTTGTTCCCCTTGCTAGGTTTTGAAATTTATTTATATTCTAAAGAAAACTTCTGGAATACTTCAAACTAGACAAGTTGTATATTCTAAATTAACATTTGAATAACAATTTTAACTTGGTATACTAAAACATTTTATAGGTATGTAAATGGCGATAGTCATTTGTTCATGGTTGGTTCTTTTATTTACTTTGACATCGTTGCCCATGGCAACACTGTCACAGATAGCACTGTATACTAATCTTTTTTAGATTTCATAATTTATTAATGTTTCTGCTGTAATCACTAGAGGTGTTTAATAGCCTGTAATTTAATTATTCTGTTTCAGGTATGTTCATTCCTTTATTATTATTATTGTTATTGTTATATTGTTGTACAATATTGTTTGTTTATTTATAATTAACACCATTGCTTTGTAACTTTGATTGGAAGTTTCCATCATTATTCTGTTTCAGATTAATAAAATCAATTTTATTAAACAACCTTACAGGTATACCTCACCATTTCTTGGTATACCAAGAACCGGGTATACTAAAACCGTATACCTCTTGGTATACTAAAACATTTGTCGGTTTACTAAAACATTTCTTCGTATACTAGAACATTCGCTGTTTACTAAAACATTTCTGGATATAATTAACCATATATTGGTATACTAAAATATTTCTTGGTATACTAAAACAATTCTCTGTTTACTAAAATATTTCCTAGTATACTTAACCATATCTTGGTATACTAAAATATTTCTTGGTATACTAAAACAATTCTCTGTTTACTAAAATATTTCCTAGTATACTTAACCATATCTTGGTATACTAAAATATTTCTTGGTATACTAAAACAATTCTCTGTTTACTAAAATATTTCCTAGTATACTTAACCATATCTTGGTATACTAAAACAATTCTCTGTTTACTAAAATATTTCCTAGTATACTTAACCATATCTTGGTAATCTAAAATATTTCTTGGTATACTAAAACAATTCTCTGTTTACTAAAATATTTCCTAGTATAATTAACCATATCTTGGTATACTAAAATATTTCTTGGTATACTAAAACAATTCTCTGTTTACTAAAATATTTCCTAGTATACTTAACCAAATCTTGGTATACTAAAACATTTAGTCAGATAATACTGAAGGTAGTACAAGTACTGTTCATCAAGTTATATCTAAAACATAAAATATGAAGAGAAAATGTAAAATTAAATACAGAAAAACAACCAAACAATATCAAGCTTATAAAATAAAAAGAGTTATATACCTTCTCACTTTTATTGTGTACAGTTTGGTTGTTTTTTCTGTATTTAATTTTATATTTTCTATTCATATCTTATATTTCAGATGCAATCTGATGATGAAAACTAAGTCTTAGAAACACTTTGATGATGATTGGAACGCTTTGAATTTTTTTTGTGGACACTTTCAAGTTTCTTCCCTTTGGTCTAATCATGAGTCAATATCACACAATAAATGATTTCATAGCACGTCAGACAAATTGTATTATTTTCGTCAAACGCTTATATTAAAAGTGATACGAACAGAGAAGGAGAGAAATGCTTGTTCCATTTACAATCATCAGATGCTCAACCAAGATTACTAACAACAAATAAAATATATGGGCAACTTCATTAAGCTGCCTGTCATGTAACATGACACCTATAAACATATACACGCGGTGTTTTCTGAGAGTTAGTTGACGTGTAGGCTAAATTTTAACATGATAGGTTTAAATTATAGTGAATGAAATTAAGAGTTTAACAATTGACTCAAACAGACAGGAGACAAAATTAGATTGCATTTAAATTATTTTTGTTTTAAAATTATAATCTCCTAAAGGTATAGTTATCAAAGATTTGCGTATATTTTAATATCCCTAGTTCTGTCTACAGTGCTGCGATCTAGGTGACACAGTTAATACTATTTCATGATATCCTATAACTGTGAAACTTGGACGAAAAAACTCTTACATATTATTCAAGCATCTGAATTGAGAATATTTTAAATATTTTCATTTAAAAAAATATTAATGACGTTATTAGTATGACTATTAGTTTATTTTTTTTATTTCTAACTTATAAATCCACTCACCCCCACTTCCTCACTCAAATGGATAGATAACTCAAGCTTCAAAGTCATAATTAGGGACAGTGACTTGTGAATTTAAATAATTTTGGCAGCAAGACATCTTCAAAAAAAAAAAAATGAAAGACGGATGCACTAAACGTTTCTAACACCTTGGCTGAGAAGAATTTGAACAAATGGCAAACAGGAATAATAAATGTAAAAAAAAAAGAAAATTAAAAGGTTTATTAGAATTATTTTTATTTACAAGACAAAATAAATGTGAACAAAATAAGTAAACTTGAGTAAAGAAAAACACAAGAAAAGTTACTCCGCTGCCCAGTAATCTCTGTGATTTTATTCATTATGAGGCCAATAGTTTATTAATTAGGCCTCTGTAAAATGAATCACATCTAGCGCAACGCAAAGGTCAAACAGAGTTACTTGAAGTAAACAAGCTGGTAAAGAAGTTAATGAAATAATTATGCCATTACTTGTACAGTCTGTTATAGTGTTGTTTTTTTCTTACATTGGGAGTTTTAAAAATTATGTCTCCACCCAAAAAAAAAAAAAAAGTAATATGAAAACTAACAAAGCGTTTCAAACACTTAGTGTTCTTCTTCAAGTATACCTCTCAGAAAAGTGTGGATTTAAACCTGAATAAAAACAACTGCACTCTTGAGGTGTAAACCTAAAGAAGAACACTACTGTTCCAAACGCCTTATAAGAATAGTTATACAATTATTCTTCTTCTTGGAATTTGGTCAGGGTTAATATATGGAATCACCTTTTTAGCAACGTTTCGTCTTTATTTTAAAACATCCTCAGGACTATAAACTAACAAAAAACAATGGACATTGTTAGTTTATAGCCCTGAGGATGTCTTCAAATAAAGACGAAACGTTGGCGAAAAGGTGATTCCATATATTAACCCTGACCAAATTCCAAGAAGAAGAAAAGTGTTTATTAGTAATTGTGGTCAAGAAAATAATACCTTAGAATAATTATAGTTATTGATAGGCGAGGTGAAGTGATGGTCGTTGAGAATTACTAATGACTAACATTCTGTCATTAATATCAATATTTTCTTCTTGTCTACATCTTGTCTACATCAATATTTTTGTCTACATCTTGTATACTTCTGTTTGTTATATCATAGTTTAATTTGAATAATTTCCATTATCTAAAAAAAACTGTAAATAATATTTTAATTTGAGTCTCATGATGTATAAGGTTTGTTTGACTGATTGTAAGTCAAAAGCTTGATGGAACACGCAAGATTAAATATCTTGTTAACTTTAAATGCTGTTTGCGTTTGCTGTTTGCCAAATGCTTTTTAACTTAGTAAAAGCTTTCTAACATAATTCAATAAGAAAGATTTTTTTTTAAATATCCCTATTTATACTGGCTTCCTTTATATTGCAAATCATGAAATGTTTGTTTTTTGATGTTTAAACAATTCCCTCCAAATCCCCCCCCACAACGCAAAAAAATTGGAAAAACTATCTTCAGTGTTTAATGACAAATAAACAAACATTTCAAATGAAAACCTGAAAGGAAGTAAATTAAACAATGTGTTGAGTAGCATGGGGCATTTAAATAAAACAGCTTTAGAAGCTAATTCAAGACCGACAAGGAGACAACTTCAAAGTAATAATCAACAGACTTTAATTACTCATTACAAACTAAAACACCGAGATATTTTATTTAAAATCTATCATTAAAATAATCAGTGTAAATCTCGACATGATTGATTCATCTTTTCAAGTTATTAAAGTAAACTCTCCTGCATGCCTGCGTTCAACAGCTATTAACAAATATTAACTTGTTTATTAATCAAATACCATGTGTACTTTCAGTATACTTGTAAATGTTTTTATCGTTATACAGTGACTTTTAAAATAAAATTATGGTGCTTTGAATTTGAAAATTGAATACTAAAGTATTTATTCAAAATGCTTTGAAAAGTATTAATTCCTCTTCTGCGCGTAACTTTTTACAAAATGGACGTCTCATACTATACATACATAGAGGATGGCTACATACAACAACTGATAACAAATTTTAACTTTTAGGCTAGTAAAATACCATGCGCTTTCAGGATATTTGTAAAACTGGAATGTTCTTATGATATTATTGTGACTTTTAAAACAAATTTACATAAAATTATGATTCTTTAAATTTAAACCTGAAGTGGTGTGAGACGTACCAATTAACCTAGTTAATCTTCTGTACGCATCCTTTTTTGAAAATTATGACAACATCCTTGCCATATTCAACTATATTAGAGCTGCGAAGGCGATGTTTATACATCAGCATATAAACCACAGTAAGAAATGAAAAAAAAAAAGACCACTTATTTTTGTTAGAAGATCTTAGTCTTTTTTCTTATTTCTTACTGTGTTTGATGTTGATATTTATTTTGTCATTTTTATTAGGAAATCTTGTTAAATAATATACAAGATTTCTACAATAAACACGTGAAAAAAATCAACGTCCGAAGCATAATAAGAAATCAGAAAAAAGACTAAGATTTTTGAAACTGTTCAATTAGTTCAGATTTGAGTTTGATGAAGACCGCTCGTTACAATTGAAAGATCTCAGTCTTTTTTCTGACTTCCTACTGAGGTTTGAACGTTAACTTGTATAATATACTCGTACTAGACGACCCGTGCCTCTTGTGTCACTCAGTGTCAAGAAATCATTGCAACATTTAATAATATGCATTCACTGAATGTGATTGACAGGAATAACTGTTTTTGCTGTTTCTTATTATTAAGATATGAAAACAAAATTCAGTCAAGTGAGTCAAGATATATACGCAATATTTATATTTAATAAAACAAAAATTATTTAAAAGTAATAAAATCATTTATTTTATAACATAAATAAATGAAACATTAATTAAAGGTATATACACAATCAAACATATTTAAAACTAACAAAACCTGTACCTATATCGAAATATTTCATTTATTTTACCCAACATAAAACAACATTAATGAAAGGAATGTGTCTTTGTAATTGATCTTAGAACATTCGTATTTGAGTTGAGATTTGTGTTCAAGTTTACATTCCTACAATTTTCATTGTAAACCTTTAATGTTTAACTTTCGGAATTTCATACATACGATTAATGCTTAACTTCCAAATACGATTGATAATCAAAACGTTGACTTCGAATTGATTTTAGCCAGGATAACTGACAGATTCCTGATATAAAAAAAAAATAAAAAAAAATTTTATATACGTTTAACAAGAATTAACAGTAAATACGTGAACTAAAAAAAAACATCGTCTAAACAACAATAAGATTTCCAAAAATGGGACTGAGATCTTTCATAGAAAAACTCGTCAGGTTTATTCAATAACATAAATAGATTTTAAATCTGGAGTCATTAACTTTACTTGACTTGTGTTGAAAGAATTTATTCTTAATTCTCGTTTTTTTTAATTTATTTTTCACTGTTTTCTTTAATATTTATTTAAATAATTTGTCATAAACTGGAATTAACAGGTATTCCAATTTTCATCTGCGTGCAAACATTTAAACAAAAACATCAGAGTTTTATAAGTATATAGATAAATACATATTGTATTATTTCATTATGAATTTGAAAAACTTCAGGATTATTTTAAAACTAAGCATGAATAAAATCCTGGTTAAAACCAATTCGAAGTCAACGTTTTGATTTAACAATCGTATTTGAAAGTTAAGCATTAAACAGATATATGAAATTCCGAAAGTATTTAAAATAAACTATTACATTAAAGGTTTACAATGAATAATTGTAGGAATGTAAACTTGAACACAAATCTCAACTTAAATATGAATGTTCTAAGATCAATTACAAAGACACATTTCTTTCATTAATGTTGTTTTATGTTGGGTAAAATAAATGAAATATTTCAATTTACAGGTTTTGTTAGTTTTAAATATGTTTGTGTATATACCTTGAATTGATATTTCATTCATTTATGTTATAAAATAAATGATTTCTTTACTTTTAAATAATTTTTGTTTTATTAAATATAAATATTGTGTATATATCTTGACTCATGTTAGGGATCTATATCAAACGCTTGGATCACATAAGAATTTTGTTTTCATGTCTTAATAACAAGAAATAGCAAAAACAGTTATTCTCTCAATCACATTCAGTGAATGCATATTATTAAATGTTGCAATGATTTCTTGACACTGAGTGACACAAGGGGCACGGGTCGTCTAGTACGAGTATATTATACAAGTTAACGTTCAAACCTCAGTAGGAAGTCAGAAAAAAGACTGAGATCTTTTATAATAGGTGAGAAGTATTTGCAAAGTACTGGAACCTCAATGGGCTGTTTTCGATGACATGTGGAATCTTGAGGTATTGAAAACTAGTAGAGTTACAGGGGTTAACTAGGGGTTAGATAGTAAAGAAAGCTGTGGTGTGAGAATGAAGTTTTGATGGTAAGGCTAAAGGGGTGAATACTGACGATGTGGACTGCAAGAAAAGCGATAGCGAGAGGCTTACGCCTCGGGGTAAGGCTCCCCTCCTTGTCCAAGGAAGTCAACGCCATAGGCTCCGGCATCCCTTCACATACAAACAAGTCTTCTCTCAACCGCTTTAATTGAACCCAATTGTCTCCTCAGCTAATTCAGCCTTAGTCATCCCCCCTCAAGTCGTCAACCACTTAACTTAACCTTCTTCATTAACCGACATATAAACCTGTTTTGAATCATCTCTTAGGCCTTACCTCAAGTAGGGTATAACAACACAGTTAAACCAACCAGCTCACCTAATAAATACAAACACTTATCCACTAATGCTCATTCGTTTTACATTTTTTTCTATTTCATGTTCAAAATTTTAATATAAAAAAATTAAAATTTCAAAATTGTAAAAGAAAGTGTTTGTATGCCTTTGTGTCGAGTACAACTGCCAAACGTCAGAAAATTGGAATAAAACTCGTGTAATTGAAATTGCAAATACATATATTTTACTTGAATTTAATTTACAAATTTCAAATTACATGTATGTTATTATTTTATACTGTTATGTTTATAATATATGATTTAGGGGCATTTTATAAGGTACGGTAATGCAATCAACGGAAGTATAGTACAGTATGAACGGTATACATTACAGTAACAACTAACGTTCATTTCTAGCTTGCGTTCGGCCGTTCGGATCTTATCTAAACGTATTTCGGGAATTGTCTGTAATACATTATTTACTAGAAATCTGTTAAGAAAATACAGATATATGGGAAAAACTATTAATGTATATGTATATTCATTGAAATATTATATTATTTCATTATGTAATGGAAAAACTTCAGGGTTATTTTAAACTAAGCATGAATAGTGCCATAGCCTTTAAGAAGTATTTGCAAAGTACTGGAACCTCAATGGCCTGTTTTTAACAATAGTATGTGGAATCTTCATGTATCGAAATTCAATACAGTTACAGGCATACAGTGAAACTACAATGTTTCGAGATATTTAGCACAGCGCTTGAAGAGAAAAGGTTCTTGGGAAATTATTAGCTTTTTCTAAAAGAACTAATGCACAGACTGCTATAAAATCAAGCATTCATAGAAGGACTCCCTCTATTAGAATTATAAAACCATGCAGAATTTGTTCAAGCAGCAAATTGACAAGTTATTCAATCACAACTGACTATTGAAATTATTAACGTTCATAAGTCGCTACATAATGTAACAAAGGCTTTGACATTCGTCCATATTGTGATGTCAACTGAGTGATATGTAAAGTGTGATTAAACCATATCATCAAGTCAACCATATCATCATATTGTGATGTCAACTGAGTGATATGTAAAGTGTGATTAAACCATATCATCAAGTCAACCATATCATCATATTGTGATGTCAACTGAGTGAAATGTAAAGTGTGATTAAACCACTGATTGATTTTTATACCTGATTTTTTTAATCAACTCTGAGTGATATCGAAGTCTGTCTAAGTATGGTCAAATCAATCAATTGCGAATCAACGAAAAACTATCGAAACAATAAAATCAAACAAAAACACCATATAATTTAAGCCAACATAAAATACTTTTAATAAGTTTATAATTTCAGACAAAATTGAGAAGTCTGAATGGGCAGTTATTATAATTACCTTCACTTTAAATTTATAATGGGCTGAAACCAACTATATAGTACTAACATATTATCGGGGGCCAGGTTAGCTCAGTGGTTAACATACTCGCGTCTGGGATGGTAGTCCGGGGTTCGATTCCCACCTGGCCCTCGATTTATTCACGCCGGAGGTGAATATATCTGAATACGTTGTCCCTCGGAGGGGACGTTAAGCCGTTGGTCCCAAGCCTCTATGATGTCTCGTTAAAGATCCCTACTCGAAATCCACTTGAGTTAGGCAAAATTTAGGACTCCCAATGTAGAATCTGTAGAATTACCTATTGAAACAAAAAGCCGGTAAACGGCTGACGTTATCACCCACCAGGGGATTGGTTAAACCATAAAAAAAATGAACATTTTTATGTGAACTTTTATTTATAAATTACGAAACCACCCCTAAAATAAAGAGGAAAATAAATTACAGAGGGTAAGAAATAGTGTTCAGATGCAAACAAATGCCAATTAAAATTTACAAATAATTTTTTTTTTAGTTTACTAAGGATGCTTGTACTGAACAGTGTACAGATTACTTTAACAGTGCAACAAATAACGCAGCGGCTGTAATGACGGTTGAACCATCAAAATAATATAGACCATGTAATTGTCCATGTTATGGGATTTGTGTAGCTGAACATTATAGTGGTAAATGACTAATCGATAAAAAACTGACATAAGGAAGATGTAATTCACGTCATATACATACACGATGACTAACTCACCACTCGAAATATAATATGCTTTGACCATTGACATACATTGACACACAAAGAGTCTTGTGGCAAAATAGAAAGTTAGAGCAAAGCCATAAAACTTAATTTATTACTTTACTTTTAGAATAGTATTGTGATGTAATATTGTAAAAATTCAATCATAAGGTTTTTGAAAGATTTACATGTTTTTAGGTCGTCCTTTTCTAAAGTTCCCCCTATAATGTCTGTGTGTTTGTGTCCACTGGATTGAAGAGTGAGCTAAGGAAAGAAAAATTGCTGCCTTCATTTATCCAGATTTCTTTTGATATTTTCAATTTATTAACTATTAACTGAATCAACTTTATTACTCAGCCAACTTTTTACGATGCCAAAGTAGAAACTTAAGAGTAAATGAATAGAATTGTCATGATAATTTATAGTATGGAATAGACATTTATTTTAAACAGCATTATTTAAGAATTGTATTCAAGAAGATTTTGTTTATGTTTCCAGTCTCGACTAGAAGACCTGGATTTCCAGTTGTTATGACATATTCACGTGGAAGTCTGACTTAGAAGAACCAGATAGGTCACCGAAACTGATATCACCTAAAACAAAACACAATTCTCATAAAACATATCCTGAAAAATTAGCATAAGTAATTTAAAATACTTAGCCACTTTTACATATGAACTTATATGCGTTTATGTATGAACAACAGCGTACTTTCCAAAACCCAAAGATTTGGTCAAATTTAAAAAAAAAAATCGTAATGGTATTATAATACATCAGCATTTCTTTATTTTGATATAGCTTATCAACCAATGATTCTTCAAATACTAATTTAGTTATTGAAGATTAGGTTCAGAATGAATAAGTTCTGATTATAAGCCGATGTTTTACCGAAATTTGTTCGTCATTCTCATGGCCAAGAACAATTAATTGAAAAAATTAGTACTACTCACTACATCAACCTGATGATGACAGAGTCAAAATATCGTAGCGAGTTTTTGTGTTTTATTTTATCACATATATATTATGTATCATATATTGTATTTAATTTTATTTTAAATGCAATCATAGTTTGCAGAAATTTGCTTCTTGATAAGTTTCTCCATCTTTCTAACTAAAGTTTTGTTATTACATCTAAAGTAGATTACTTATATCTAATTTAGTTCTAACAACGAAAACGTTTTTCAAGAAGACAGATAAATTAAGAAGCAAGTCTCTGCAATTTATGGTCTCATTTTTAATAATATGTGCTTAAAGGAAGAACTTCTACCAAAATTAACATGTATTTAATTTTTTTGTAAATATATCTATATAAATAATTTTCTTTTTCTCGGAATTTGTCCCAGGTTAATTATTTGATAACACCTATTTGCCAACATTTCTTCTTTATTTTAAGACATCCTCAGAGCTGAACAAAATTTTCGCCTTAAAATAAAGACGAAACGTTGGCAAATAGATGTTTTCAAATAATTAACCCTGACCAAGAAGAAAAATGTTTATTAGTAATTGTTGTGAAGAGAACAATACCTCGATATATTTATATATACTGAAAAAACTATTAATCCCGATTTGTGAAATGAATTAATTCATTTTTCTGTTAATACAAGGTGATTACTTTAATTGTAGAGTCACATTGTAAGCAAATATTTAAATAAGATGGATTTAAAAATCCAAGTTCAAAATACACTCTCAGTATTGTCATTTTAAATTAATTAAAATATTTTCTATAGTACAATAAAAACTTCAGTATATACTGTAGTCCTTTTGATCGCAAAAAAATCCTTGAAATTTTAAGGTTTCAATACATTTTTTCTGATACTTCAACACAGGACAATTAATTTCGTTAAACTAACGATACATGTGGCAATCTTCTGTGTATTGCAAATTTCTTGTTCATTTTTTCTAAATTCTTATTTTGAAGCCTTGCCAGGACGTTAATATGAAAATTAACTCCGATTATTCGTTAAATATATTCAAAATTAAAGTTCATGAGAACTCGATCAGTTTTTCAAGTTCAAATTAAACTATCATTGCCAAAGTTTTGGTTTTTATTTAAAACCTTTTTCATAAGCACAAGCATACAATTTTGAAACAGAAAAAGTAATTGTTACATTAGAGTAATACTGCCTAATAAAAAGGTTTTAAATAAAAACCGAAACGTTGGTCATGAGAGTTTAATTTGAACCTGAAGAACTAAACGAGTCCTGAAAAACTTTAATTCTGCTTCTATTTCACGGTCGATACTTTTATCAGTATACATATATATTATTAAAGTTACAACTAGAGAACACAAAAAAGAAGACTAACACTCACACTTTTTGATTATTTCGGCTGTCTTGCCGTCTTCAGAAGAGGAGGAAAAGAAAAAGGAGAAAGAATGAAGGAGCGGAGACGTGAAGAATTCTGTTTATATATATAAAAATATTTCACAAAAACACGTGAAATAACAATCAATGATCAAACCACAATATGAAATGGGAAAACAAGACTAGGATCTTTCAACCGTATCAAGCGGTCTTCGTTAAAGTCAAAAACCCAACCGGTACATGTATCAGTTTGGTTTTTGACTCTGAGGAAGACCGCTTGTTACGGTTGAAAGATCTTAGTCTTGTTTTCTAATTTCATATTTTGGTTTGATAATGGATATACATATATATATATATATATATATGATGTAATTTTTTTGAGGTTTGAGGTCCAATGATTTAAACTAGTCCTTTTGCCGACGTTTAGACATATATTTATGTCATCTTCAGAGCTACAACATGATTGTTTTACAATTAGCATATTGCTAATTATTCCTTATATTGCTAATTGTAAAACAATCATGTTGTAGCCCTGAAGATGACATAAATATATGTCGAAACGTCGGCAAAAGAACTAGTTTAAATCATTGGACCTCAAACCTCAAAAAAATTACATCATATAAATATTGGGTCAAGAAAACAAATCATGATATATATATATATATATATATATATATATATATATATATATATACAGTAATCCCTCACTTTTCGCGGACAATAATAATGATATTATTAATAATACTTTTTTTCTATTAATGAACTTATTAAAATAATATTGTTTTCAATTATATATATTCAATTATATAATACATTATTATTACAGTATGTATTACAGTATATAATACATTATCCTCACTTTTCAATTCCTCACCCGTGAAAAGCGAAAATCCGGTAATAATGGACGCGCCTTTATAAAAGCCTCTAAAGCTCAATCAAGTTCTTTCCAACAGAGAGAGAATCCTGACCTTACTGAATACTGCACTTTGTCGTAAATAAAAATGAAAAAGAAAAAAATAAGAAATAATTCTGAACAAAGAGTAATCTGTAGTGCATAGATTCACAAGGGTGTGGGTGTCGTGGTAAACTGGAAGTTGAGCGATATGAATTAGCCAATCAAATCAAAGGAAATCAGATCAGAAAGGAAAGGATCTTTGGTTATTTTTTTAGTAATTTCAACTTATATTTTTTGATATTTTTATTATTCTCTTGTTACAATTGATTATGTTTTGATATTTTACATTAATTTTTAGTCTTTATTGAATATTTATTATTAGCTTCTATTAACCTTTCATTTAATACTGTAGAATATATTTTGACCCAGCAAGTCACTGTTTGTTTGATATCTTTCTCGATCGTACAAGAAGAATCCTGTGTATTTTCTTCTCTAATACTAACTACGGTACTTTTTCAATACGAGTTGTATATTTTTTTTTTACTGCAATTACAGTTGAATATTTTTTTATAGTTTTTAATTTTTAATTGAACATTTCAGGACACCGCGAAACATTGAACCCGCGAAAACTGAACCGCGAACTAGCGAGGGATTACTGTACACAGAACTCTTGCAACCTGTAACTTCTTTTCAATTATTGTGATATCTTAATATATGACTATTGCAAACTCAACAATATTACTTTCTCTATTTCAATATTTATAAATATTCTACGTAGCATCAATAGTAAATTCAAAGTTTGAAAAATTCTCAGCACTTAGACAACTAACAGTACCAGTATGGCAGAAAAAGAATAACATGAACAAAAGTATAGAGTATTACATTGGTATTTGTGTAATATGTATCATTTGACAGTTATATCTATCATTATTTTTACAAATAAATAACTACTTACGGTTCCAATTGTCCTTTTGTCTAAATCAAGCATTCCACAAAGAGTGAAATTCAATTTCCTCTTCATTAAAAAGAAAATTTGTAATTCGTCCTGAAAAATCAATTTTGTTAAGTTTTATATTAAATTATGACTTCTGTTTTATATAAATATATTTATGTCAGCGTTCAAATCAGAATAAGAAATGAGAAAAAATACTAAGATCTTTCAATCGTGACAAGGAGTCTTCGTCAGAGTCAAATCTCAACTGAACGAAGATTTGACACTGACGGAGACCGCTTGTTACGATTGAAAGATCTTAGTATTTTTTCTCATTTCTGATTGTAGTTGGAACGTTGATTGTTATTTTAAATGTTTATTGTGAAATATTGTTATATATTTATGTGTGTACAAGAATTAAATGAATCAGGGTTTTAAAAGAAATACCTCAGTACAGTTATGTATACAAAATATAAATTACCAATAAAAAACCAATTGTTTTTCCTAAATTTTAACTAAACCCAAAAACACGTTTTAATAAAATTAAAAAAAAGAACAATATTTTAATTGAAACAACTTGAAAAATCAATATAATAAACTTCAATATATACTGTTCAATTGGCAATTTCACTTCTAAAATTAGGATTTCATTTCTTTTTATTGAAAAATATTTCTAGCGTTTTTTTCTCAGTTCAATCTTTCCTTATCTATAATAATTGCATCTCAAAATGAAAGGTTTCAGTTTTTGAAACCTTTTTCTTAAGGCAGAAGTATAATATTTTGAAACAGAAAAACGAAATATTACATTAGAGATTTTTTTACAAAGAAAACACTTTGCGAATCCCAGCAACAATTGTCTATTTTGAATGAACACTTGACACTGTTATATATATATATATATAAAACACTGAACTATATAATATATATAGTTCAAAATTGAAGGACAGTGTAAAGAAATATACTTACTGACTCAAATTTTCGGAAAATTCGTCTTCACCAGAATAGAAAGAAAGAGTGTGTGTGTGTGTGTGTGTGTGTGTGTGTGTGTGTGTGTGTGTGTGTGAATGAGAAAGAGAGAGAGTGAGAGAGAGAGAGAGAGAGATCAAACAGTGTTTACTCTTGCTTGAGAGACCTTCAGAAATTCAAACAGAAGAAAATAAGAAGATATAATAACATTTTCAATGTATGCTATAATCATTGATGCTGAGGATCTCTCTCTCTCTCTCTCTCTCTCTCTCTCTCTCTCTCTCTCTCTCACTCTCTCTCTTTCTCACTATATTCCCCTTAGGATGGCTTTTCCAAAAATTGGAGTTAGTAAATGTGTTTCTATACTCTGTGTGTTACTCTTTTTCCATTTTAAACTTATGTATGTCCAGTTTGGGTCATTTTTCCGATTTTATAGTATATATATATATATATATATTACTTTCACAGTGAATCACAAACACAGAACTAAGGAACAAACACACTTACTGTCTCTAATTTTCGGTTGAACTGTCATCAGGAGAGTTGAGTTAGGGACACCAAGCGCACTTTTGAAGCGACGGTTGGGTCTCCAACCGTATATATATATATATATATATATATATCAATGATCAAACCACAATAAGAAATGGGAAAACAAGACTAAGATCTTTCAACCGTAACAAGCGGTCTTCGTCAGAGTCAAAAACCCAACAACCAACACGTTGTTCAGTTGGGTTTTTGACTCTGACGAAGACCGCTTGTTACGGTTGAAAGATCTTAGTCTTGTTTTCCCATTTCTTATTGTGGTTTGATCATTGATTGTTGTTTCACGTGTTTATGTGAAATCTTTTTATATATATATATACTGGGTATTAACTCCAGTCCTTACTTTACTTCCCCTCTCAGTAACAACTCTTATCCTGTTCCTTCTGATACATCTTGCACTTCCTGTAACTGCGTTTACCGTTTGGAGTGTACTCGATGTGATGCTTTTTACGTTGGCTTGGCTTCAACCAGGCTGAGCCTGCGTATGAACAATCACAGGGCGTCCGTTGGTCAGCGCAGAGACCTACCCATAGCTATCCATGCTAATTCCCATGACCTCCCTTTCAATGATTGTTTCAGGGTACAAATCCTCAAACAAATCCCTGAGTCTAATTCCCATGTCACCCTTAGAGCTTCCGAAGAGGCATTCATATGCCTCCTTGGGGCTCGTTCTCCTCCTGGTCTCAACCTGTACCGTTAATTATTTTTTATTTTATTATTATTATTATTATTTTATTATTATTATTATTATTATTATTATTACTTTATTATTATTATTTATTTTTTATTATTATTATTTCGTATTTTATATATTTTTATCTTGTTTTCTAAATAAATATTGGAGGGATTTCTATTTTCCTCTCCTCCGCTGGGGAGCAGCATTGCGGTGGTTCCACGAGTTACTCTGGAGGCCAGTAGCAGTTTGCTTCTCAACGCGAGTACTTCGCACTTCTTCCCGATGACGACGGATGTCGAAATATCGAAGTGAGTTCTGTAGTGTCTTTCTGTGTTCTTTTCTATGTGTTAAAGTATATATATATATATATATATATATATATATCAGTTCACAAACGAAGAAAAGCAACACACAGAGAAAGAGACACACTTACAAACTCAGTTCGTAAGTGTGTCTCTTTCTCGGTGTGTTGCTTTTCTTCGTTTGTGAACTGATTTGCGTCCAGTTTGGATCGTTATTTCGAATTTTAAGTGGATATATATATATATATATATATATTATATATATCAAGATTCTACAATTAGCACGTGAAACAAGAATCAATGTTCAAAGCACAATAAGACATGGGAAAAAATTCTATGATCTTTCAATCGTAACAAGCGGTCTTTGATTAGAGTCAACTCTCAACTGAGATTTATATATATATCAACGTACGGAATAATATTTTCGGCCAATCGTATCACAGATGATTTTTTTGTGATTTAAGCATTGATTTAGTTTATCTGTTTATTATTAAACTTTTATTCATTTATTCATTTACTTATATTTACACATATATATATATATATTTTAGATTATACATGTAAAATAAAAATAAATGTCAAACTTCAAGAAAATATGAAATGTGATTTCGGATATAACAGATACACCACAGTTACATTTCTGATTTTGTTACTGACTTTGATATACGTACATATCTTTAGACATATCAACAACGCTTTTACGCTTCAGGTAACTCTACCCCGAGAATTATTAATTACTTAATGGTAAAAATGAAAAACAAAAGTTAATATTTTTATTATTTGGTTGTCCATAATAAAAGAAGTAGTAATTGAAAGTATCAATATGTTAACTACTTGGTGGATCTCTCGCCTAAGGGAATTGGGTAAATAACATTATAAAATGACAAGTGCTGATTAAAGCTCTTTATTCTAGTATATTTTATTAAAAAAAAAAAATAAACAAAATTATTTGCCGTTACGAGAAGGAAACCTTAATAACATGATTATTGTTAGTTATTCAGAAGTTGATGGTAACAAATAAAGAAGGCCATTTAAAATCGTTCAAGAGTTGAAGCAAATTTACAAGCAAAATGCAACATTCTTTTCTAACTAACAGAAATGGATTTCTTGGTTATATTATTTTCGTAGCAATAAGCAATTAACTCCTTTGTATACCATTAGCTATATTTGTTTTATAATGTTAAATGAACTAACAAAACCATTTAAGACAATTTTGAAGCATAAAACTTTGTCTGAAACCACTCAGTATGTCGCTAATATTATGTAAATAAAACGAGTTATTTTTATATAAATTGATTAGTTTATTTGATTTTAGTATTCTACAATAGATAAAAATATATGCTCTTTGAAACTAATTACGATTTATTATTACGAGTAATTTAAAAAAAAAAACATCATTCTAAGATACAAAACAATTTAATAACTGTATCTTTCTTTATTGTTTAATTTAAAGACTACGTAAAAAAATAAGAATATATTTCCTTAAAAAAACAAATACTGGTTATTAGACAAATAAGAATATCGACAGACATTATTAAATTTCTAAAAAATTATAAAACAAAAGTCTAGAATTGTTAAATTAAATCCACCTGGTGTAGAATCGTTTAATTAAATCTACCGAAGTGTTTGATATATTCAAACACATCAAAATGTTTTTAACACTGTAATGTATCAGTGAAGTATTACATAAGAATTATTTAATCATATTTATACGTACAGAGTTGTGTTTGTTGGTCATGGGATTTAAGCGTGCCTGAATGAAAAGCTCTTTTGAAAATTTTTCACTCTGAAAATAAAAGAAAAATTGGAACAATGTTTTGATAAATAAACAACAAAAAATCTCCCAAAGTTATAGATACAACAATATAAAGATATTAAAAATTGATAAAGCTTTAAATAATGTGTATAAAAATCAGTATGTAATATATACACTAGTTCAAAACTGAAGAACAGTAATATACGGAGTAAAGAAACACACTTACTTTCCGTTATGTCTACAACGTGCTTGGTCTCCCTTTTTCTTTTCTTTTGAAGACGAAAATTTGAGTTTGTAAGTGTGACTCTTTAGTTTGTGTGTCACTCTTCTTCAATTTTGAACTCGTATTGTGTCCAGTTTGGATCGCTTTTCAGTTTTTTAAGTGAATATATATATATTCACTTTAAAATCAGAAAGTCGATCCAAACTGGACACAGACATGTTCAAAAACAAAGAATAGTAACACACAGAGAAAGAGACACACTTACTAAATCAAATTTTCAGATAATCCGTCTTCAGGAGAAAATTTGAGTTAGTAAGTGTGTCTCTTTCTTTTTGTCACTATTCTTCGTTATTAAACTATGTATATATAAAAAGATTTCACATAAACACGTGAAATAACAATCAATGATGAAACCACAATAAGAAATGGGAAAACAAGACTAAGATCTTTCAACTGTAACAAGCGGTCTTCGTCAGAGTCAAAAACCCCACAGTTGGGAAAAATATATAAAAAGATTTCACATAAACATGTGAAATAACAATCAATGACAAACCACAATAAGAAATGAGAAAACAAGACTAAGATCTTTCAACCGTAACAAGCGGTCTTCGTCAGAGTCAAAAACCGCTTGTTACGGTTGAAAGATCTTAGTCTTGTTTTCCCATTTCTTATTGTGGTTTGATCATATATATATATAGGTGCATTCTATAATGGTGGTTCAGTTAATTTGCTATGTTCTTGGAAGGAGTGTTATGTACATATAATACACCAATTCTATAAAACGGTTGATAGTGTCTGATTTAATCCTTCACATGATGACAGAAAATGAAATAATATCGCTGAATTTTTGTTATCATCGGCGTCTTTTTTTTCTTTGAATTCTGTTTATTTGGTTTTTTCAAACGTTTTCTATAATCGTTTGTATCGTTTTCTATATATGTAAGAATAAAATCTAAAAGTTATTAAAAATAACAAAGTATATTTGTATATTTAGTGAATTTAGATATCATTATATCGAACACATTTGATTATGTAATACTCACTTGCTCTTTTGCTTTTGTCGATATCGTTGTGATCGTAAGAAGCATATCGTAAAGTAAAAACACCATAAGAAATGTTGAGATAGTTGCTAACAACCATGGTAATGATGTACTCGTACTATCCTTAACAAACACTTCATGATTATAATAAATGGAAGAAGTTCCACCGAATAGGATATTAAGAATAATATGACCTATATTTAATTGATATATATCTATCAGATTGTCAGACATTTGGCAAGTTTTACTGTGCAAAGCCACAATTTTGTTTAAAAAGTTCAGTGATTCCTTTGACTTTAGAAATGCTGTTAGATTTTCAATATTTTTTGTAATTATATATACCATATGTGTAAACTGGGATATCATTAAACATATGTTGACTGATGAGAGATAATATCTAATTGATAATTGGAACAAAATGATAAAACTGTATTTGGGATATAACAAAACACAGTTAATAGTGATTAACATTATCAGCACTACATACATTCGAATAAAAGACTTTTGTAAATTGTAACGGTATCGGCATTTAAACTTATTTAGCTTTTCTTCTATGTCATTTAAATGTTTAAAGTAAATAATGAAAGAATTAGTTTTTCTTGTAATTTGAAACAAATTTAAAAATAAAAATGGCATGTAAACGTTAATGGCAACAACAAACGCAAGGAAATTATATTGATCGTTTAATTTGACCATCGACATCTCCAACCATATTGAGTAAATAAAATAAACCATTGAAAATACACTGGTAAAAACACCAATCAAAGATATTTCATAAGTATCAGACAAAGGGAAACATCCATGAAGCCGGGAAATTTTAAAAATGAACTCCATTAATGTTCTTCCATCTTTGAATGTCATAACTGAACTACTAATCGATCTACTGACACTTAGCTCAAGAATACATAATGAATATTAATGCATATTGGTTATTAGAGTGATTTATCGCTTACATCATTTCTTTATAGAAACTAAATTGTTTTACTTAACGAAACAAAAGAAACAATAATAGAAGAATTCAATATAGAACCAATTAAAAGACGCATTAAAATGAAGATGAACAATCGTTTCTGAACCCTTATTGAATTTAAAGAACAAGGGAATATTTTTCTGCTACCTGTTACAGTTATGGAAGACACTGTTTTCTATAAACCTAATAATTATGATTATGTAGTTGTCTATCAATTTCCAATGTTAGTTTTTGATAATTTATTAATTGACTAGCAGACGTGCCCGTCTTTGACGGGTACTTAACAAAAATTCAGAGTTGATACGTGGTATTTCAAAATATTATTAGAAAAGTTATGGAATAGGAAAAAATATATTAATTAGCACAGTGTTAAGTAAGTGCCTCTGTAAACACGGCATTTGCTGTCTGTCCTTAAGGTGCATGGAACGACAGAGAGTTGGAACCTCTGACTCTTGAGTAAGCAACATTCTGTTGACCATGTCAGAAACACTTGGTCTCACTCACTTCAATTCCTGCCGTATACAGAGTTTGGCCTTGCTTCTTATTTACCGTCACTGCGAAACAGACGCTGACGGGAAATTTCAACCGTTTGAATTGAAAGGGACAGTTGCTAGGTATCAATGGTATGCGTGGTATAAACACTGACTCCCTAGGACCACACCCAGTCATGATGTAAGCTTCTATGACGTATCTGTGTAAAGCGCGAATTCAGAGTCGTGTCGCGTTGTTCATTTTCGGGACACTCAAGTTTCGTAACAGCATGATTAGTGCCCTTACTTTAGTTTTACTCATGAGCAAGCATTGGAGGAGCAGTCCCGGAATTAAGAAATTCATTTGGATAATGAACTGTTTCCTCATCACTAATCACTCTCTTTACTGACTAGTAAGTTCTTTCCTCAGCTTGATGTAGCGCAAGAACTTGTTTATTGATTGATAACAAAGCCAGTTATTCTGAATAGAAGACATATCTTGAACCTCGGGAAACAACTTCTCAACTATATCTTCCTGGAAGCTTAAAAGTAATTGAAATAGAAATGAACTAAGAATACATTTAATATAAGCATATATCTGTATATCTTCAAAATAAAGATGTCTGTGAAGTTAGCTAAAGACAGCTTAAAAGTCCATAACTTCGCTTATAGATTGAATTTTCAATCCATTCAAAATAGATTTTACGTTAGATATACACAATCTACTTTCAAAGTTCCAGGTTGCTATATCTTATGGTGGCTGAGTTTACTTGTGATAAAATTTTGCAGACAAACTTATGGACAGAAAACTTTTTAATGGTGTATTCGGTTTCTCTAATCTCTAGTCTGTGAAGTTAGTTTAAAAGTCCATAACCTCGTTCCTACGTTGATTTTTTTATCCATCCAAAGCTTAGATTTTAAATTAGACAGAAACAATACTACTTTCAAAGTTTTAGCTTGCTATGCCTTATGGTGGTTGAGTTTACTTGTGACAAAAGTTTGTGTTTATAAGTCCATAACTTCCCTTCTACTTGTTATTTTAACAACTAATATAAACTCACCTACTGTACACAGAAATGAAAAAAAAAGAGGATAAAAAAACAAATGATACTCATATAAATTTCATTTTATTAGATATGTTAAAATGTCCATATCGTAATCCAGGAATTAATAATGCTTTTTGGTACTATTGGATATAAAAAAACAATAATATATATAAGATACACAAAACAGAAAACAGTCTGCCTTGTCATGTGGTACTACGTCAACATTTAGTCAGGACTCTTCTGCTTCATTTGGGAGACATTTTAAAAGTAATTCCATATTTCCTTACAAGAGACATTTCATTTTTTTTTTCAGAAAAACACTTAAAGATAATTGTTTCACATTAAGAGCAACACAGTATAAAAATGTCGATAACTAAACAGATATTTATAACAAACAGTGTTTCATTTGTTTTAAGCATATTTTTTTTTTTTAAAAATAAATTAACCGATAGAAGCAAATAGTATTTTCGTTTACTCCATTTAATATTATGTTGGGTTTTTCATTTTTATTAAAAAAAAAAAATAAAATAAAAAAGAACCCAAACATTTCAAGGGGCAATTAATCTATTTGGACCTAGGAGTAGAGGGATCAGACATATTTATTTGATAGTAATTTAAAATGGAGGAAAATCTGGTTTTTTTTTCATTTGGTTAAGAAATAATTTCGATTATAAAGGAATATTAAATAATTATTATTTTTCGAATATATATATATATATAAAGCATCCAGGCTGGCATGAGTGGCCATGACATAAAGGCATGAATAAGATTGGAAGAAAAATTCATGATACTGAAATGGACCATTGACTGTTAAGGAGAAGAAAATAGTGTAACATGGTGTTATTAATGTGACTGTAATGTTATCTTCTTTTAAACGTGCACTTCTTTCATTTATTTGTTTTTTTTTAAAAAGAAAAAAAAATCAAAAAAATTATCCCCACCATTTAACTTCCTCTTATTTTAATATCGTTACAAATTTAATTTTTTTCTTTTGTAAATATCTTTAAAACAAAATATTACTACGCAACCATATAAAATAATCCAACTTAAGACTATATGTAACAAGCGACAACAATATAAATATTTTAACATAGAATGCAACAGGCAACCAATTAAAGCATTTGGACTTAACAACTTTTATGCTATAAAATTAAATATAGACTTCCAATCAAAAACGTTTAATTTTCACTTCAATATATAAGTATTATATCAGTATATTTTTAATTTCAATAGTATAATAATAAAATTTACATAAAAATCATACATTTCGAATGTATTTTAATTTATAAATATATAAATATATATATATATATATATATATATATATATATATATATATATATATTTATAGAGAATTGTTTTATCAAACTTTTGTAATTTTTTTGTTAGTTAATAATTCTGATTTTTTGAATTTAATAAAATAAATAATTCAAATTTATTTGATTTAACACAGAATAATATTTACTTTTCAATTATAAAATTATTTAGATGGTTCTTTTTTTTTAAAAAAAAAATGAAATTCATGAAGAAAAGGAGTTCTTTTAATTATTTTCAGTTATTTTCTTATTTTCTTGTTTAATTAATAATAGTTTGGAAATTATAGATGCAAAATAACATTGTTAATAAAATATTAACGGTTTTTAAAATATCTGCATTATTATCAGAGAGCCTTGATTAATGATATACTTAATGAGTTAGTATTAATTGAGGTTTCATATACTTGAGGTAAGGGGAAGATAAAGCAGAACCATTTGGAATAATTAGAATAAATTTCATTATTAGTGAATTGAATATGACGAAAAATATATTTATTAGGAACAAAATAAACAGTTTAGAAGTTATTCTTAAATAATTCTGTTTTTGGGAGCAAGACTTTGATCTTTGTTATAATCAGGAAGCTTATGTTATCTCCATTTATATATTTGATGGCCAAATGCCAAGTAGAATACTGTGGTTCCCTCATTATCGATGTTAAGCTTTATGGAGTGTGAATAATGCTCAATTAATTAATGAATAGTACGGTGAAGCTGTTGCTTAAGTAATTAATGACACTATGGTGTGGCTAATTATTAAATAAATTATGAACAATATGGTGTGTCTAATTCTCATGATAAAAACAATGGTGTACATAATGCTCAAATAATGTATGAAAAATATGTATGGTGTGCCTAATGCTCAATTAATTAATGGACACTATGGTGTACATAATGACGAGTCAATTAATTAACGCTATGGTTTTGCTAATACTCAATTAATTAATGAACACCAAGATATGCCTAATGCTGAAGTAATTAAACAACACAATGATGTGTATAATACTCAATGGATCTCTAATCAAAAATAATCGACACCTTATCCCCTTGAAAAGTGTGGGTGTTTGATAAAGTGAAAATATTTATTTGAATCCCCTAAAATATTCTAAACGGTAACTGCTTTCCCCTATTCTACAGCCTCTACCCCTCTCCCATCCCCTCAAGTAAATGACACCCCATCTTCAATTTCTAACAACCAGTACTCTCTGATTATTCGAGTACTAATTTAAACTTTTATCACAATATATTACCGTGAATACTTTTATATTTTTTCAATAAAAATATAACTTTCTTTTTTTTTTTTGCACAATATACATTATTTTTGATTTGTAATTAAATATTTAATAACAAAACTTAACAAAAAAAGTTTATGATTTTTGTTTTAATAATAAAATCAAGAACGCTGTGATTTCTTAAATAGATTCACTTGACAAGAAATGTCTAAATAACTTTTTTAGTATTAAAAAAAAAACAGAAGTTTTCAGTCACCCAATATTCAGTATAAGTTAAAGAATATTATAAATAACAAAATTTAATATGAGCGATATAATAATAGTAATTCCATAAGAAAAAAAATATATTTTAATATGTGAAATATTATACTTCATTAAAGATAATTTCTTGAACCAATATTTATTGACAATAAATAATCAAAATTGAAATTTAATTCAAAAGTCAAATTCAATTATATTTTTAAATATGGGAACTGAAAAAAAAGTTTGTTTATGCTTCACTCTTACAGTTTAAGGTAGTAAGTGTTAAATTAAAATGTTTGCATCAATAAAAAAAAAAACATTGAGGAATAAATTAATTTAAAATAAATTCATTTTGTAATCATAAAACGTACTTTAAATAATGTGGATTAAGTTAAAACATATCTATTTGAACTATTCGGGAAACAAAACAAAAGATCTTTTTCAGCTGTATCCCATAAATGGATGTAACTAGAATATCTCGGGGGTGGAGTTATCTGTATCATAGATAATGTATCCGAAAAAAAAACTCTACAGGGTTGTTAATCTTTAAAAGATTTTTTTTATTATGATATAGTAATAACTGAGGAATTTAAAAGTTTTCGTATCATCAAAAATAATAATTGGGTGACTGTAAAAAAATATTTAAAAATTGCAAAAAAAAAAAGAAATAAACGAAATTAATATAATAGTGAGTTTGTCGGAAGATGGTTCAATAGCATTTAATACAGGTTATTCAAAGGAAATCTATCTATATTCCAGAAGTTTTATAAAGTCAGTAAATTTCAAGTAGTGCTGATTTTATATGAAATTTGTTTATTGAAAACATCTCTAAGAAAGGTAAAGAAAATTAGATATTACAGAATAAAGATGTAGTTTGAGAGAAAAAGCACTGCATACTTGAAACGTGTTGTAAATATAAAACTTCTTTTAAGCTATTATTTTTCTAATATACAATGAGCAAATCATGTAACTCATAACAATACTACATAAATAATATTCATTCATTAAAACTCATCAGATGAAATTTATTTTGAATTAATAGAAGTGATCCAGTTATAATAGATATTCTTGTTTATCATATCGTTATATACTTCATTTACTTTTCACATATTCACTTCATGCTTAATATAATTTATAGTTACATAGCAAGTCAGTTACATTGAAGACAATAATAAAAAAAAATATTTAGATATTGTAGTATCATTATTGAAAAGTAACAATATTTCATACATATATTTAAATACATTTTGTCATTTTTTGATAATTTGCTAATATCTTAAATTCAAACATGTTTTAATCAAACTTTTAATCTTTTTATCTTTACTGATCATACTTTCCAAAAAAAAAGGTAAAAAAAGGTTATATGAGTGACTCCTTGTATTACTGGCTTCATAAATGACTGATATTAAAAAAAAAGAAAAAATAATAATTCTTTTATATAATTTAATAATTTAAACAGAAAGTTTTTGTTTTTTTTTTTAAAAGTTTATTATGTAATTTCAAATCTACTTTTTAAAAAGCTTTAAATATATATTTATCAGTTTTAAACTATCTTCCGACAAGATTTTTTTTATTTTTTAAATTTTAAATATATTAAGATCTAATAATATGAAAGAAGTATTAGATAGTTGTTCATTGTGTTTTTTTTCCTTTTTGTTGTGTGTGTATTTGTGTTTCCCTAAAACAGAGTGGATTTAAAAATAACTAAATAAATATAAATCAAATGAAAAAAATTGAATGGTGTAAGTGTATACAAAAATTAAAGACAAAAAAAAAAGAAACTGAAATTGTGATGGTTGGTGTGTGTTTGTTTTTGTGTAAATTTAGTATACGTGTACAAAAAAAGCTGAATAACTAACATATCCCATTACAAATATGTTTGTTTATTATTTACATCTATGCTGATGCAAGCAGATATGGCCTAAGTTCAAATGTTTTTGCACACATTAATAAACGGGAGGTAAAGAACCAACTACATGAAAATATTTACTTGTAGGAATAACGGTTTTTTTATATATATTTATATATATATATATACACATACAATACTCTCATTTTATAAACACTTCAATACCTTATATTATTAAAGCTCTTATGTCTCAATGATATTAAGTACGATGTTAACATTACTACATATTGTATTCGGAATTTTAAGCATTAGACTGAAGGAAGTATTAATAGAAAATACGTGGTGAAATATTTTTTGAGCATATGCCAGATATTTTCAATTTTTTTTTCTTGTTACAGTGGCAATTAATCAAATTCATGAAGCCTTTCAATGACTTTTTTTTTAATTAATTATGCATAGATTATTCTAGTAGTTCTTTTTTTTTTTGGAATTGATGAATTAAAATTGGAAATGGCTTAAAAATTATATTTCAATCTTTTGTTAGTTTTTTTTTTATTAAAAATGCTTTATATATTTTTTTAATTTTTTTTTTTAGAAAATTACTTTTATTAAGGGCGGATAAAGGAAAACAATGTTTCAATCAGCCATTTTTTTTTTAAATATTTTTCCTTACTGGTGGTTTTTCAAAAAAAAAATATATATATGTATTTATATGTAGGCGATTTATTTCACGTCTGCCTGAATAAAAAGACTGTCATTTTAAGAAAGGAGCAGTCATTGTATTATATTGTTTAATTACTTATTAAATGTTTTAACTTATAACTTAATATTATGACGATATTAATATTATTACAAGGAATTTAAGTAATGCCAAATGAAGGGCTTTGGATTTTTTTTTGTTTTTTTTTTCGTTTTTTCTTTTTTTGGTTGCTCTTGATAACTACGTATGCACTAATCAAAACAAATATAAGTTTTTCTTTTAAGGTACAGTTAAAACATTTTTTTTTTAAACATGATTCAGAAGTTACGCAAGTATCACAATAAAGAGGACTTTAAGGATGGTACAATCTAAAATTGTTCTTATGGCTTCCACTACATGGTTGAAGCATTTACTAGGGTTTCGTACGATTATTTCTTCTTTTTTTTTTATTAATTATAAATAAAACAATGTCATTGATAAACTTTACATCTTAAGAAAAACTAATTTAATGCAAAATAAAATACAATCACTATACCAAATTCCACAAATGTATTTTTTTTTATATTGTCTTGGTTCATAAACAATAACGATTTTAATAAATTTATTAAAGTAACAATGTTTAAAAACAGTTATAGATATATATTTTTTTTTATTTTTTTTTAAGTTTTAAGCACCTAAAGCAAAATATACAAGAGCTCCTTTGCAGTATATTAAATAAGCATTTGGGAAATACAAAAGTTTAAAAAATCTACCTTTCTTAGCACCTAAATCATTTTATGTACATAAGTAACAGTGGAAAGTATATGTGAATATGTATATATATGTATATATACACATAATCACATAGATACATATAATACATAAGTTAGGTTATACCACTTAAGGGCTGAATACATTAATTTGGTCAATCTGGACTTACAAATAACATTTATCTATTTTGCCTCAATCCATTAAGGTTAATAAAACAAAATATATTAAGCTCTTGGTTTTGTCAAGAATATAAATAATTACATAAATTGAAATGGTTAACTTATTTTGGAGGTAATTAAGTATTTTTATTTTTCAATAACACAGTCTGGCAACCTATAATTAGACAGCTTAAATTTAAAATGTCTCTGAGCAGTAATTGTTTTTTTTTTTAATAATTATGGCTGATTAATTATATAATTATAACATAAAAGGTAACGTTTCAACCTTATTTTGGCTACCAACAACGAATCATTTCGCGAACAACAGTGCAAGTTGTTATCAGTAGTTCGAGCTCATGGGACCAAGAACTGCTGAATTTAACTGTGGCACTGTGAGAGAGAGGTCAGTAAGTACGTGTTACTTGGAACTAGTATAGTCAGTCATTTAAAAGTGTGATAATTATCACGTAGTATTGAGTCATGGAATTAGAGGTCAGTTAGAGTTGTGTAAAGTGCAATTGTGATACTGAACTCATTAATTTAAGACATGGTGTAGAAATTAAGGTAGTTAGTGAAGATGGGATAGGTTTGTCTCCTCGTTGGTATTTTTGTAGGAAGTTTTACTTGGAATTGTTATAGTGAACTTACTTGTATAGGATATGGTAGAGGAATTATTGAGACTTAGTGACTGTAACCTAGGATGGGATAAACTGGCGTTTTCATTGGTATTGTTGTAGCAATTTTTACTTAGACTTGTGAAAGTTTCCAGTGTAGGATGTGGAGGAGGAAATCATGAGGACTTTGAAACAGTATTTTTGGATGGGATAGACTCACGTCTTCATTGGTATTGCTGTAGCAAGTTTTATATTGAATATTTTGGTAGTCAACTTACCAGCAAAGGGTATGGTAAGATATTTATTGAAACTTTGTGATAATAAGCTGAGATGAGATAGGTTTGCATCTTCATTGGTATTGTTTTAGCAAGTTTTACTTGGAGTTGTGGTAGGGACACCAGTTTACTAGTGAAGAATGTGATTAAATAATTCTGATAACTAATAATTTAATAAGTTAGGAACAATTTTTTTTATTGATTTTAAATGCTGATTTTAAAAGTTGAACATACTACAAATTGGTATCACCAAGTCTATATTTTATAACTTTTTGAACTTATCACCAATAAAGGCTAATTTAACTTGTTAAAGAAATGCACTTTTTTACTACAATCACTGAGTTTTTAAACAATGAACCAAAAAGTACCCGATCGAAATAGTTCTGAAACTCCCTTTTTGAAGCAACACTGTTGCAGCTAAGCATCACTGCAATGATATGAGTAAACAAGCACAGAAATGGTTTAGTTGTCTCACTAGCAATTTGGAAGTCAGCTGTAGGGGAACATTAGTCACAGTACATAAGGGGATAATGGATGGTACGTAACATGCTTCGTTGGGGTAGTCCTCTTATCATTTTGCTATCAGTAACGATATCATTACTTGTTAGTTGTATGCAAGCACTTGAAAGTTTAAATAAAATATTCACTTTAAATAGAAAGAAATATTGGTGGTATAAAATTACAACACTAAAAAAGTTTATCAATTTAATTACGTAGTTAGCACAGCGCATGTTTTTTTCTTTGATATCTGTTGATATCGTATCCTGCCGTCTTTCTCACTGAAAATAAAAAACAGTTTAAAATTGTCTTGTAATAAAAGTAATCAAATATAGAATATATTATAATTTAAAAGAGGTAAACAAAATTGAAATACTCAGTCTACAGTATTTTTGTCTGAGTCACTTAATTTTTGATTAAGTGACATTTTAAAATAATCAGATATTTTTGCAAAAGACTATTTAAGTACTTCTGCTTGTGGAAAGACTGTTTAACAATCGGATTGAGAACATAATCCAAGGGGAAAAAATCTTTTAATTATTGCTAAACAATAAATACTATTATAAGTGAAAAAAATGAGACTTTAGTTTCTAAATAAGCAATTATTATTATTTTACAGCCAACAGTGCACTGACGGTTACTCCACTTTTCGTAAAATGAGATATCATTGGATGAAAAATGTTTATCACCTTGTTTATAAGAATGAAAAAAATTCTTATTTAAATTTTCATTCAAAAACGCAAACAAAATCTATTTTTATTAGCATAGAATAAAATTAAACCAATTACATTAAATCCTAATAAGTGTTTCCTACTCAACATACTAGATAGCACTGCAGTAGATGACGCAAGACGTTCATATTCATATTAACAGATAGATATCAGTTATCGTTATCAGTTCATATTAACTGATTTACTTCGTTCATTTGATTCGAATCTTTGTAAGAAAAAGTTTCTTCTTTTGTTAAAAAGATATATTTTATATAGCAGAAATTACTAAAACAAAGGTTAGTTCGTCATTTTTCTTATCTAAAAAACGCTGTTGTGTTTTAAAATATAGATTAATAATTTTCTTTAATAATCTTTATGATTCTTCCAAATCAAAACTACTAAATTATCTAATGATCAATTGAGTTATATTTGTTTAGGATATGGAATATATTGCAAATATTTTACCTGGTATGTAATATGTAATAATATTTTGTAATATTAAATATTAGCCAACAAAGTCTAATATAATGACAGAGTTGTTAAGTAAAACTCAAGTTCTTAAGTACAATACATATAGTTTGCTTAAAATAGAAGTAATAGTCTTTATGGTAAAATTTACTTTCTCCGAATAGAAATATCCTGTTATTTGTATTTTCTAACAAGACAGTTCAAAACAGCTGTCTTCTCTCCTTTATGCTTCTTTAATCACATATATCTTTAATCCCTTATTTATTTCTACCTTTCAACCTTTTACAAGTGGGAACATAATTATAAATGTCATAAACCTACTTCAATAGTTTGTTTTTTTTTTCGAAAATTCAAGTTACCTTTTTATTATTTGGTATTACATAGTATTCAACTGGTTCAACATAGACATATGAAATTCCCTTTGAAATAAACTATTACCAAATATATAATCTTAGAATTTTTCATTTCAGTTCCTCTGAAATAGTTGAACTGGTTATTCACTTTTTTTACTAGAAAAAATTAACTTTAGAAAACCGACGACTGCATCCTACTAATATAAATTAAACATAATATAAATTTATGACTCGGTGAATCCCACAATAAGACTAACATCAAAGTTGTTTTTGTTTTCCAGTTATTATTTATTTAATCATTAAGAAAGCTTAAGAAGAAATAACTTTGGTCCATTAACGAAATAAATAATAATATAGTTGCATTATAAAAATAAAATTATTAAGCCATATTTGGCTTAACACTGCTGAACAAGAGTCGATTTTATATTAATAACGGTACTCCAGACATTTTAGCAAAACTCTGGAGTTCCGCGGAAGATGCTTTGGAAACCATCTTCCTCTTTAGGATTTTCTGGTATTGAAAAGGAAACAGGATTATACTACTTCTATTTTATTATAAATAAAGTATAGTGATCTTGAAAAAATTCCATCTCGAGATTTTCACGGATTTAGATATTCTATGGTCCAAGAAGTCGTTTTATGACGTTTTTCGTTGGTGTCTGTGTGTGTTTGCATCCTAAACTATTATGGGTGTTTATTCAAATTTTGTTTACACGCTACAATCTTTGATAGATCAAATTAATATTTTACACAAAAATTGAACTCCTAGTGAAGATGAACCCTATTGTTTGAGAGCAATTATGCATGATGGGAAAGTTCCCTTTTTTTTTTTGTCAAATATGTTTTTAGAAAACATTTTGTTTCTCCTAAACTATTAACTCTAGAGTTTTGAAATTTTGGCATCATCATGGAAGCAACAAAAGCAATAACTGGAAAAAAAATACTCACATTTTTTTCCAAATTTTCAAAAGAATGGATGACGTTTCCTAGAAATATGTAACGAATAGTAACTCCAAAAAAAAATCTTTCTAACCGACTATGTCTTTTCAGATTTTAATCGTCTTTTTATTTTGTAAAATATTCTCGTCTGTATAATTTAATATCAATTTATTAGATCTTTTATCGTTTATAAGTTTTACCGAATTAAATGGAAACTTTTTTTTTTAAAAGAAAACCGCATAGCAGTTTAAGTTTATTGGTTGACCACTAACAATATATGAACCGTTAAAATAGCCTGGGGAAGTGTAAAAACAGCAACTTCTTATATACTTGATGTGTATATAAGTATACATTCTTCTATTGCATATATTAGCACTTCTTGAAGTTATATAATATTTTTTTTCTATCAAACAAATTTACTATTAAAATATTTAGGTCACCTCTGAGGACCTAAATGCATTAAAATGTCAACATTCTACATGAAAACACCTTGTGCCTTTGCTGGAAACAAACTCAAAACGGAAAACTTCTAACGTTAACAATGCTAATTAATAGATAACACCTAGCTCTAACTTGTGGGGGGGGGGGGGGGTCCTTGTAGCTTACCAGCTCGCCTCTGGACTGGGAGAATCGGGGTTCAATAACCCACTCTGGCTCTCGATTTAACAACACGAGAGATGAATATTTTCAACACATCGTCCCTCGAAGTGAACATTTAAGCCATCGATCCCGAGTCTGTACGATGTCAGGTATTCATTAAAAATCTCTATTCCAAATATACTTGAGTTAGGCAAAATTTGTTTTTTTTTTTGGGGGGGGGGGGGACTAGGTTAATCAGTGGTTAACGTACTCGCCACTAAACTGATAGTCCGGGGTTTGATCCCCACCTGGCCCTCGATTTATTCATGCGGGAGGTGAATAAATCTGAGCAAGTCGTCCCTCAGAGAAGGACGTTAAAACGTCGGTCCCTAGCCTGTACTATGTCAGGTACTTTTTAAAGATTCCTATTCTAAATACACTTGAGTTAGGCAAAATTTAGGACTCCCACTGTTGAATCAATCTTCATTGTGTGGTATCACAAAGGGCCAATTCTCGACCCACGTGTGTTTCCTTGTGGGACTGCCACTTCAACGCTACCTAATCTAGGCAAAATTTAGGACTCTTAATATAGAATGTTCATTGTATGGCATCACAAATGGCAAATGTTCTGCGTGTGTATGTTCCTTTGTGCAACTGGCATAAGAACCTAATATCCATATTTTAAACATTTGACTATAGATGGTGTTTAAAAACATTTAGTTTGTTTGTCTGTTAAAATTAAAATAAATTAAGACAATTTTGTTTAAAAAACAGCAAATTTCGACCTGAAATCATAATTTTAAATCTATTAATAGACCACCATGCTAATGACATTGTAGTTATTTTTGGATAAGCTTTCTTACATGATGTCGATTCAAAGGCTACATTGATCTCGTTGAAAGTGTATTCATGTTGTGTTATGTTAATTATTATAACACTTACCATCACCCACTCCCTCCCTGTCCCCCTCTCATCTCCAGTCTGTCTCCAGTTATTTCGCCACTGACAGTGTGGCTGATCTAATACACAGACGTTATTTTGTCAAAAAAAATAATTCATACTTTCAAAAAAAAAAGAAAAAGAAAAAATTAATTTCGTGAGAAACAACAACCCTCTTTATAATTTCTGTTTATTATTATTATTATTATTATTATTTATTATTATTCTCTATCAATTTTATTATTCATTAAAAAAATCATAAGTTATATGAAAATTCCACATATAAATATTAAAAAAAAAACTCTATAAATACCAATTTATTTAGTGGTATTGGAAATTTTGAATTAAGAACAAGGACATTTCAAGTATTTTTCATTTTAAAGTAAAAAATAGAGATGTCTCTTCAAAATGAAGATAAAACTTATGAAGAAGAAAATAAATAAAAAATAAAAATTGTTTGAAGAGACTGTTAGCAAAGATATGTGTTTCTATTCATTCTTATCTTTTTTTAAGTATATATCATATTTTTTCTGTAAATAAAATAATTTTTAAACATTAAAATATAACTTCTTTTTTAAGTTATTTTATGGGGGTTAATTGTTTGTTTTCAACTCTAACACTTACTCGCTTTTACCTTCATTAGTGTTCTAAGACAGGTAGCATGACTATTTGTTAAAGAACAGCTATTTTAGTATTGAGGTTTTTATACAGGGTGATGGGCCAGAATAGTCCAATGGCTTATGTGCTCCCATCTGAACTGGTAGATCCGGGGTAATGATACACAGTCTGGCCCTTGGTTTATTCACGCGGGAGGTAAAAAAAAAAATAATCTGACCAGGTTTTCCCTGGGAGAGGATGTTAACTACCCTAGCTTGTACTCTATCAGGTTGCTGCTAAAAATCTCTATTCTAAATACACTTGAGTCAGGCAAAACTTTGGACTCCTAATGCAAAACGTTCATTATGCAGTATTACAAAGGGCTTATCTTTGGCTTATGTGTATATTCTTGTAGGATGACTACTGCAACCTAACCTGACTATTATACATGGAACATAAGACACCGATAGTACTAAATTTGGACTTACCATTGAAGTCAGCAACCATTGGCTAACATTTACTCCCTTATTAAACTTATGCCACTTTTCACCCTTTTACGTCATAGAAATACTTGAAATTTACTTAAAAATATACATTTTAGTTATTAATTAAGAAACTGTTATATGCACTCATGCGTTTATAAGAAACTATCACTGTTTGTACTTCACTGAAAAGTACCTAATTTAGAAAAATCAAATATTTATAAACAAAATTTGATATTTAAAAGACTTGAGAAAGCTGTCTGTTGAAATTAAAAGTACTGAGGAACAACAGCATTATAACATAAGTGGACTGAAGATCAAATATTTATAAAAAAATTTGATATTTAAAAGACTTGAGAAAGCTGTCTGTTGAAATTAAAAGTACTGAGGAACAACAGCATTATAACATAAGTGTACTGAACATCAAATATTCTCAAAATTAAATTATTTCTACAACAAGCAATAGATTTCCTGACATTTGCAATCAACCATACCTGGTGTTTTTTTTAAATTTTTGGTCATCTTTAGATTTGTATATGATATATCCGATTTTTCGCAATATTTCATGCTTAAATCGGAAGATTTAAACATTTTTGGATTTTATAGTTTTCTAAAACTATTGTCCCAAAATAATTGCATGTTAAATTCACTTTTATTGGCTGATTGATATATTGAAAACAAAATTTATTAATGCAACAAACAAAATAAAATATGTTTGAATTCTAATAAAGTTATAAAAAATTTAAGATTTAGAAACTTTTTGGCTTTCTTAATATTTTTTTCAACCGTAAATTGCTGTTTATAATAAATAAGTTAACAATTTCTAGACCTTACTTATTTTTATTGTTATTAGAGTAGCGATCTTTATCAAGTGACTAACACAGCTGAAAATGAAATCGCCGACTCTCTTGTCAAGGAATGTGTTGCGCTGCCTCAGTCCTTTTTCTGACACAAGATTCCTCTTGATCGAAGCTCAAATCAATCCACAGTAAACCATACAATCAAGAAAACCTGGTGATGGCCTCTCACCATGAAACTTATACCGAAATCGTCAGGCTTGTAAGTTAATCGTCAGACTAAGATATTTCAATTGTAACAGGTGGTCATGAGTCAAATCTCAACTAATTAGAGTAGGAGCTATTTGAGATTTTACTCTGACGAAGACGACTTGTTAATCGATATTTCGACCATCGTCGTCGTCAGGAGGTGTGAAGAGCGAAGAGCGAAGAGTCCCGCAGGAAGACAGGGCGGTACCGCCCTGTTCCTTTAAGACAGGAAGAGTACCGCCCTGTCTTCTTGCTGGACTCTTCGCTCTTCGCTCTTCACACCTCCTGATGACGACGATGGTCGAAATATCGATGTGAGTTATGTCTGTGTCTTTCTGTGTGTTTCTTCGTTTTGAATTTATTTTATATTATATATATATATATATATATATATATATTTAATATATATATACAGAAAAACACAGACAAACTCACCATCGATATTTCGACCATCGTCGTCATCTGGGAAGATGAGCGAAGAGTCCCGCAGGAAGGCAGGGCGGTTACTGTGAAGAGCGAAGAGTCCCGCAGGAAGGCGGGGGCGGTGACGACTCCTGATGACGACGATCGTCGAAATATCGATGTGATTTATGTCTGTGTCTTTCTGTGTGTTTCCTTCGTTTTGAATTTATTTTATTTAAAAACGTCCGCTGGACCGTTTCTTTTAATTGTATAATATGTATATATATATATAATATATATATATATATATATATTATATTTAAAAAGGTTTTAAATAAAAAAAGAAATATTGCATTGAGAGTTTAATTTGAAACTGAAGAACTGACCAAGTCCTGATAAACTTTAGTTTTGTTTCTATTCCACGGTCGATACCATTCTATTCTCCCACTAAGACGACGTGCTCAGATTTATTCACCTTCCGCGTGAATGAATCGAGGACAGGAGTGGTTATTTAGCCCCAGATCTACCAGTCCAGAGACAAAGACGTCTATTGGCTAACCTGGCCCCCATATATAAATACATGGGTATACTAATAAAGTGTACTAATTAGTATAAAATGTGAGAGGGCTGGATCGGAAAAGCAAAGCTAAGAACTCTTTGCCTATACATTATTTTGCATTTCCCGCGTAAAAAACCCTAGAACACTAATAAAGGCTAAAGGTTGCGTGTTTTCTGTTGGAAACAAATATGTTTTGATTCAAATCAATGTTAACTTATAATATTCAATGTACTTTAGTTTTCCAGTCACTTTAAAAATAAAACAGGCAAAGATGATTTTTATTGTATGAAACCCCCTCTTTTTTGTTCATCAGAGACAAATTGCAACTCTGGTCTCGCGGAGTTTGCCTACCACAACTTAGATCAACAGGTGTCAAAGCATTATCAAAAAGACTGGTGGTCACTTAATAAAAGATATTACCAGAGCTTGTATGGATGAAATTAAAAATGACAGAGAAAGTTAAAGATAGAACAGAAAAGTAAGAAACAAAAGATATATAAAAGACAAGGAGAAGAAGAAAAGAGAAGGGGAATATTGCAAACAACCCATTTTATTCAAAAGAGATGCTTTTAAATTTTTTTATCCTTTAATTAAGTAACAACGATATACCCAAAACAGTTGATGTCGGTGAACTCCTGTTCCCAGACTTGATTTTTAATCAAAGTTCCAATAGGGTAACCCCTGTTTTATTATCGGTGTATCTTTTTAAACCTAATTGGACAATTACATCTCTCTTATTATACGTTTCATCTTACAATTAGCATTAATATTCAACAATAACAAAATTTAAACAAATATTACTATAAACCATATTTAAACAACATTTTTTAAAAGTAATTTTCAGTCTGTAACCCATGAAGTAAATGAGGTTTTTTTTTATAACATTAACTGTCTTACAACACGTTGTACCGTTGTCGACCACGTAGTTTAGTAATCATGCTAAAGGATTGTGGAGAGTTGATCACGAAATAATCACCAGTCAGTTTCTCACGGATATTTCGTCAATATTTATGGACATTTTCAACACTATTTTCAAGGCATAAAGAAAAAAAGTCAAAATAATACAGAATATAAACACTATTTAATTATGAATACCTTAAATTTGGGTTGGTCCTTCAAATTAACATCTAATTTAACAAATGGTTTGACAACAATAGCTAATAATTTTAACACATACTAATGATTAAGGTAAAAAATACAAAGAAAATTGTTTATCTATTGTAAATAAACTACTATTAATTATTTTTTTTTATTTAGTAATGAACAGATAAATATCTATTATACCAGTAATTGTTATTTATTATCCCTATTCTAACACAAGTTCTAACTAGAGGTTTATTGGTAAAAATTGAATTTAGCCTCACATCGACAAAGAATAGAATATACGTAAAATATACCTCTCGTTCCTAAACGTCCCCTCACATCGTTCTTTAAAACAGGTGTTCTCGGCCTTCTTTGGCCCATTCTCCCTCTCTCCATTTCCCATAATGTCATTCCCCCACCCCCTCTTCTTTCAAAGTTACTATATACACTTTTACAACTTTACATTATGTTTATAATAGAATTTTACAAATTAAATTCTAATTACAATTATTGATGGACATATAAAGTATTAATTCAATCAAAATACTACTTTTTTAATAATATAATTGAGAAGTCAAAACCGATAATAGCTTTCCTTGCTCTGTCAGTTTACTGAAATCACAATTAACCATCTGAAAACACAATAATTCACCCTCGGGGGTGAATTTCACCCCCATTGAGAACCCCTGCTTAAGCATAAGGGCAATACAGTTATAACCCTTTTCAGTGAGCCATTACATTGAGTGATCCAGAATTTAGATGTGTAGGGTAATTAATAAGATGTAGAGATTAATTGCTATTTTTTAAGACTTGCTTAATAATTACAGTATTTTTTCCCCTAATTTTTCAATATAATGATTCGGCGAAAAAAGTTTGTGGCTGTAATCAGTTTGTTTTAAAATACGCAGTAAGTGTACGTTTAGAACAGATTGTTATTTTAGGTATATTTTATTCTTTGTTAATGTGAGGCTAAATTCAATTTTCTAGCAGTTATTTCACTAACGGTGCAGGAAAAAATCCCCAGGAGGAAAAAAACACCCTGCAAAAAATCCTCCCAACCCAAAAAGCACCCCCCCCCCCCTCCCAACCAAAAAAAAAAAGAAAATGAATCTATTTTTTGACTAGAAGTAGTATTAAAACAATACCAAATTACGAAAAAATACCACTTCTGGAAATTCAAAAATAATTTTTATAGGTCATTATACTTCTATTTACTTAAACAAAAACTGGAAAATAGCACAATATAGAAATGCTGAAGAAAATCAAGTTCAACACTTAAATAATATAAATTAAAACATTAACCAATAATTTTTTTAATATAAGAATGATAAAGTCATTTCAGAAAAATAAAATACATAAAAAAAACGATGTAAACAATAGTGTCAAAGTATAATGTCTTAATGTCCAAGTTAAGTCTCAAACCATTAACTGAGAATGCACAGAATCATAGATCAAGTAATCATATCTTTTTTCTTTGGTTTATATCGCCAAATAGTAAATGTATTATATGTATAAATATAATACATTATATGTATAAATGTAGTAAATGTAATGTAATATATACATACATAATGAGAAAAATTTAGTGTTAGTTTATCTTTTAATTGTTTTTTTGAAGGGGGATTTTTTTACCGGGGTTTTTTCCTAGAATCATATCACCAATATGCCACTACGTTTGGCATTGTTAAGAATACGTTAGAAAGGTGATAATAGATAACAATCACTGGTTGGATACTGCAATTTGTTCAACTTAGTCGACTTCTATAACTTAGTCGTTTTTATGTGTTAACTTTCTTAATCACTGTTGCCAACAATTCGTTAAATTCAATGTTAATTTGAAGAAACCAACCTAAATTCAATGTATTATAATTATTTTGAAATCTGTTTATATTCTGTATTATTTTAAACATTTATTGTTTCTGTTTTACAGCCTCGAAACTGTTCATAAATATTGATGAATCATCAGTGAGAAACTAACAGGTTTTTACATCTCCACAATCCTCTAAAATAATTAACTGTCTTAGCATTTTCACCTGTCAAAGATTTTAATAAGCACATTTAAGTAAATATAAAAAGATTTCACATAAACACGTGAAATAACAATCAATGATCAAACCACAATATGAAAATGGGAAAATAAGACTAAGATCTTTCAACCGTAACAAGCGGTCTTTGTCAGAGTCAAAAACCCAACAGTTGGGTTTTTGACTCTGATGAAGACCGCTTGTTACGGTTGAAAGATCTTAGTTTTGTTTTCCCATTTTCATATTGTGGTTTGATCATTAAGTAAACATGTATACCGTTGAGATTATTACTTTGGTAATATGTATAATACATTGACAGGAAAAAGACCATTCCTTATAGGTCAAGTGGCCCACTTCACATACTACACTTTCCCATGCTTTACAAATTTAGCAATATGTAGTGAAATTTCTGGAGAATTTATCAAAAAGACTTCATTATGTCAATTCAAATTTTTGTAAAATAATCTATCCAAAATCAACTATGAAAATTTAAATTCATTTTGATTGAAGTTTTTAACATATTTGAAAAATATTTCTTCTGATTTGAAGTGGATTTGATTTCCTCGTAATAGAAATTGGTTTTGTCTAGTAAGTTATGTTCCGTATTCTGGAGACTTGTCAAATCATATCTATATTAAAGAGCAACTCTTGAAATTAGTTCTTTATTGAAAATAAAAGATATTCAGAAGACGGTCAAGTACAAAAGACAATTTGCATAGTAAGAGCGCTTTATATTAATTTGATTCTTTCAACTAATAACCATAATCTTCGTTTTATATTTACTTAATATTTATTTGAAATAAAATAAAATATAATTTCTTGTAAATTATAATATATAAAATCTTACCAAAGTGGAAGTGCCAAATAATTTGTACCAGCCAATGACAATATCCTGTAGGTTAAGGTCATCGAGCATGATTTGAGCTACCCCCATGAACACCTTCTTTCCCTCCATGCGGCCGTAGTCACCCCACACCGTTACCTGGAAGTCAACACCATGCCCATTACAATAATACGCCATGTATTTTAATTCAGAGTACTCATGATTTTTCTGTATACTCATATTATAGACGTTAAAGAGAGTCCATAATGATTAATTATAGTAATTAGTATATACAGTATACCATAACTAACTTTAAAATCCCATTCTTCCCTCCCACTCTTCTCAACCTCTCACCAGATGTTCTCTGCATCTGGTGTTTCAGTTCGGTTTTTGACTCTGACGAAGACCGCTTGTTACGGTTGAAAGATCTTAGTCTTGTTTTCCCATTTTCTTATTGTGGTTTGATCATTGATTTATATATATATATATATATATAGGTGTATAATGTAATCGGGATTCGGTCAATTTTCCAGGATCAAAATCAAACTCTCAATGCCGACGTTTCGGTTTTATTTAAAACCTTTTTCATAGGCCTACAAACAAAGGATGACAAGAAATCATATATAAACATCAACATATAACTAACATCAAAATGGAATATTACAGTTGTGAAAAAACAAAAATATATATACAAGTAGAAGTAATAGAAAAGCAATTGCTTTTCTATTACTTCTACTTGTATATATATTTTTGTTTTTCACAACTGTAATATTCCATTTTGATGTTAGTTATATGTTGATGTTTATATATGATTTCTTGTCATCCTTTGTTTGTAGGCCTATGAAAAAGGTTTTAAATAAATCCGAAACGTCGGCATTGAGAGTTTGATTTTGATCCTGGAAAATTGACCGAATCCCGATTACATTATACACCTATTCTATCAAACGGTTGATATATTATTGAATTTGTTATATATATATATATATATATATATATATATATATATCACTCAAAATTCAAAAAAACGATACAAACTGGACGCAAATCAGTTCAAGAACGAAGAAAAGGAACAGAAAGAAAAACAGACACACTTACAAACTCAAATTTTCTCTTGAAGACGGATCATCCGAAAATTTGAGTTTGTAAGTGTGTCTGTTTTTCTTTGTGTTGCTTTTTCTCGGTTTTGAGCTGATATATATATACACTTTAACACAGAGAAAAGAACACAAAAAGACACTACAGAACTCACTTCGATATTTCTACATCCGTCGTCATCGGGAAGAAGTGCAAAGTACTCGCGTTGAGAAACAAACTGCTACTGGCCTCCAGAGTAACTCGTGGAACCACCGCAATGCTGCCCCCCAGCGGAGGAGAGGAAAAATAGAAATCCCTCAAATATTTATTTATAAAACCAGATAAAAAGTATATAAAATACAAAATAATAATGAAGACAATAAATAATATTAAAAAAATATTAAAAAAAATCGAAGTGAGTTCTGTAGTGTCTTTCTGTGTTCTTTTCTCTGTGTTAAAGTGTTATTGTCCACACGGACCTTTCACTTTATTCGAAGTATAATATATACGAGTTCGAGATTAACAAAGACAACACACAAAGTAGGGAAATACACTTACAGACTCAAATTTTTGGGTAATCCGTCTTCAGGAGAAAAGAGAATGGGAGACCAAGCACGTTGTAGACGCAACGGCAAGTCAAGCCGAATATATATATATATATGTATATATATACGTTTAACTTTATACAATTATTAAAAGCATCACACAAAAAAACATTGAGATAGAAATACTACCTACTTTGATTTTGAAGAAATTGCTTTAGACTCTGAACTTTCGTGCATTACTTGTGCAATCGGTTAGAGTGTGGTATTTACTCATAGTGGGGGATTTCAAAAAAATACGTCTCCACACTAAAGAGGTTTATGTTAACACTAACAACACGTTTTGTAAAACTTAGTCGTCTTCTAGATGCAAACCTGATGAAAGGCTCTTTAGTGTGGAGAAGTAATTTTTGAAATTCCCTTTCATTAACTACAGGTGATTTAGATTTATAACAAAGATATTTCTCTTTATACTTGAAGTCTTCAAACAATTCATAGTTATTATCTTTGAAATGATCGCGGTATTTGATACTTGAGTGAGGAATGATTACTTATTAATGCTTACCTGAAGTATGCACTTGCTGATGTTTTCCCGAAAGGTCAGCTGTTGCTGGTAGAGAGGGTCGAGAGTGCGCCTTGCTGTCGATGTTTTAGCTTTTGCAAGGCACTTTTTACCATTGACCAGGTAAACCTTAACATAAGGGGCTGCCAAAAGAGAAAACACTTTTAATCTCACAAATTAGTATAAAACACAAAAAAAAATCTTCAAGTTCTACATACTAGCAATGACGTAGCAAATATTTTTAACGCTCACCGCTGGCCGTTGATATCTGTTAACCTTCAAATTCTAGAAAGTCTCGAAATATTTATTTTCATGGAATTACAATGAGAGATCTATCTTTAGGCTATTATTATTAGTCCCAAACTTTCATCTTCTAACAGTACTCGTATACAGTCATCATTAAAGAAAACCAAAGATTTTTCAAAACAAAAACGTATAATTTAAATCATACAAAAATTGTTCAATTAAATTAAAAATATAATAACATTTCAAACCTTTTAAAAAACTAGTTTTGAAAATTTTAAAATAAATTCATTTTTAATTTGCAAATATTATAGTTGAAAAATCCGTTTAAAACAGTATTACAGACATAAAACATAAAAATAATTATTTTTTTATAAAAACTCATTTTGATATAAAATATCAGATATTTTGTTTTATTTTTTTTTCTATTTTCTTTTTTTACCCCCTCAAAATCCCCCCCCCCCACCCTGGCACGTGGATCCCCTTCCCACCTTTGCTACGTCACTCCACACTAGATATCGCTTAACAACATCAACGAATGAAAGTTCAAATTTATTTAAATCAGAGATACAAAACATTAAAGAAAGGTAAAAATTGCAAACCTCTCAAAAATCTAGTTATATTTTTTTGATAAATCATAATTTTTTGTGATTTTAATTCTTTCTTATAATGCTTGGCACCAATTTTTTATTCTAACATTAGAATTTGTATTTCGTTTTTGTGTAACATATAATTTTTTCTCGCAAAAATTTTGTGAAAAACAAATAAGTTTTCCTAATTCTGCTGAGTTTACCTGGTAAAATTTTACTAGAGGATTTAGCTTGAAGCCCTCTGGCACGTATGACCTCAACTTCAAGATGTCCTTTCTGTTGGCACATGGAGAGCTGAATCTCGCCTAAAGAAGGCGCCCCAAGGACCTGCCTTCCCACAAGCTGGCCTGGTCCCAGCCCATCGATAAACTCGCTTAACTGGCCTCCCTCTGAGCCTTTCATTGTCGTCGCCCAGCTGTCAAAACCCCGCCAATTAAAAAACGACCTTTGTATGAACAAAACATCTTCTAATTGTGCACACAAAGTATAAGCTAAAGGCTGTGGCAAATTTGAATGGAGGTTCAAAAAAGACATCAAAATTATATATCTAGACAATGACGCCTTCTAGCCTTATTGGCTTGTGCATCAAACTGGGCATAACTTTACTGATCATTAACTAAATAAAAATTAAAACAGAATATTAAACAAAAACACGTCTGCAATACGATAAATAGGTTAGGTTAGGTTGCATTGGCAGTCACACAAGTGAACACATATAGCCCGAACATTTTCCCTTTTTCATACCACATAATGAAGTCTACATTAAGAGTCCTATTGGGAGTAAGATCCTTAACAAGTGCATGGCATCGTGCATGCTCGGTACCGACGACTTAACGTCCTCTCCGAGGGACGTCGCGTTCATGTTATTCATCTCATGCGTGAATAAATCAAGGGCCATAGTGGGTATTGAAACCTGGATCTACCAGTCCAGAGGCGAGCACTTAAGCCATTGGGTACTCCTCTTACAATAGATAAATGACATGTGTTATATGGAGGTTCACATATTGTGTGTTTTTTATATTAATGAAGCTCTAAATATGTCTCCAAATAAATCAAAACTGTGTACTTTTGTCATATAAATATCATATTTTTGCAAGCTGAAATTTCCTGCACTCTCTCTATTATATGTATTTCCAATTTTCAACTGTCAACAGTTATTATAAAAACATAAATGTGTTTCAAAATAGACAGTCTATTTATATATGAAAAGTATAATACATTAAAAGGATTAAAGTTATTTTTCTAAACGATGAAAGTTGAGTGACCTAGGAGGTCGATGTCACTATCTGGACGGTGCTACTCAACTCAAAGCCAAGTTGGAGCCCTCCAGGTAGTAGCAACGACCCCCTAGGTCACTCAACCTTCTCCATTTGAAAAAAACAACTTTATTCCCCTTAATACTATTAACGTATTCTACTTTCCATATATAAATCAATTATCTTTTTGAGTTAATTTTAGATAGACTTATCTTGTAATAAAAGAGTAAATATAAGTGCAAAAATGTTTCAATAAACACACGTGAGTTATATTCATCAAATATAAGTCACATTACATGTCACTTATAGACCGAAGAAACTTTAACAAGTATAATAGAAACAAAAAATGTATCATGGCCATTCTAGGAAGTTCGTATGATAGAATGGAAAAAAGCAGAATACTGAAAGGTGAAAACAAACAAACAAAAGAATGCCATCCACTTTTTTTTTGCATTTCTACTTTTCTGTCTTTTCCATATTTTTGAATTCTATTTTAACTAACTGCCTTGTAAAGGCTATAGCAACATCACATTCCTTTTTATTGAATATGTGATGACTTCTTTGAGATACATGTAATAAAATTACAGAAAGGAGGTTTAACTCGATTTTACAAAGTGAAACTTCACTTTCCACTGTCTTGAACGAACATGGCTCTTCTTCTTCCCTTCTACTCTCTTACTGATGACAAAATTCGTTTCGAAATATTGATCCTGGTAAGTGTTTTCGTTTTTGTGTGTTGTTTTTTTTTTAGCTATTTATTTGCCCGGTTTTCATCGTTTCTTTATTCATTTATATATATATATATATATATATATATATATATATATATATATATATATATATATAATAAATTCAAAACGAAGGAAACACACAGAAAGACACAGACATAACTCACATCGATATTTCAACCATCGTCGTCACCGGGAGGTGTGAAGAGCGAAGAGTCCCGCAGGAAGGTAGGTCTGTGTCTTTCTGTGTGTTTCCTTCGTTTTGAATATATTTTATTTAAAAAAGTCCGCTGGACCGTTTCTTTTAATTGTACATATATATATATATATACAACAGATTCAATAATATATCGACCGTTTGATAGAATAGGTGTGTTATCTAATCGGGATTCGGTCAAATTTTGTCAAAATTTCGGTCAAAATTTGACCGAATCTCGATTAGATAACACACCTATATATATCTGATTAATTAATTTATTTTGTTTCTACTTCACAGTGGATACTTCTATCAAGGTATACATATAAAGTGAATATAAACAAAGTAATATCGATAAATTAAAAACACACATTTATAATTTTTGGTTTAAATCGTCATAGAGAAACATATTTATCTATGTTTCTTTCCTTATACTGAACTTTAGTTTTCCGTTTCGTACATACATTATATGTCTAGTGTTACATGATACTAAGTATAATAAAGGAAACTTTTTTTGATGTCAACTTATTTAACATATTTTTATGTATTATTTTATTGAAATACATTTCTTTAAAGGATATATTCAATTAAGCTGGAAAAGGCTTCATTAATTTTTATCATTTTCATCCACTGTCTGGTTCCTTCAAAAAATTACTAGAAAAGAAAGATATTAAATTTTATCGAAGTATAGAGTTGTATAAATTATGTGATATCAATATGTTTTAAGCTAAAAACTAAATAAAATTACACGTTATTTGTCAAAATATAAAACAAAATTGTTTTCAACATAATTTTTTATAATTTCAGTTTTCAGACAATTGAAAAGAAATATTAATTTCAATATACCTGTTCCGTGAACCTCCATTCACGTTTTGACCTCGCCAACAAAAATACATACATTACCATGAGATCCAGTCACACAATATATAGAGAAATATTAATAAAAATAGTATGAACATTTATATATTACATATATATATATATATATATATATATATATATATATTTGTAAATTTTCGTAGCAGTCCTCTCTTGTAAAAAACTCAACAAGAAGAAAGTGACTGAAAATTTTGGTTATATATTTAATAATATAGAATGACAAGATTTCATTATAAACATGTGCAATAAAAATCAACTTCCAAACGACAGTAAGAAATCAGAAAAAAGATCCTTCAACCGTAAGAAGCAGTCTTCATCAGAGTGAAAACTGATAGTGAATGTCAATAACAGTTTTGTCTGTAACGAAGAAGGCTTCTTACGGTTGAAAGATCTTAGTCTTTCTTCTGATTTTTTACTGTGGTTTGGATGATATATATATAAAATAAATTCAAAACGAAGGAAACACACAGAAAGACACAGACATAACTCACATCGATATTTCGACCATCGTCGTCATCAGGAGGTGCGAAGAGCGAAGAGCGAAGAGTCCCGCAGGAAGACAGGGCGGTACTCAGGGAGTCTTCCTGTCTTCAGGACCTGTCTTCCCTGTCTTCCTGCGGGACTCTTCGCTCTTCACACCTCCTGATGACGACGATGGTCGAAATATCGATGTGAGTTATGTCTGTGTCTTTCTGTGTGTTTCCTTCGTTTTGAATTTATTTTATTTTAAAAAAGTCCGCTGGACCGTTTCTTTTAATTGTGGTATATATATATATATATATATATATATATATATATATATATATGATGAACAGATAAATACTCTTACCATCAAAGAAATTTTGAAAATCACTAAGATCCTACATATGATCAACATACGTAGTGTTTTCAGAGTATCTTATTCTGTTCAATGCGTTGATTTTTATATCACATTTTTATTTTTAAATCTTACAGTATATACGTACGTCTATATAAGGGGTTATTTTTTAATAAATGAATTAATATGTTTTGGATCAAGATTTTTCCTGAAATTGATATTGAAAAAAAAAGCAAGTAAAGCTTAAATAAAACCAACAATAATGTTTATTAATAACTGTGTCTTCAAGTAGAAACTGAAAAGAAGTTAATGTTTCTTATATATATGGTAATAACTTAATAGTGGTCGTACTGCTCAGCTTGAGAAACTCAATATTAAGATAAAGAGCAAACAAACGACTTCAGTTCTTCAAAGACTTTAGTTCTTGAAACGACTTTGGTTCATCAAATTTTATATTTTTTGTAAAACCAAAATATGTTAACTAATAATTTAGATTGCGCCCAATGCAGTATTGAACAATAAAGGAATAATGATTTCCCAAGATTACAAAATCTATAGCATAAAGTGTCAAGAAGATTTTCTTTACTTTTTCTTTACTTGCATTAATTACTTTAAAATTATTTTCCCCAGTAACCTGATTTAGCCACGAAAGTGGCATGGTAATAAACAGAAATAATCGAGAGTACATTTACACATACATACGGTCACACACTCATTCATACGCATATCCGCCAACGCTCCCTCATTCACATATACTTCTACCAACGATCACTCATTCACATATACTTCTACCAACGCTTCACATATTCGTTCACATATCCGCCAACGCTCACTCATTCACATATACTTCTACCAACGCTCACTCATTCACATATACTTCTACCAACGATCACTCATTCACATATACTTCTACCAACGATCACTCATTCACATATACTTCTACCAACGCTTCACATATCCGCCAACGCTCACTCATTCACATATACTTCTACCAACGATCACTCATTCACATATACTTCTACCAACGATCACTCATTCACATATACTTCTACCAACGATCACTCATTCACATATACTTCTACCAACGATCACTCATTCACATATACTTCTACCAACGATCACTCATTCACATATACTTCTACCAACGCTTCACATATCCGCCAACGCTCACTCATTCACATATACTTCTACCAACGATCACTCATTCACATATACATTCACACAAAATTCAGTAATTCAATAATCCATCAACAATCTCTCATCCCACGTACATCCACCAACGTTCACTCATTCACGCGTACATCCACCAACGCCCATTTATTCACAATACTTCTACCAACGTTAACTCATTCCCGCATAGATTCACCAACGCTCACTCACTCAGACACATTCACACACATACGCGTATTCAAAAATCACTTAGCACTCCCACTCACACATGTGCACATCATAACAAACTCACACTCACACGCACACAAATATTCACATACAGAGAACACTGACGAAAACACATCCACACTCACAAACACAAAAAACGAAGTATTACATACTTAGACGTTTGCTGTCACCAAACGTCTCTGCACCAGTGCACTTAGTTGTCCCCTCTTACCATATATGTCCTGATAAATGTTCAAACCAGATATTAGAGACCGTAAGTGTGTGTTTTTTTATTATTTTTTGTTGCGCTATATATATTGAACTATATATACATATATATATATATATATATATGTGTGTGTGTGTGTGTGTATAATTGTCCTATAAAAAATCATCTATATTACTACCAGCTTGCCTGAGCCTATACCAATAATGAAGAAATATAATTCTTTTCATATACAAATCTTGATAATTATATGACAGTAAAGTGAAACAAAATATATCAGTTTTCAGCCACTTTTATAGCTTAAATCAAGCTTTCATAGCTTAGGTTTCAGTTTTATTGAAAAAACTTCTCATAGCTTGCAATCAGAAAAAAAAGTAACAAATCATAAACAATAAAGTACAACATCCAAATAAAAATTAAAACATATTAAATATAATATATGTAGGAGTAATATAACAATTCTAGACAAAAAAATAAAAGAACATACGAAAGATTAAAATTTTTGAATATGAAAAACTATTAACTATTACATATAGAGGTTTAAAATAAGAATGTGTTTAAATGCAGACATTCAACACAACTATTTAGCTTGAACAAACGCGTCACGACAAAACTAAATACCAACCAAGGAACCAACTTTCAATAAACTATACAAAAATTACATTGCTTCTAACTGCAAAGGCTTGTAAGTTTTCATATTCAACATTTCATTCTTTTAAAAGCTCATGTATTTTTTGTCTGGAATTGTAATATTGCTCCTGCATATTTAATATTTTATACATACTGTTGCCATTGGTGTTGTATGTTTCTATATATATATATATATATATATATATATATATATACACTTTTTGGATGAAAATACCATCCGAAATGGACAAATACAGTTCAATGTACATAAAAAACATTGGTACCAGTGCGCTTGGTTTCCCTTTCTTATCTCTCCTGAAGACGGTTCAACCGAAAATTAGAGACTGTAAGTATGTGTTTTTAATTTCTTTACGTTTCTTTATTTACATTGAACTGTATATATAAATATACATATATATACATCTATAAAGATTTCACATAAATACGTGAAACAACAATTATCAATCATCAAAACACAATATGAAATGAGTTGGGTTTTTGACTCTGACGAAGACCGCTTGTTACAGTTCAAAGATCTTATTCTTGTTTTCCCATTTCGTCTTGTGGTTTGATCATATATATATATATATATATATATATATATATATATATTATATATATATATATATCACTCAAAATTCGAAAAAACGATCCAAACTGGACGCAAATCAGCTCAAATACGAAGAAAAGCAAAACACAGAGAAAGAGACACGCTTACAAACTCAAATTTTTGGATGATCCGTCTTCAGGAGAAAAGTGAATGAGCGACCAAGCATGACCGAAACACAACGGCAGGAAACCCATACATATATATATATATATATATATATATATATATATATATTATATATTCGAATTTTCTTCTGAAGACGGATCATCCAAAAATTTGAGTTTATAAGTGTGTCTCATTCTCTGTGTGTTGCTTTTCTTCGTTTTTGAGCTGAGATATATGTATATATATATATATATATATATATATAAGTTTTCTTATCTCGGCTATATATATATATATATATATATATATATTTCTTATCATATATGAGTATATATGGTACTCATATACTCTAAACTATTTTCCTTTATCAATGGATAATGATTGTACCCTCTGTCTGTGATGTAACTTTGTAATATTACAATATTTCAAGGTTTATAATTATCTGTATATTGTAATATTACTCCTACTTACGTAATATTTTAGTCGTATGAATACTTTTACGTTTGGTGTTGTATGCTTCTTTATGTTGTATCAGTTCTTACAAGGCAAATAATCATAGACAAAACAGTGATATGTTTTTTATATAATATATAGCGTGTTCAAGGACTGCTGGACCAAATCTCAATAAAGAAATATACATAAGATACGTCAGCTTTGTAATTAATTAGTTGTTTTCAAAGTTTTTTGAGCTTACGAAAATATGGTAGTTCTTTGGGTAAGGACATTTTAATTTAAAACATAGTTTACCAAGAGTCTTTTCAATTCAGTTCAGTGAATTTCTTTCACGTTATTTGAAAACTAAATCAAGTGGAAAAGAACTAAATTACTTCGGTAAAGACTTATTAAGATGTTCTAACCTGAAGAACTAAATGTCGGAGAAACGAAAAAACTTTCAAAACATCTAATCAAAGATAAAGCTGAAAATTCTTTCTTTTTTTTTTTTAATATATTTGAATTCAAGGACTGCTTCCAAATTTTACAAATATATATATATATATTTAATGTATAATTTTTTTTTATCTCACTCATATATTATGAAAATATCAAATTCATTTACTTGACCAAATCATATTAAAAACAAAACTACCAAAACCACCAATAAATAAGTTTAATATCATTTGAAAGGATCTCACCAAACAGAATATATAATATCAAAAGTAAATATTAATTCCAACAAAAATATTTACTGGTAAAGAATTTAAATATAAACCTTTTTCAAAGGTGTTTTATAAATAAGTGAAAAAAAACCCTCATTTGAGGTTAGGAAACTATTGTCTGTTCCTCTAAAGAAGAATTTTTCAATTTCTATAAATTAATTTTAAATTTTTTGCTACATTAAGGATATATTGTTTTCTTTTCTTCTATTCAAGAGCTAAAAAATATTAATATGATAAAAATTTCAAACATTATAAAGCATTCAATTTTTTATTATTTAGATAAAAAAAAAAAGGATTCTAGTATATAAACTACAAAAAAAAAGAGGATAGGAGAAGGAAAAAAAAGGATAAACACGTGGGGAGTGAAGACCAATTGTAGTAACAAGGCGTTTGAGAGAAACCTTGACAGATATGTGCTGAGATTGGTAACAACAGCAATCTTGACTGATTTCAGGTAGTCAGGTTATGCATTGAAAGAGGGTATGGAACTGTTATCAGTTGGTGCTACTTAAGAAAAATTATCATGCAAAAAAAAATCTAAATTTTTGTTTTGTTTTTTTTTTTCGGTTCATAAACAATTGCTAAAGCTTGATTTTAACATTACCAGAAACTGAATAAGATAAACTATACATAAATATTACATAATAATAAAATAAAGTGCAAAAAAAAATTGATACAAGTAGAAAAAAAATAGTGACTATTAATTGATTGAAATGTTTTTTTTTTTTTTTTGTAGATTCCTATTGGAATATGGTAACACTGAAACAGAAGCTGAGTCTTGTTTGAGTTTAATCCAATAATATGGTTGATGAACCACACCTAGACATAACAGCATAAAATATTAAAACATATTTCAAATATTTTGTTTCTTTTTTTTTTCTAATAAAAAAAAAACGAATTTGTTTCCTTTCTAGATAAATAATTTATGAAAATTGTACAGTTTTAATATATGATTTCTATAATTATTGAAACTATATGAGCAAAACATGCTTCAAACAATGATAAATGCAAACATGCAACCAGGCACATTGACATACATAAACATTCAAGTAATTACCCACAATTAGGCCATCCAAATAAATAACTTAAAAATCCATGTTGTGATTGGCAAACAGTCCAATTGCAAAGTAAATTTACCTCCCAAAACAAACATCGAATATAAATAGGACCTTTTTCCTTAAGTGATGTAAAAAAACAACTTCATAATTATTTATAATAAAATCTATGCATTTTGACGGAAATGTCGATGACAATAGTTGAATATATTAACGCTAAAAAAGCGTTTTCAAAATATAAATTGAAACTTGTGTTATAACGAAAATAAACAAGGACTAATGAAACAGGAACTTTGATTATTCAAAATAACCAATGACTAATTAAACAAGAACTTTGATTATAATGAAATAAACAAAGACTAGTGAAACAGGAACTTTGATTATACAAAACTGCTAGAAGTTGATAAAACAGTGACGTTGATCATAACAGAATACCAAAGGCTAATCTAATTGAAACTTCAATTATACCTAATTATTAACAGAACTTTGATTATACAAATACCAATGCCTAATAAAACAAAAACTTTGATTGTACAAATTAAACAAAAGGAAATGAAAAATTAATTTTGATTTTAATGAAATAACTACTAATTAATGATTCAAAAATCTTACTTATAACAAAATAATCTAGGATTATGTAGCATATATTTTAATTTGAACAAAATAACTAATAACTAGTGATACAGAATATAGATTCTAATTGGTGAAAAATAACAAAGATCAAGAAACAAAGAAGAAACTTGAAATTTGATCATAACAAATTAACCAGAGACAGATGATATTATAAAGAGCCAATCAAAGATTAATAAAGTAAACTTTTAAATTAATTGTAAAAATCTGTTTTCTAGTACACTGATTGGAATCTGAGTAATGCCTTAGACTTTCTTCTTTAATGAAGTAAATGTTCGTAGAATTTTTTTACCTACATAGTGGGTAGAATTCTACTTATTAAGAAGACAATTTTAAATTTTTTTTTGATAACACAAAGATATATATTTATAAGAAAAAATAAAGCAGATGAGCATTTATGTTTAAACCTGTGATTTAACATCTTTTCATTTATTAACTTCTGATTTCAGTTAAATTCCTTTGCTAGTTATTTCAGGTCGTGCCTCTTGCCTCCGTTATAAAACGAGCTCTTCTTCAAATAGTTTTTTTTTTCTTAGAAATCCGCAAGTCTTTATAGTTTCTTTTTTTCCTGTATATGACTCTTTTCACACTTTTATATATAATGTTCATGTTAAGACATTACTGCTATCGTAATCAGCTTTGGTAGTTCAGAAAAACAGATATGTTACAAATCACTCCGATAAAAAGTGCAAGATTAGGTCAGTTACTTCAGTTATTCTGTTGCAGTTTTAAAGTGCATTGCTCATAGAAATTTAAGACACAAATTTAAATACTAATCAAACTAATGAGAACTTTATGAAATTCTTCAACAGGTTAATGATGCACAGTTCCACTTTTCAATCATTTGTGCCTTTGAGATATTTTTAAATCTTCAAGCTAATTTTCAACTCGTTCCTTCACCGATAACGTCTGATTTATACAAGTTTCTGATGTTCAAATGAAATTTGTTTCTTTTATAACTTTTTCACATAAATTCAAAGTTACCAGTTATAATTGGAAATGACGAATCCTTTTAAAAAGTCACAGTTAAATGTAGATTAGAACTAATATTGCTCAAGAAATATCTGTCAATACATACAGGTACATGTTTTATTGTGAAATGGTCACAACAGAGTTCAATGTAACATATTTGAAAGTAGTGCATCAAGATACGCTTCTAGTAATGTAAGTTCTCATTACTACAATGAAAAGAAAATCACAACACGTACTACAGAAAACGGGTTTCTTAATGAACTTACGCAATTAATAATTACACAATTTGAGTAATTATACTATTCCAATCAAAGAAAATAATATGACATGTACTTCAGAAAACACTTTTCGTAATGCAGTTCTCATTACTCCAATGAAGATAATATCACAGCACGTACTTCAAGAAACACTATCATAATATACTTCCAATTTGCTCCATTAAAGATATCAACGTTAATATCATAACACCAATTTGAAAAGCACTTGTTTTAATATACTTTCTCGTTAATCTATTGAAAATAAAAGCACTGCATATACTTCAAAAGGTACTAATCGTTATACATTTTCTCATTGCTCCAATAAATATAGTGATGTATGTACTTTAAGAAATACTTCACTACTCCAATGAAGATAATAATTATCTACAACTAAGTACGTGTTTCAAGAATCACTTTCTGGTAATGAAGTCTCTCATCGTTCCAATCAAGAAAGTAGTAGAACACGTACTTCATTCAAATTTCATTTTTTGTTTTTGTAATTATTGTCATTCTTTCTACTAAAAATTTCAAACACTATTTACTGAAATAATTTGTGTAATTATATAATAAGTAATCTATTGAATAATCCACTGATATCACAAAAAAATGTTTCATTTTAAATTTTTTTAAAACTGAAGAAATAAAGAAGTGATTATCACCATGGTAAGCAGGAGAGTATAGCTCCACAAAAGAACACAACAATATAAAATTACAAGGCAGTTTCCCCTGAAAGTCTAGTAATATTTTTTACTTCTGTATCAAAATTTGTTTTTTTTTTAAAAACCTCTTAAAATAAGTTTTACATATTTAATCAATTCCTTCATTTCAAACAGTTGTTTGAATATATATATATGTATATTATTTAAAAAAAACACTGTTATTAGTTTACAAAATTATAATAGATGTGTTTCTTAAAACATTATTACTATAATTATTATAACTTGTTAAAGAAAATTGTACCTCAATACAACTTAAAAGAAAGCTAGTAAAACTTTAAATAAATTTAAATGGTTTCAAAAAAGTATGAGCTATATTTTTGTCTCAAACTAAATGAAATATTTTTTAAAGTTTTTTTTATAAAAATGGTTTTTTAAATGGTTGAATTGTACAATTTTATATTAGTTAAAATGTTAGGAACTTAACTTAGGATACGTCAATATCCTAGCTAAAAAGGTACCAACAAATCACAAATGATCCCCGGTAGTGCATGACAAAAATTTGAAGAAGTGAAAAAGAAAATTTTCCAAGATATTTTTAAGAAATATTTACCTATTCATTATAGAAATACATTTTAAATAGACAAAACTGTCCATAAAGTTTATGATCAATATTTATAAAGCTGAAAATGTTCATAACAGTGGCATAAAAATATATTGCTGGAAGCAATTATGAATTAAAAAAAAATTTGTATGAACTTATAAAACTTACTTTGGAAGAGAGAAAAAAGGATGAAACTGAAAAGCAAAAAAAAAAAATACTGAAACTATAGCGTAGCATGAATGAAAAGAAAATGAAGATGGTGGTGAAAATGAAGTCGTTAAGTGAAAGTCTGATTAAATATGAAGATGGATATTTAGAAGTGTGTATCATCACTGAAGGCACAATGCTGAATTGGGTGAAGTATATTATAAATTGATCAAAGATGGCTGAATATTCACAAAGAAATATTTGTTATAATCAAGAGATTAAATTGAGGTAACAAATGATCTTAGAATTCTGGAGTACAAAATCTTTTTATGAACAGAGTAATTCTAATAATGCAGACTAAATAGTGAGAAGATTTCTTTTCCACTACAATACAAGAATCAACTCGACAGAAATATTCATACAAAAAATTTTAAAAATTGATCCTTGAGTAAATTTAAAAATCATATTGGAAAAATACAAAAATATTTGTCCAGATAGATGATAGAAACCCAACGAATATCTATAGTGAAGTCAATCTGATTATTTTAATAATCAGTGAAGAAGGAGTGCAAATGAATTGAATTAAAACTTTAAAATTGTTTAGCAAACTCCAGCAGCATGGCTTCAACAAGTTTGGCGAGATACAAACAAGTAATTGAAAGTAAACAAATTAGGTAAAGCCAAAGTCAGTTTCTTATAAAAAAAAAAGTGTTTTATTCTGACTTTTGCCACAACAATGCAAAAGGTCAACTAGTTTTTCTTATTTTAGTTTGAGTGCAGGCTAACTGACGACATCAAGAGCTTCAAATCCTAGTTCATTTAAACTTTAATACTAGTTCGTTTAATCCTTAACAACACACTCTGGACGCATCTATTTAAAGCCGATTATACTTATATGTCATTTACTTATATTTTATATATTAGATGAAAGGGAAAAATATATTATGTATTTTTCGATAAATACGTTTGAATTTGAAAACGAATTAACTGAATGATAGATTCTACTATATATTTATGAACATAAGTGATAACAGACTTGCGTATCAAAGAACCAATTCAGCAGTTTTGCGATCATGCACTTTTCATTGAATGCTGTCAAATTAAACGTGCGTTAATAGTTAGTTATGGTTAACCATAATTAGTTATGGTTTAATAAGGTGATTTGAGTTTACCACAACTTAAGAATAGGTCCACAAAAGACGAAATAAAGCCAGTGTTGTAATTGATAGATAAAAAAAAAAAAAAAAAAATTAGGTGAGAGGTAAATTGACTTAAACAAGCAGAATAATTTGACTTTTTTTTCGGATAGCCAGTTTGGCAAGGCTGTTTTTTTTTTGTTGGTTTTACTTACGATGAGGCCTCAGAACTAGATATGCTGTGCACACTGCCGTGCCTAGGAGTCACCTCGTGCGATCTCTGTACTCCTGTTGTCGTAGTTCCTCTCCTTCCCGATGCCACCGTGCCTGAACCAATACCAATTCCAATACTGCTTCTTATCTTCAATCCAAACTCTCTTTTTGTTTTTTTGTTTCCCACCCCTCCCCAGAAAAATACCAAATCCCACCCCCTCCCCAATTCCTTCTCAAAAAATATCCCTAATATATATATCTTTTTTTTTTTAAACCTAATATAAGTAAAATTATTACAACTATAAAAAGCATAATTCTAAATGTATATAAAAAAAGTTATTTATAATAATACAGAACTACTATTTTATTTAACAATTGTATGATAAAATAAACGTCTAATCTATATATAGAGATGCCAAACCTTTCATAATATGAGAAGAAGGGAGCAGTAGCAGGAAAGCGTTATGATTACAAAAAAGCACTTAAAAGTAAGCATCTTATTTAATTTTTCAAAATTTTCAAAAAGGAGGAAAATATATTCTACGACCCAATAAGTAAATTTTGTTCTATTTTTTTATCGTTCACAATTCATAACAGCTAAACTGATCAGAGCAAACATTTTATTTTACCAATAATAGAATGCATTCTCTGTCTGGCAGATTAAATTATTTGATATATATATATCTAAAAGTAAAAACCGATAATAATCAAAATTATGTTAGGTCACTCAAGTCAGCATCTCTACATATAAATTCTAATTACCAATATAAAAAAAAGTAATTATTATTAAACGCTAATTATAAAAAAAAACAAAATATATAATTACAATTAAATACTAAATAATGAAAATAATTTCAAAAAACACAATTTAAAAAAAAAAGCAAAATATTTCTCTTATAGTTACCCCGATGTAATTTCTACTATTAAATTATTGTACAAGCTCATTTCTCTTCTAAAGCCTACAATAGAAATAATATTTTCTATATATGTATAAAAGAACACTGATAATACTCTATTCTTTGATATATATATTTTTTTATTTCAAATATTAAATATTTCAGTATGGTAATTTCTGAAAGGGCAGAAAATTTTGGTTTTTCTTGAGAATAGTAAAAATAACAATGTTTATATCATAGTAAATGGTAAATTAGTAATATATTTTAATATATGAAAATAATTAAATCTATTATTATTAAAATATTGATAAACATGCTGCACGCTAGGTGAATAATTAAATGGGCCTATGGGATTAATGAAAACTCAGACTAAGGCCTATGCCTTTTTTTTTTTTGAGAAGAGTGAGCTAGTTCAGAGTACAAACAGGAGCCATTTAGTCATTTAAAAACTCATGCCAGGATACTATATTAAAAGAACGTAATCAACCTGTTTATTCTTGAGATGAAGTTTTCTAAGCCCCCCCCCCCCCCCTCAAATCCTCAGGGAATAATTTTGGAAGCATCAACCAACCTGTTCATACTTTTGTTGCAAATCAGACGATTTTGAGATGGCTTAGAAGTAATTTCTAAAGTTAACCGATTATTTCTGGAAATAAAAGATGGTTTTCATTGGTTGTGCAATCCATATTGTGTGGTATTTACTTATATTGAGGGAAATAGATAAATCAAAGTCTCCACACATAGAAAAGAAGCTTTTTTACTCGTATTCTCTGCGTTTCGAACACTACGCGTTCATCATCAGATAAACTTCTAAATGAAGGAGTAGAGGACCTACTCTCTACCCTAATTATTTAACGCTAATTATAACAAACAAAATATATAATTACAATTAAATACTAAATAACAACTTTAGTATTTAAAAATACAGTCAGAGTCGAGCATTCAACTGAAAGTTCAAGTCAACTCTTTTTTGGTCCTCTACTCCTTCAAGTAGAAGTTTACCTGACGATGAACATGAAGCGTTTGAAATTCACAGACCAAAAAAAAGTTTCATTTTACGTCTAGAGACTTTGATTTATCTATTCCCCCCCTCAGTATGTTTGTTTGTTTTCCAATGCCCTACACTTACAGGCTTTCATCTTTAAATGACATCCTAAAAGTATTGAAAATCTGGCTCATTTATTATTTGGCACCCATTTTAATATTGGTCGAGCTAACAAACATATCCGGGTTGATTCTATATTGATTTTGATTAAACTTTCTTTAAGTAGAAATTAAATATAAATCCATTTAACTTGCTGAAACCAAATCAATTGATCTAAATCATTAACTGCCAACAAAATATCTGCAAAAAGAGTTATTCCTCAGAGTTGTTTAGAAACAATTAAAATGTTAATCGTGATAGTGCTGAATTTAAATAGAAAGTGGGAATAAAAGACTAAAACGAACTGATAACTAGACGAACAACTGTATCCTCTCCTCAAGGGTTAGATAAGGGAAGATTATCGAGAACAAGAGACTGAGCATAAGAAAAGACTAGTTATATATATATTAACAAGATTTCACAAAACACGTGACATAACAATCAATAATGAAACCACAGTATGAAATGGTTGGAAAAAAAGACTAAGATCATTCAACCGTAACAAGCGGTCTTCGTCAGAGCTGGGTTTTGACTCTGAGGAAGACCGCTTGTTACGGTTGAAAGATCCTAGTTTTTTTTTTCATTTCTCATTGTGGTTAGATATATATAATATATATTATATATATATATATAAATATATATATGATATATATATATATATATATGATATATATATATATATATATGAACAATAGTGTCAAAGTATTGAATTAAGACAATATGCTTGACAAACAACATAAACTACTTGACTGTACTTTAGCATCGGTCATTATACGAAAGAAGAAGGAATATAGTTAATAGCAGCAATATATATAAAAAAAAAATCGATATTCGAGTTCTAATCTCAAAAGAAAATCATTTCTTTTCCTGATGTCAACAGATGTCAAAATATAGATATTTAGTTCTTATGTTTTTTCTCTCTAATTTGATAAGAAGTTCTAATAAACGCTTATATTTATGTATAATAACAAGAGTTTAGAGTCAATACTTGAAATAAAAATATCTAGATTAAAAATATATAAAATAATAAAATATATAAATATCTATTTTATATAATCTATTTTTATATTATATTTTATATAATATTTATATCTATTTTATATAATTATCTATTTATATATAAATATCTATAACCATAGTAAGAAAATCAGAATATGGCTAAGATCATTCAACCAAAACAAGTGGCTTCTTCAGTGTCAGTGAGACTCTGACGAAGACCACTGTTTTTTGATTGAAGGCTTTTAGTCAGTTTTTTTATTTTATTACTGTGGTTTAGGTGCTGATTTTTCTATATATATATATATATATATATATATATATATATATATAAAGATTTCACATAAACACGTGAAACAACAATCAATGATCAAACCACAATAAGAAATGGGAAAACAAGACCAAGATCTTTCAACCGTAACAAGCGGTCTTCGTCAGAGTCAAAAACCCAACTTGGTAACTTGGTAACTCATTAGGTAACCTATGGATCAGGACATCTAAGAAGGGCAAATTACCACTTATTTCTTCTTCCATTGTGAATTTGATTGTCGGCACTAATGAATTCAATTTTGTTAGGAAATCAACTTTATTTAAAGATTTGGGACAAATGCAAAGAATATCGTCAACATATCTATACCATTTAACATTTTTGGGCAAAATTGAGCTTAACATTTTACTCTCAAAAAACTCCATATATAAATTACTTAGGAGGGGGGAAAAAACAGTTACCCATAGCAACCACTCTTCCCTCCCACTCTTCTCAACTCCTCACCAGATGTTTTCTGCATCTAGTGTTCAGTTGGGTTTTTGACTCTGACGAAGACCGCTTGTTACGGTTGAAAGATCTTAGTCTTGTTTTCCCATTTCTTATTGTGGTTTGATCATTGATATATATACAATATATATTATATATATATATATATATATATAATATATATTAATGATCAAACCACAATAAACAAGTGTTGTTTTCCCATTTCTTATTGTGGTTTAATCATTGATTGTTGTTTCACGTGTTTATGTGAAATCTTTATATATATATATAGCCACCCCGACTTGACTTCCGAAGCTGTAAAAAAAAGTTAAATAAATAATTTTTTTTTTCAAAACACTTTTATACGTCTTTTATCATTTCTGTATTGTAGTATATACGCAACAAATTTCAGTAAATTCTATTTTGTTGAAATACAGTATCAAATAAAACCTTATATAGCTATTATTAATAAAAAAAAGTAATCAATGAATTGATGGTTATATGAATAAAAGAACAATTATGAGATCCTAAAGTAAGAAAAAATAGGAGTAACACAAAACTCTTTGATAATGAGGTTTGTATCACTGACAAGTAATGGTCAAAACGAAAACATATGGCAAACATCAATTTGACAACCTAACAGGTATTTTTTTTTGTTCCAAGTGCATTGATAAAGTCAAATAATGAAATATGAATATAAATTGTTGAAAATGAAATTAGTATTCAAGTATGTATTTCAAATTTTTATGTCAAGTATTTCTTTTTAAATTATTTTAATATTACTTCTTTTATATCTCTCATTCATTACTTATACAGATTTAGAAAAAAACATATTTCAATAAAAGTTATCCCATAGAGTTTTTAAATACTTATTTACCGAAACAGCTTTAGCCAACCAGTAGAGCACTTTATAGGAAGTCTGGCCTATACACGTTAAAGTGGTAATAAGACTAAAATGTGACTTGTTATAAAAATCCTTGCATCTAACGTCATTACGCAAAGAGCATATATAATACTATTTTTATTGTTTGGTATTCGCTTTTCTGCTTCTATTACTTTTAGTTGGCGTTTTTAGTTAGTTCTCTTTAGTTAGTTAGTTACTCTTGTGCAAGGCAGCCAGCAGAGAGCACTCGTGTTTGTCGCTTTCGACGGTTCTCTCAGTCAGCCACTGCTGCTTAAGTCAAGTACTGCTACCTCATGACGATCTAGTCAAAATATGGTAGTGAGTCTTGTATGCCTTTGTTTATTTTTTTCACTTTTTGTTATTGAGATATATATATATATATATATATATATCAGTTCACAAACGAAGAAAAGCAACACACAGAGAAAGAGACACACTTACAAACTCAGTTTGTAAGTGTGTCTCTTTCTCTGTGTGTTGCTTTTCTTCGTTTGTGAACTGATTTGCGTCCAGTTTGGATCGTTTTTTCGAATTTTAAGTGGATATATATATATATATATATATATACCATGATAAACAGAAACGGTCCTGCAGGACAGATTACACTTAAAATGAACTGCGACACATAGACAGAAACATAACAAAGACTCACTTTTCAATATTTCGACCGTAATGGCGGTCGTCCTCAGGAGAAGAAGTGAATTGACAGAGGGACGACAGTGAACATTACGGTCGAAATATTGAAAAGTGAGTCTTTGTTATGTTTCTGTCTATATATATATATACACTTCATAAATGGAAATACGATCCAAACTGGACCGTATATAAAAAAGATGTTTCTTTATTTTGTGTGTTACTCTTCTTGAGTTTTGAACTCGTATATATATATATTATATATATATATATTAAACTATATTGACAAAAAGAACACACAGAAATGAAACAGAATCTCACTACTATATTTTGACGGTTTCATCATCAGGGACACAGAAAGAAGTCGCTCCGCAGGCAGACAACAACTCATATATATATATATATATATAATAAATTCAAAACGAAGGAAACACACAGAAAGACACAGACATAACTCACATCGTCGTCATCAGGAGGTGTGAAGAGCGAAGATGTGAGTTATGTCTGTGTCTTTCTGTGTGTTTCCTTCGTTTTGAATTTATTTTATTTTAAAAAGTCCGCTAGACCGTTTCTTTTAATTGTATATATATATATATATATAAAGATTTCACATAAACACGTGAAATAACAATCAATGATCAAACCACAAAAAGAAAATGGGTAAACAAGACTAAGATCTTTCAACCGTAACAAGCGATCTTCGTCAGAGTCAAAAACCCAACTGAAACACTAGATAAGAAAGCATGAATGCAGAAACATCATGGTACCATGGAGTGGGAGGGAAGAGAGGTATTTTCAAAGGGTGTAAAGTGCAGGAAAGGACAATAGTCCAGAGGAATAGCACTCTTCCCTCCGACTCCTTTGAACCCCTCACCATGATCTTTCTGCATCTTGTGTTTCAGTTGGGTTTTTGAGTCTGACAACGACCACTTGTTACGGTTAAAGAACTTAAGTCTTTTCTTCTGATTTCTTCCTGTAAATTAGACGAAATCCTATATCTTATCTTACCCATTTTTTTATCTCGCACTGGATAAAAGAAAATTAAAATTTATTAAGAACTGGTCCGTATTTTATGTTTAAGTCAAACTTTTGAAGTGATTGAGAATTTCTTGATAAATATCCTACCAGGAATTGATTTTTAATAAATGTTATTTATATTAGACATATATTTTAATATGTTGTTAGCGGATATTTAATATCCAATTATTTCAAAATGTAATGATTGTCCCATGATAGATTAATTGGCTATAATTTTTAAATAACACATTTCAAACCATTTAATTTTATTAAAATGATATGAATTAGACTCAAAAACTTGTAAGTAAGTTAAAATCTCAAAAATGATTTTTTTATACTTAAGTTACAGTAAAGAAAAAACAATCATATTCGAAAATAAAATTACTATCAGAAAAAATACCCACTATCTAAACTGCATTATATGTATATCAGTTTTTTGCATAAAAAGTAACTAATTCTTTGTTAAAAGTTTGTATTTAAAAAAAAAAATTAAAATAGAGATATACTATTATCTAATTGAGATATCAAATATGACATGTCTATGATCTATGTCATTGTTAATATGTTTATTCAGATCAAGCTCTACTCTTGCCAGCTATGTTTGTAACAATCATGCATAAGACCTGTTTCAAGAGTAAAAATCACCCGCAACAAATATTTTTGAGTGACAACTTTTAGGCTTCAGAATTATTTTATTTGTTTATATTGGTCGTTTTGTGCCAAAATTCTTTATTATAGACAGAAATTTCTTTTTGCTCGCTTTATCTACTATTATTTTTTTTATATGAGTTCTTATAAATGAAAACAAACTTTCAGATGCACACATATATAAAGATAGATGTATTTCGAAAAGAGAAATAATACAAACTAATCAATTTGTAGCTTCAATGTACATTAAATTTTAGTATTTGTTCAGCTATATGTAAATAAATTCATTTAATTTTTAAATACAACTTCTCAAATTAAGGAATCCTACTTAGTTTTGCAATATGAAAGGATTATTGAAGAATATATCGTTAGCACTAGGAGGTTAGTTAACATTATATTATTGTAAAACTCTGTCAAAACTCATGAATCGTCACTGTAGACCGGTATTACACGGTGTAGTTCTACTCCCCTTGATGATGGACAATGCGTCAAACTAGTCGAGTGTCTATAACAACCATTCACGAGGTATGCCGGATTTTTATAATAATATCATGATTTCTGAAGAACACGAATTAACCACCGTTCATGTTTGGAAATTATTGCTAATTTCAAAACCTTTAAAGAATATCTATATTTTTCTCCATGACAGTACTTAACAATTTTTTTGATTATTCTTAACGGTTTGTTTTTTTGAAAATTATAGTAATTTAAAATTTCTGCTCTAAGTTTGGCTCTGTCAATAAAGATCGTAAACCTCCTATTTATATTATATAGATTCTGGAGGAATAATTTTTAGCATCTCAATTCATTCTTTAATACTTAGAACATTTAAATATCATTTTTATTTCAAATGCCTGCTGATAGAGTGTTTACCATCGTGTGCAGAACGACTGCATTCCAATATCAGCAGAAATAGTATTTGTCATTGTGTGTAGAACGACTGCATTCCAATATCTGCAGATATAGTATTTGTCATTGTATGCAGAACGACTGCATTCCAGTCCCTGCAGTATAGTGTTTGTCATTGTGTGCAGAACGACTGCATTCCAAGTCCCTGCAGATATAGTGTTTGTCATTGTGTGCAGAAACGACTGCATTCCAGTCCCTGCAGATATAGTGTTTGTCATTGTGTGCAGAACGACTACATTCCAGTCCCTGCAGATATAGTGTTTGTCATTGTGTGCAGAACGACTGCATTCCAATCCCTGCAGATATAGTGTTTGTCATTGTATGCAGAACGACTGCATTCAGTCCCTGCTAATATAGGTTGTCATTAGTGTGCAGAACGACTGCATTCCAAGGTACTGCAGATATGGTATTTATCATTGTTAATGGACGCTGATTTCCAGAATCCGGCTGCTAGGAATAGTGTTCTGAGGTCAACATTGTGTAGAGAATCATATTTACATCATGCAGGTTTCTATGATGATGTATTTTTTTTTCTAGAATATAAAATAGTTTAAAGAACAAATATTCTTTAAATAAAATGAAATTAGTTTAATATGCTTTGAAGGGGACTTAAATTAATCGACCTTTTGTCCTGCATTAAGCTTATTCAGCAGCACCAAACTGAAACACTTTCATCATGTACCAAAAATATGTTACAAATATCTAATGTAGTGTAGCCTTTTACACTACTTACTCAGGAGTTTAAGATTTAAAAGTACCTTCATCATGTACTAATAAGCATATTTAACAATCACCTGATGTAGTAAAACTAATAGATTTTGATTCTATCTTTTATCAAGCACTCTCAGAAATACTGAAAAGTACCTCCATATTCCTTCAGGTACCAGTATCCCCGTCAGGTACTAGTAAAATACTTTAAAAAAAAACATATTTAACGACTAACCTGATATAATACAGATCATCAATATTAAGCCTGTATTTTATCATGCACACTCAAGAATACCAAATTTAAAAGTACTTCAGGTACTCGTAGCATTTGGTACAAGTGTTTACTGTATTACAACCATTAATATTTAGAATATAGAGCACACACTTAGGAACCTTTAACGATCACGTAAACTAATTCAGACCTAGTTCACATCTTTATGCCTTTTCTCCAAAGAAAAACAAACAAAGATTTTTCCACATACACTTAAAAAAAAATCTATTTTTGTGAACAATATTTAAACCTGGAACCTTTGGTAATAATACAAAAATACGTTATCATTAAACCATAATTGACTCGCTTGCTGCAAACATATTTAATAAGACGACGTGTTCTGCAATTATCAAACTGAAATCAAATGAATAGTAGAATCATCAGAACAAAATATATTTTCAATAATAATAATATTCTCATGTATCATTTAAGTCTAGTTTCGTATTTTAAGTTAAAAAAATTAATTTTTTTAAAATAAAATAAATTTTATTTAATCACGTATCAATTGAAAGTGTATATAGTTTGTTTAGCGTAAAAATAATTTTTGTTTCAATCGTTATGAGGAGAATAAATAGAAGTAAATCAAGCTTACCTATTCGAGATGGTAGGAAACCAAAAGTACAGTTAAACCCGGTTATGCAAGTCATTCTGTTGAACTTAGTTTATATATAGTACGAGCTGATCAGGTCAACTTCGCCGGTTAATTATTAACTTAAAGCTTACGGAGAGACGCTGCCCTGCTTTACGTATAAGTATTCAATTCGACAAGGAATCAAAACTAAGGTAAAACATTTATCTTATTTTTTAATTCGCTTAAACTCAACTTTACTGTAAGTAAACGTAATAAACTCTTTAACAATCAACTTGTTTTGTTTCATTAGTCAAACACTTGTTCGAACACCCTCCATTCCAATGAATGGAAAGCGTCAGAAAATATATGTTTGATTAGCGTTAATTTTTTACATTTAACCATTTTTTTCTTTTAATATAGGCCCAAATTTGGGCTTGCAATGGGTAACTGCTCCCCCCCCCTCTAAGTAATTTATACATGGAATTCTTTAAAAGTAAAATGTTAAGCACAATATTGCCTAGACATGTTAAATGGTATAGATATGTTGACTATATACTTTGCATCTGTCCTAATTCTATAAATAAAGGTGCTTTCCTAATAAAATTGAATTCATTAGTGCCGACAGTCAAATTCACAATGGAAGAAGAAGTAAGTAGTTTTTTGACCTTCTTAGATGTCCTGATCCATAGGTTACCTAAAGAGTTACGCTTTAGTGTATAAAGAAAACCTACGAATGTACTTGCATATGTTCACATTTATTCTTCCCATCCAAAAAATGTTAAATTTCTGTTTTTAGAAATATGTTTTTGAGGGCGTTAAGAGTGCTCTTCTGAATTCATTAATGAAGAGATTAACGTCATTGGGTCAATTGCCCTTTCAGTAAAATACCACTCCTCTTATATCGATTTAGCTTTCTCTAATACTTCTTTCAGAGCATCATTCATTGTCAAATTGTATAGTTTTGCCTTATCATGAGTCACTGGACCCCCTTCCAAGACTAGCCAAACAACTTGATTTTAATATAGTGTTTTCAAATCGTAATAACGTGGGCAATATGTTAATAAAAAACTCTCTCAGGGAATTGGAGTCCGGTGGTATTTATAAAATTCCGTGCAAAAATTGACATAAAATTTATATTGGTAAAACTCGTAAATCATTAAAGACACATTAAAGATCAAGTATTATAAATATTAGTAACGGTCTCTTCAAACTTGATACGAGGGTGTTACGAGGGCAATAGCCTCTTCTAAGAGGGTTGACAACTAGTGGATAGTTTTTAACTCTTTCTTACTGTACTCCTTTGTTTCCTCAAACATCCTTTTTTGGACATTAGTCCTTTCCTCCACTTTCACCCTTTTAAAATCCACTCTTCCCTCCTACTCTTCTCAACCCCTCACCAGATGTTTTCTGCATCTAGTGTTTCAGTTGGGTTTTTGACTATGACGAAGACCGATTGTTACATATATCCATATACATTTAAGTGTATACACTCGTACACATCGAATGATGTGTGCGATTGTGTGTCTACAGAGACCTATATATAATATATATTATATTATATATATATATATATTTTCATATATATATAAAACGAGATTTTTCACACAAACACATGAAATAACAATCAATGATCAAACCACAATATGAAATGAGGGGAAAAAAGACTAAAATCTTTCAACCGTAACAAGTGGTCTTCGTCAGAGTCAAAAACCCAACTGAAACACTAGATGCAGAAACATCTGGTGATGGGTTGAGAAGTGTGGGAGGGAAGAGAGTTATTTTATAAGGGTGTAAAGTGCAGGAAAGTACAAATGTCCAGAGAGGGATGTTTGGGGAAACAAAAGAGTACAGTGAGAAAGAGTAAATAACTATCCGCTAGCTGTCAACCCTCTTAGAAGAGGCTATTACCCTCGTTAACGCTGAGTCAAGCCGGAACAACCCGTTACTAATGTTTATAATATTTGATCTATTAAATTTAATCAACAAGGATTCAATAATATTTCTTAACAACATCAATTTTTCATAGGTAATAATTATTATTACTTATTATAATGAAATATTATTATTATTATAATTTCATAGGAATATTATTTTTACGAAATACCCATGTAAAAAGAAAATTAACGCAAACTCCAAATATTGTTCAGACAGATGAAAAATAACCATTATGTGTCATCACCGTATCTAAACGCATGTATGGATATACTATTTCGCTATGTTTGAACTGATAAAGGATTTCTTTAACAAAATATAATGAGTATGTTTTATTAAATATTTCTGTAAAAAATTAGTAACTTTTTATACTATAATGTGCAAAATCAGAATAAACTAAACAATGTCATAAATAATAAAATCACTATTTCAACATTATTTTTTAATATTCCTAGTTATTTTTTATTAATCCATTATATAATTCAGGCTTTTTAACAAAAAAATAAAAACTGAGACAAAACACCAGCCCTAGATATAAATAAATCTACTAAAGCAGTTTTGATTGATTGTTAATTTTAAAAATATAAGTTAAAACTAAATAGAAGCTCTATTGTATTTTGGTTTTTAATTTACTAAGGAGCATGCCACAAGCATGAGTACAGTGATTTCTCTAGATGAGCCAAACTGAATACATTATTTGCAGAAGCTGCTAATTATTCCATCAACCAAATCTAGGGGACTTATAGTACTCATTTTTAACATGTCAACATGAAGTACATACCAATTTGCTTCTGTTTTTCTTTTTCTTTTTTTTTATTTTAATTTATTAACTTTTTTTTTTAAAATACACCAACAAACATCAGTGAAAAAAAAAACAACAAATATAGCAGTTAGTTACATCCAGCACATTCCTTATATATAAATATATTCTTTTTTTTTATAAGTCGTGAAGATTTTTTTTTAATTCTAAAAAAAACAAAAGAAAAACAAAAAACCACTTAATTAAAGACGACATTTAGTGAAAATTAATTTAGTTGTGTTACTGTTGGGACGATATAGTGTTTTATATACAAAAAAAAATGCGACTTTATTCCTCTACGATGGAGTTTTGCTGATTATGCTAGAGTGCATCAATGATGGAAATTGCCTTTTTTTTTTGTCAAGTCCGAATTGGTGTTCACTCGTTCAGACGGTCAATATTGTTAGGAGAGAGGTGCAAGGAACCAGACTTGGCATTCATATCTCTTAATTTTGTTTGTTTATTTTTTTTTTCTTTACAATAAATTATACCTAGAATATATATTTTTTTGGTTTTTTTAATGAAAACAATCACTGGTTTGGCATTTCAGTTATTCGTATATCTGGCAAATCAGAAGAGGCAAGAGAGATGCTATAGAATTGCCTGAACAATTAGGAAAGATTTACTTTCCTTGTACCATGGTCACTGGTTTAACCATGAGACCGCGTTTCCACCATAAATAAATGAAAGTAACTCTGATTAATAACCATGCAAAAGACCTCATCTCTTATTCATCTTGGAATATTGTAAGTTACTGAGCATCCACAAACAAATGAAGAGGATCACATACATTTCATGGATTCCAAACTTATGGATATCTCATGGTATGGTCTTTTATAGGTTCGTTATAACATTTCATACATTCATGGTCAGATGGATTTTTAATAGTAAGATAGTAACATAGATGAAAATGAAATATATATGTATATATATATTAAACGATTGTCGAAATATAGATGTGAGTTAGTTATGCCTGATGGTTTTATTTCTGTGTTAACTTCGCTTTAAATCTTTTTCTCTTACAGACAGTTGAACCATTTCATGGTCTGACTTTCTTCATTTTTGTATTAATTGCACTGCCTTAGAGGCATTAACAAAAACTCTAATGTAATTATTATCAATTATAAACCTTTTAATTTAAAAAGAGGAACAATTAAAAATAAATAAGTAATAAACTTGTTTTACAATATTTTAACATAATAAAGTAAATATATATATATATATACTGATAAAAGTATCGACCGTGGAATAGAAAAAACTAAACTACAAAACTAAAGTTTATCGGGACTCGGTCAGTCCTTCAGGTTCAAATTAAACACTCATTGCCAACGTTTCGGTATTTATTTAAAACCTTTTTCATAGCCATAAGTATAAACTTTGAAACAGAAAAACTAAGTATTACATTATAAATTACTTTTTCATTGTAAAATAATTTGTAATGTAATACTTAGTTTTTCTGTTTCAAAGTTTATACTTCTGCTTATGACAAAGATTTTAAACAAAAACCAAAACTTGGCAATGAGAGTTTAATTTGAACCTGAAGAACTGACCGAGTCCCGATAAACTTTAGTTTTGTATATGGTATATATATATATATATATATATATATATATATATATATATATTGGCAACAGATCTTCTCTCAAGCATCTTCACCCCTCCCCCGCCCTTCCATCCATCCATGCCTTCAGTTGTGAATGGAACTTAGACCTAATAGTATTTGTAATTTTCTTTGTGTAGTTTATTTATTTAATTGATGTTTATTTATGCATTAAACCTGATGATGACATGTTGAAAGCTCGTTTATTAGTGTAGAGGTGAATATACATTTAGATCATGTTATTAAATTTCTTTCGTTCATTGGACCTATTTACTTGGAAATGTCATTGGCGAACCTGATTCATAGTTTACCTACTACAATAAGGAAAATAGCCAGGAAGTTAGAATCTGTTAACAAAAAGGTCGTGAATGCAGATACTGCGATCATTTTCAATATATATTTATATAAAAAGATTTCACATAAACACGTGAAACAAGAATCAATGATCAAACCACAATAAGAAATGGGAAAACAAGACTAAGATCTTTCAACCGTAACAAGCGGTCTTCGTCAGAGTCAAAAACCCTGGTTTTTAGTTGGGTTTTTGACTCTGACGAAGACCGCTTGTTACGGTTGAAAGATCTTAATCTTGTTTTCCCATTTCTTATTGTGGTTTGATCATTGATTATATATATATATAAATGAAAATACTAAACAGTCCAAACCGGACAGATAATTAAATGAAAAAGACAACACATAGAAGAAACGAGAAAACTTACTGATCGATATTTCGAACTGAAGTTTGTCGTCAGGAAGAGAGTAGAAGGGATTGAAGAAGAGTAACACAAATAATAAAGAAACGCATTTGCTAATTCAAATTTTTGGAAAAACGGTTTCAGGAGAATAGAGAAAGGGATTTTTCAAAAATTTTGAGTTAGTATTTGTGTTTCTTTACTCTGTGTGTTACATACAGGTATTCATATATATATGGGTGAACATGGGGTGAAATTATCTTTCAAGGTTAAAAATTTCAAAACCGTAAAATAAAATTCATTTATTCGAAAATTAAATGAATTAACGTTTAAAGTACTCTGATTAAAGCAATATGTGTATTAAACAGAAGTCAATTATCGAATGAGGGAACGGTTCTTCTTTAATTCACTTTATTGATGTTTATCTTTTCTATGTGGTAATTTGTACAGTTGGATGTTATTAATTAGTTATTGTTCTATTAATAATTTTATTAGAGACCAGATCAGTAGCATTCAAACTTTATCACTATCATCCCATCTTAATTATTTGCTTTAATCTCAACAAAACTGTAAATAGACTTTTTTCTAAAAAAAATCTAGTGCTTAAATGCTGTTTGTCTACTATCAGTGTATAAAAAAGATTTTTTTTTAGTACCACTTAAATTTATCTAAAAACTGTACTTGATTATAGTTTTTAGCCCTAAAAGGCTGCAAATGGTATGACTGCTTTCTATTGCTGACTATTATGAAAGTTTGAAAAAACTGCCAACAGCCCTTTAACATTATAGCTTTCTCAGAACATGTGTATTACTACTGAATCGTCTAGAAAGAACGAGTGTTGGGAAAAAAATAAATAACCTCAGCACGCAGAGAAACACACTCAGACAAAGTGAGGGGTAGTAATTGAGTAACTGTGCGCCTCTCAACTCAACTCAACTCCGACTTTCGGCCTTCGTGAAGTTACCCTGACAATCTGCTATATGCAGGAATAAACGAAAGTCAGGGGAGATTGTGACCACGGGCTGGACCTGACCCCATCTTCGTTTCACATCCATCCAACTTTCCAAATCCTCTCCTCTTATCCCAGCCCCAATTTAAGGTGTTATGCGATTCGTGCCGAAGGATGGATGATACAGGGGTTACTATATTACGAATGGAGCTTCAAGGGTACAAGGAGACTCCGGTGAGTAAATAGCCTTACTCCGGTATGCGGTGCTCTACCGGAGCGGACAAAATACCACCGATAGAGCTTCATGGATTTTTCCCTGTATGATACTAGGAGAAGGAAGTCCGGAGACCATCCTCCGGAAGCACTATAACTAGTTATCCAAAAGTGATAACTAGTGCGAGCCAACCTCCCACAAGTGCACCTAAAGACTCGAAGAAAGAGAAAGGTAGTCACTTTCTCCCGAAACGTTCATTCATGGGCATTGTGAATGATGGTTTGTAAAGATTCTGCAAATTAGAGGAATAAACTCCGTTCACCTGCTGGCTGACTGTCAGGCAACTTTGCGGCACACAGGTAGGTGCTTCGGGACACTCAACAAAACCACAGAAAAACTTTCACCGCTGGACCCAGCAAAAGTGCTGAGCTTCTTTGAGGCGTTGAAGCTAACCGCTGGAGTACTTTAGTACAGAAGGGGGGGGGGGGGGAGTACAATAGCTTTTTAAGACGCTGTGGTGTACTCACCCTCAAATAATAATAATAATAATAATCATACATATGACGAATTAATAGAAACTTTCTTCTTCTAAGCTAGTAAATATTTTTTTACGTTAAACATTATTTTTTATCCACTAGTGTTATAGAGAGTACCACCAAGGGTCAAGCAACATAAATATTTAGTTCAGAAATACCGGGAGCCCTATATCTATCAGATATAGAGTCGCCGAGATTGGTACTTGCAAACAACTGTAAAAACGGAATATCAAAGTTTTACTGGAAGAAAATGTCTAAGCCATTTTTAATTTCTTAAAAAATGTTCAATTAGAGCACTGAAAGAACACGAATTCAGATTCTTACGTTTCCTGTGATTGTTTTCCCATGAATAATGGTGATGTTTACTGAATATCTATCACTGTTTGAATAATTTATAATTTATCTGTATTATACATTATATAAGCATTGCTTGTCTATTTTGCTACTTTTTAAGCTGTGCTCAGCAGTAGGACTCTCCTCTACCTTGGGGATAAGCAGTAGACTTCTGCTTATGATCCAGTGATAATTGATTAAAATCTGATTATTTTAAAAGTACAAGGAAAAATAAGTTCTATGAATGCCAAGTTATTTTAGGATAAGGGTTGAAGGATGAATTGGCAAGAAGTGAGTGTGTGAAAGCATTTGAGAGCACCTGTCTCCATCCTGAGAACCTTCTCCATCGCTGGACACTGACGATCCCTGCTTCACCAGATGTCGAACATCATCAGGCAATACTTCCTCGCTACGGTGAACCGTGAACGAAGACTTGCCTTTTGTACCGAAACCTAACCTACGCTTCCGACCTGACACCAAACAATATCCACCATTAACCAAAACAAATAAAAACACCAACATCAACCCGCAATCAACTAAATACTTTCATTTTTTTTTCAAACAACTCCTATATACTTAAATAAATTTGAATCAAATGAAATACGTCTGGACCACATCTCTCAACATATATATGAAACCTAACCAAATTCAATTTGTTTCTTTTTTTTTTCAGTTTTTCAAAATTTCAAAAAAAAATTTTTTTTTCTTTGTTTCAAACATATAATCCATAAAAAAAGGTTATAAAAAATTGGAATTTGACACTAATTGAGATGACTGATTTGGTTCCTACCGGTAGCTGAGAGTTGTGATGTAGAACTACTCTTTTTACCCATGTCAGAAGATTTGGATGGGGTTGCGATACCTCCGTTATTACCTGGCGGGATTTTCCTCCTGGAAGAACTACTCATCAGTTGTCTCCCTAATGCTGTGTCACTCAAGCTTCCGTCTGAAACAAACACCAACAATCATGTCACCTTAGAATACCAGTCATTCACAAACTCTTTGTCCCTCCACCACACTTTTAATAATATAAAAACTAGCCGGCACACTAACAATTAGATAAATTAAAAAAACATAATTAATTAACTGCTATACCTATAAAACGATATATTTTTTGTAAAAATAGTAGACAATTACTAATTTTGGAAGGAGTATAAAGTAAAATAGCATTACAAAGAGAATAAAATGTTTATTTAATGATATGTGAAATTTGAGGTTGGTGTTTTTGACTTCATTTGGTTGGTGCTGGAACTTTAAGAGTATAAAGCTAATAGCTCAACTAAAGGAAAGAAAATTAAAAATTTTGAATAACCAAGGAGATTAGTTTTTAGTTTTAATAAAATCTCAAATTCTGTCTTTTTCTTAAAGTTTGAGGATAGGATGTAGGCCACATCATATGAGAGATTATAATATGAGGGTAAAAATGATAGCGCTACTCTCATTTTATGATCTAAATTTGAAAGTCTGAATCTTTTTTTCGTTTTTGTTTTGATCAAAGTAGAAAATCCGAACTTGCACAAATAAGTTGTAGAAACTTGTAATAACACACTGAAAGCTGTTTGTGATATTGTCGGATAATCGAATCTAAGATTAATCCAGAAAGAATTAATTGATTCTTCTGAAAGTTTTTTGAAATTAAATCTGTGTTTATTATACACCGAAATTAGTTCTTCTTCATTTAAAGTTAATTCATACACAGATGTGTTACTTATCATTTAAATTTAGACAAGCTTTATCTTAAGTTCTGCTTTCTATATTTCTTTTCTATGCACATCCAGGCTGCAAAATGCATTCTGCAAAAGTTTTCTCCGCTATTTTAGTGTATACAGCCGTAAAATTTGGCGGTACACTTCAAGAATGACGCGGGCCAGAGGTTGAGTACCTGTTCTAGAGACAAATTCATTATAAAGTAGCTACAACCAGACCCAACTTTATACAATAAATAAAAAATAATCCTAATTAATACGAATGTTGGTTTTGTTTCAAACAGGTATACTTCTTCTACATATGCGGGTGTGATCAAAAAGGAAGGAAATTTTTTGAATTTCGTATCTAAATTATTAAATATGTATTCAAGCGGTTTAAGGCTTTCTAATTGCCATATTGTTTGATGGATCAAATTAATATTTTATTAAAAAATCAGCCCCCCAAAATGTAAATGTAAAATGTAAATCTAATGTGTTGAAACTTTAAGAGTATAAAACTAATGACTCCACTAAAGGACAGAAAATCAAAAATTTTGAATAACCAAGAAGATTTAGTTTATAGTTTTAATAAAATTTTCAAATTCTGTAATTCTCTGAAAGCTTGAGGAATGGATGCAGACCACACCGTTCGAGGGATATAATCAAATTATTACCAAAAATAGAACCTTTTAAGCCAATGAACTGAATACTTCGTTATAGACATTTGAGTTACGAAAAAAACCTTATGGAATATTTTATGCTTTTAAAAAAATTAACGGTTGACTAAAAAACAACACATTAAAATTTTGTAAAAAATCTACCTAAAATTACAATTAAATTAACTTCTTAATTCTATATTTTGATAATACATACATTTGATAGCGCGTCAATATTATATATACAATGAAATGAAACCATAACTTAATTATTGTCGATAATTTTCACATTATGTTTACTTATAAATAAAAGTGGCCACTCAAGATATTTTAAAAACTTTTTAGGTTTGATTAATCGGATTAGATTGAATGTGACAGTTTTCTTGCTTTTTAAATTAAATTGAATTAATTCGAAAGACAAAACAGATAGGGATAATTTAAATTTTTACGTTTTTTTTTTAGCGCTATATTGTCACTCCCAGATAGTGAAAAGAAAAAATTGAAGTTTGCATCATAACTTGCCAATCGTAAATAGATACATTTTAAAAAATATATTTGTTTCATATTATTTTTGAAACAAAAATAATTACTAAATTTTCAAAATTTACTACAATGTACCTTTCACATGATTCAACTACACTAAAGACCTATACAGTGCATCCTTCTTTAAATAGCTGTTGTTGCATTCAATTTCCTTATAATAAATCAAACGGTTCAAAGATTTCAGGTATAATCCAATTTAATTAATTTTAATTAATTAATTCAATCTAATTTTAATTTCATGCAATTTAAGCAGCAATTTGTAATGATAAAAAAGAATTTGTAACATTTGTAAAAATTATAAAAACGAGACCGCAGTAGTGTGTGATTGTGACACCCCCGAAGTTATTTAATTAAATTTAAATTTTTTAATTTCTTCAGAAATTAACAAATTAAATAACAAAACGTTATCTTTGTTGTTTAAAAAAAAGTAATGATAAAAATGAAAAAGTTTTGTAAAAAAGAAATTCTAACATTTAGAAAAATTGTAAAAACGAGAAAAATCGGGCGGTTTATGTGAAGTAAACATGTAAATTGGAATTTATATATTTTTATAGGAATTACAAGCAGCAATTTTATCATTAAGCATGCTGTTTGTCAATTAGGGACTTAGTTTATTTTTCCTACCAATCTGAATACAATATTTACATTTAATGTTAAGAATAACGTCGTATAGTTTAGGATTTTTCTGAAGTACCAAAATGTTCCCTGACAAGAAGAAAAAAAATCATAATATTGGTAGGGGAATGAAAAGACTGGTGTTTAGTTGACCTCCAACATTTTCTTCCGCTGGCACATCAGCATTAGACAGACTTCTGGAGAAGGGAGCTCTTTTACTAGTTATTTCTTCTACATTGTGGGGCAAGGCTTGTGGCCCGTACTCACTCCTGTAAACAAAAATCACTTGCCTCAAAATATAAAAACTCATTTAAACATTGTTATCTATATAAATAAAATAAAGGTTTTTGTCTGTATATTGCTTACAACTGACTCAATTCAAGTTATCTTCACTTTTCATACATTGGAGAAACCGAATCCACCCCTAGACAAATTTCTGTCTGTTAGTGTCCGCAAAAGTTTGTCACTAGTAAACTCAAGCACCAAAAGGCATAGGACGCTGAAACTTTAAAATTTTGTGTGTGATTAACTTAAAATCTAAACTTTTGATGGATTGAAAATTAAACGTAGAAGCGAAGTTATGAACTTTTAAGCTGTCTTTGGCTAACTTCACAAACATGTTTATTTTGAAAATATATAGGTATAGCAAGTAGGTATTGTTAGTATTGTTAGTATTGTTAGTAATTTCAAATTCATTTGTATTTAACCTCCCAGCAAGAGATAGTTGACAAGGTGTTTCCCAGAGTTCATGATCCGCCATCTATTCGGAATAACTGGCTTTGTGAACGAGTAATTCTCACCCCCTACAAATGAGGAGATAGGGAAAATCAATAAACAAGTTCTTACACTATATCAAGCTGAGGAAAGAACTTACAAGTCAGTAAACAGAATGATTATTGATGAAATTTAATTAACTTCAAATATGAAATATATGCTACCTCTTGAGCATATCTGTGTGCATTTAACTATTCAGTTCTAATTTCCTGTTCTGACAGCGACCATAATCGTCAACCATAGCGAATGTTTAGTGTTAAGACAAATCACTGTCTGTTATTAGCTGACGGGTTACAGGGATATTATACTTCGTTTGGCCGTGTTAATCGAGAATTATATTATAAAAGTAGGAAAATAAAAAAAATTTCTGTTTTCCTTTCTATAATAATTACATAGTAGCACTATTATTTATTTGCAGCCAATATATATGAATTACTTGATACAGAATTTTTTGTTGCCCTATGAAAATTTTATTTCATAAAATATATTTTTTTTTAAAAAAAAATATAGAACATTAGTATATATAATTAAATAGGTGGTTAAGTGTTAAAAAGTCTACACTGACAGGTAAGGTGTTGACCGGCGAGGGGGCCGCTCGCTCTGCGTGGAAAAGGCACTGCTGGTGATGCTGGCGACAGACTCCATGTCCGAGTCGCAGGGGTCCATTGGCTCGCGGTCGGCGCGCAGCGAGCCCGTCTCCAGGTAGCCGGCTTCCCCCACCTCGCCATGCTGCTGCCTGCTCCAGCCTGTCCCATTCAGTCAATGTTAGTATAGAATAAACCACTTATCAAAAGCAATGTCTTGAGGGAGCCTGTCTCCAGGTAGCCTGTGCCCCCCACCTCGCAATGCTGCTGCCGGCTCCAGCCTGTCCCATTCAATCACTGTTAGAATAGACAAAACACTTATCAAAAGCAATGTTTTGAACGAGCCCGTCTCCAGGTAGCCGGTTTCCCCTACCTCGCCATGCTACTGCCGGCTCCAGCCTGTCTCCTTGTCTCTAACAGCAATCTCTATTAGAGTATATAATATTGGACTCTATATAAGTTCAATCTCTTGAATCTCTATAATGAATTCTACTTTTCTGATTCGAAGCATTATTTTTTTTTAAATCTTTCACATCTCCATAATGATTGGAGAACAATTTAAGTGTTTGAAGTATACTATACAATGATTGTAATAACAAGAAAGCTATTAGAAAATCGAAAAACTTATTTAAAAGCAAGTTTCATCTAAACACCATCTTATTTTTTAATAACGTTTTCTTTACAGGAGAAACGATATATATCTATTACACCGTCCAAACCACAATAAGAAATCAGAAAAAAGACTAAGATCTTTCAACTGTAACAAGTGGTCTTCGTTAGAGTCAAGTCTCAACTAGAGATTTTTTTCTCATTTCTTACTGCCGTTTGGACGTTCATTTTTGTTTCACTTGTTTATTGTGAAATTTCGTTGTATACTATATACTCGTATGTGTATTCAAGTAAGTCACCAAAAAAAAAAAGGACACTTAATGGAGTGATATCTTTCATATTAAATGGCATTCAAAAGCAAGTTAATTCAAATCAAAATTTTGTTGTCGTTTGTTATCATATATATGATAACGGTCTTAGGAAAGGAAGCTGAGCGGAGAGAAGATGAAATCGAACGTTGGGTCGAAATATTGAATTGAAATTCTGTCATTCCAGCATCTTTCAGAAATGATAAGAAAACACCTCAATTGACATTTCAAAGATAGGTTTCCTTCATATCTTAAGTATGATGGTTTGTGGTTGAAATAATATACCTAATAACCTATTTGCTTATAAAAACCTTATAATGTTTTATATTTGTTCAAATTCAAAATGAAGTGTCGTTCTTTTATAATCAGATAAACACGGAAAACAAACTTACTGGAAATGACTTATAAAAAAATCAATGATTATGTACAATTATCTACGATAAGAAGAAAACAAAATATTTGAATGAGTCTGTAACCGAATTATATAAGCAGAAAGCATAGTTTTAGTAATGGCAGTTATAGTCTTACTGGTGTAGGAACTCTGCGTTCGGTGGGACGCAGAAGACTGCATGTGCCTCATCCGCTGCCTCAGAGTTTGACTTCTTTCTTCAAATTCCTGAAAGGAAAAAGAAAAACGAGTGATTTTTATTTCAGTTGTAGAAACAATAAATCATCTACAAACTTCATATAATAATATTCAGATTAAAACAATGATTAAAGAACATTTTACAAACTGCTGCCAGAAAAAAAAATCTAAAAAAAAAAAGAAACCTATTAGGCATTTGCTTGTCTACAATTATTTTCATGAAAATTGTCTTGCCATGTTTCTAATCCTTTAAACTCTTAAATGAAGACATTGCGTCTCATAGATTTTCGTTTTTTGGTTTTCCATCTAAGTAGTACCCGTATTTTTTTTTCTTTTTTGTAAAAACTGATCTCCTCGCGAGTCAAAACGTCAGCCCTTACGGTCTTAAGTAGTACCCCTAACTGGAGGAAATTTATTTAAATTTTTCAAATACTCCATTTTTATATTAAATGTGTGGTGCTTAATTATTAAAATAATTATGTGCTTAGTGCAATTGCATGTTTAGAAATAATTAATTGATGTTTATAATAAACATTAATGATAAGGTAAATAAGAATATATCGTAAAAAATATGTTAATTAACAAATTGGAATAGAAAGAAAAGAAAAAGAACTTCTCGAATAGAAGAAATTCCTTAATCATTATAAGGGTAAGGTTGGGTTATGTTGTGTAACTTTCCCTTGAAAGGACACCATAGGCCAATAGTTGGCCCTTTGTGATACCAAATAATGAATATTTTATATTGGGAGTCTTAAATTTTGGCTAAATCAAGAGGATTTAAAGTAGGGGTCTTAAGAAGTATCTGGCATAGTACAGGCTCGGGCCAATGATACTGCTATTTAAAATTAACGTCTTATCCAAGAGGCGACATAGTCAAATTTGTCTTGACCTCCCACGCGAATAAAATGAAGGGCCAGAGTGAGTATGGAATCCCCGATCCACCAGTCCAGAGGCGAGCATGTAGACGAATTGACTACCCTGGCTTCCAAAGGGCATAAACTTATAATATGAAATTATGAACTTGATATTTGATCATTGCACTCTATTATTTTAAAATACGATTATTTGTTGTTTACACTCTTGAAGTCGCTCCAAACTGATAGTGGTGGAGATAATAGATAAGCAGAGCTAATGAAAGAGTAAAAAGACAGGAAGCTGCTTACAAGGTGGGTTGCGGCTGCGGCGATGGCGCCTCGATCTCTGAGTGCATGATGAACGGCAGGCGGAATCTGGGGAAGTTGCCTCTTCTTGGGCGATGTTATAGGGGTCACCGTGGCTGATCTGGAGCCGAATCTCTGGTAGTAGGATCCTCCGACAGGCATGTTTGACTGCATTCTGTGAAACAGATGGATTGTTTATGGATACCATCGCCAGAGCAGTGGCATTACATGAGAATGCATGTCACTGAATATGGCTTTCAATTATAAATTAAATAGAAGTTGGAAAAATAATGTTATTTAAACAAAACTTATCACAGGAACTGACTGCTAAGTTGTGTTTACTCATTAAGGGATAATAATTAATAATTAGAATAAAGTCGTATCACTCGAATGATATTAAACAATCCACACTAGATTGTGACTCTCCGATCTACTAACATTCTCACTGATAAGTGATAAGTGTTGTGACTGCTCCATAGAAATATCATAAAAATCTTAAAATTCCAAACAATTGGTTCATGCTACCTAATATCATAAACCAGCCCTTGGTGATTCCAAAGTTTATTTTATCTTACATTCAAGTTGAAATCAAACTTTTAGTCTGGTACACATATGACAGCTGACTATAGACCTGTAATCCGGAGGGGAGAGACTTCGGTGCGGACTCTTCGACCTCGACCTGTGGTGTACACTAGGTGAGTCCGTGGGAGCGGCAGAGTGAGATCGCATACTGCTCTGCAATCACAGCAATCTGTTAGCCTCAAAACGAACTTTTTTTATATATTTTCACATCGGATTTATAAAAACTTACTTTTCTATAAGGATCTACGACTGGATCCCGTATCTGGATGACCATTGCCTTTCTTCCTTGCGGTGACATATCACGACGAGATTTTCTCTTTTCTGACATTTCAATATCCGGAGGTGGACTGAAATGGAAACAAATTATACAAAAACACCAGAAACATTTATTACCTCATACAATGTCGTCTTTGAGCAATTGCTAATATATATATATATATATATATATATATATATATATAAAAGATTTCACATAAACACGTGAAATAACAATCAATGATCAAACCAAAATAAGAAAACGGGAAAAAAAGACTAAGATCTTTCAACCGTAACAAGCGGTCTTCGTCAGAGTCAACAACCCAACTGGATCTTAGTCTTATTTTCCCATTTTCTTATTGTGGTTTGATCATTGATATATATATATATATATATATCAATATATATATATATTGATATATATATATAGAGGGGAGATCTCTCTCACTTCGTCCTCTCTTCAAGTCTACTCTCCTGATGACGAACAACAGTTCGAAATATTGAATTCTGTAAGTTTTCTTTGTATTGTCTTTTCTGTGTCGTGCTTTGTGCAATTTAAAGTTATATATATATATATTAGTCATGTTCTGCCTATCCTGATCGTCGTGTATTTCTATTATCCTGATGACGAAGCCATTGAAATATAATAGTGAGTCTCAGATTCATTTCTGTGTGCTTTTTTTTTTGTCAATGTAGTTTATGGAATCGTTTCATTTAATTGGATATATATATATATATATATATATATAGAAAAAAGGTTAAAAAATGAAGGAAAGCAACACACAAAGAAAGAGACACATTTACAAACTCAAATTTTTGGATGATCCGTCTTCAGGAGAAAAGAGAAAGGGCGACCAAGCACGCCGGAAACACAACGGCAGGAAACCGTCCCGGCAACCGACTGTACTGCCACGAGCGCCCGGTTCAGGAAGTAATGAATTGCTTTAATTATTTATTGACATTCAATGGTGTTATAGAGAAAAGGAACATATTTTTTTTATTATACAATTTTTTCTTTCATGAGCGAATTAAAAATCTTTAAAGAAACGAAAGTTCTGGTTGGCCTACCTGTTGGAACTTCCGACGGATGAAATGGACGCGCCGTCGGCCACCCTCCTTTCCCTGTTGTCATCCAGATCGCTGGGGTCTGAGTCGGACAGGCGAGAGGTGGTGCTGGGAGACAGGTGGTCTGTGGGCGTCAGGTCGTAGTGACCCTCCACGTCTCCTCCTCCCTGCAGTCACATTCACGTGCCTCAAAATCCTTCTTCATTCCCCCACATTATCATCATTATAATCATGGTGCTTTTTGATAATGGACTTCCAAGGAATTTTTGGATTGGAAGTTAACTATGCTTTTCATACTAATAAATTAATTACCTTATCAATAAATTAAAACATATAGGAATAGTCATACTAATTCATTAATTGTGCAATCAGTTACAGTGTGGTATTGAATCATATTGGGGAAAAGTATTGTCTCCACACTAAAAAAGTTTATTATAAAAAACTAACAACGCGTTTCGAACAATTCATGTTCTTCTTCAGGCTAATCTGCTCTGCTGGAGTGATTATTCAGTGGCAGCAGAGCAGATGTAAACTGAAGAAGAACATAAATTGTTCGAAACGCGTTGTTAGTTTTTTATAATAAACTTTTTTAGTGTGGAGACAATACTTTTCCCCAATATGATTCAATACCACACTGTAACTGATTGCACAATTAATGAATTAGTATGGCTATTCCTATATGTTTTAATTTATTGATAAGGTAAATAATTTAATAGTTTGAAAAGCATAGTTAACTTCCAATTCCTAGATATATTAAAATAATAATAAATACCTATAATAATTTCAATAACAACAGCCATAATATTGTTTTGATTATGTGGAGTAATTTCAAAAAAAAGATATAAATGGACGAAAACAAATATCATATTTGATTTTAAATTAAAAATATCAATGTAGATCTGATTTTGCAAAGATCAACACGAGTATCATTTTCAGTGAGCTAAGCTATATAGTTATGGCTTAGAGAGGAAGGTTTCAAGAGCTTTGAGAAGTTTTTGGATACTGACCGTTGGCAGGAAGGCTTCATTGTGAGGACACAGGTGGTACCACTCTGCTTCATTGTCTAAAAGAGCCGTACTTAACTCTATTAAAACCTATCAACAAAAAAACACAATGCTGTTATCAGTAATCATAGACTAGGAATAGTCGGAGGATTGTCCCAAAAAAACTTACTTCTCCGAGGAAATCATTGGCACCGTATCTAACATAATCCCAAACTGTGATCTCAACTATCCTGAATTTAAGATCAGCTCTTCTTACAGAAGTATAGACAAAGTTTTGGTTCCACTTTGGATCGTTTGTATTTGCCAGGGACTTGGTTCTTCTTTTTGATTTTTCACTGTAAAAAAAAATGGAATATATTTTTATTTCCTTAAGAACATAGAGATATGTCGGCCAAACTGAAAATTATTAGAATCATATAATAGTTACAGATTATTCAGACTGCTTATTACGGTTGAAAGATGTTAGTCTTGCTTTCCGATTTCATATTGTGGTTGATCATTGATTGTTATTTCACGAGTTTATGTGTAATCTTTTTTTATATAAATATTATTTATTATATTATATATTATTCTTATATTATGATTATCTGTCATGTATGCAATACAAATTGAAAAAGTTTTGAAACATAATCAGTATAAATTTTATTGTTTTCTAAACGCAAGGAATAAAATACAACACTTTATCTAAGTACTATAATAATCAAGGGATTGTTTTCTTGACCACAATTACAATAAATACTTCTCTTATTCTCGAGATTTCGTCAGGGCTGGATAGTAAAATAACTGAAGTATTGAAACAAAGACGTAAGTTTGGCAAAGAGGTGATTTTTACTAATTAAGCTTGACCAAATCTCGAATAGAATAAAAGTGGGTATTATAATAATATTGCGACAGCTTCATCCAGGGTCACTAAGAATAATGTTTTGTTGAAAGAATAAGTTGCTTAATCCTTGTTTTTTAGTTCGTATCCACTACTGGTATATCTATAATACAGGTAGGCTACTGGTAGTCTATAATACAGAGGTTGTGAATTACCTGCGGTCAGGGAGGAGAAACAGCTTTGCATAAGGATTCCTAAGTTGGCCATTAGGTCTTGGCATGAGACCCGCAGCGCAAACCAGAGTTACGACTAACTGAAGGGCTTTGGAGTCGAACCATAACTTAACCTGCAACAATCCAATGACCAACAATCATCACTTGAGACGTTACATAAACAAATCAGTTAAAATTAAAAAGCAGGATACATCTACTTGGTCAGCGTTCGTATAAACCGTCTTTTTCCAAAAATAAGTCCTAGCGTGATTTTCAGGACGTTTTGGACTAAAAGCCCTCCCCTGATAAATAGGCCCTAGTTAAGATAATGTGAAAAATATAATTCGTTAAAAAATTTCTGTTGAATATAGTAGGTATCTCTACTGTCATAATATTTCAGAGAATTCTTTGGAAAAAAATATTCCAACAAATTCCTTGTTTACCTCTAAAGTCGTTTCAACGAGGCTACTTAGATAAGAAGCATTAATTGAACCTCATCTATATTGAAAGACATGAGAGATTCAGACCAATGATTCTAGAGGAAATAGATTTGGAGGAAAATCAGAACGGAATTCAAAATTTTGATTATTTATGTCGATGTTCCAGAATATGACATGACTGTAATCGAATAAATTTAAATTTCTGTATAAAAATAAATATTAAACAAAAATATGTAAATCAACTTAATGTACTTGAAGCCCCCTCCGAGAATAATTGCTTTTCTTGCATATATTGTACAAGATTTGTATGGTAAATTCATAAAAATGTCATTTATGTATAGAAGAGAATTATAAATTATGGATTGTTAGGTTCGCATAATGGGAAATTTTAAAAATATGAATGTAATTGTTGACCTGAATACGTCCACCAATGTTTCCTGATGAGGAGGCAATCCTCACAGTCCTCGACCTGGGATTATGATGAAGGTCAGGAGACCCGGGTGATGTAACCAGGACACTGGGCTTGTCTTTTCTTATATCATACACATCTGAATAATGAACAGACAAACAAACAAATCAACTTGTTTATAATAAACAAATAAAAGGAATATATTAACCACATATGTATTCATAAAGTAAATCTGCTCTGTTGACAAATAAAAAAAAAACAATAATAACAAAAAAATAAAAACATATAAAATATAAAAAATAACTAACATAGAATAGCAAAACTAGACAAGTGAGACGCTGAGACGAGAATCTGGAAAAATTTTTTGACAAAAAATTTAAAACTTAAAAACATTCTTTATAATTTTGTACATTGACATTCATTTTTCAAAGAAAATTTACATCAAATTATAATTCACATCTAAAGTGCTAAAGCAAACATGCGTCCGTATAAATAGAAAGAATCACTGATGACTTAAAATGTATAAAACAATATCAATCCGGAATCAATTAGTTTTTTTCCTGTTTCAAATTGAACTTGCAAATATAATATAATTTTTATTTTGAAACATTGTTCTTCAACAGAAGCATTTTTTTTTAAGATAAAGAAGAAAAAGATAAACACATAAAACGAATAAATAACGAACAAAATTCAGTCATTAGGGATTAAATATTAAAACTAAACGCGGATACGTCTAAAATAAGATTTTACATAAAAACTGATGTAAAAAATGTGAAACTTTGATTTGAAACCGAAAAACTGACTGGTTTTTGCTTATTTTGTTTTTTTTTATTTTCAAAATAGTAACATCTTTATCAGTATATACCTGTATGTCAAAATTTATTATAAACAAAATTATATTTAGTTCATTAAATGGGAAACTATATATAAGTCTATATTTTGTCTTGTTATTACGATATATAAAAAAAAAAGTTACATGCATATTCAGAAATGAACTTTGCATTACGTAAAGTTCGAATGAACCTCTTTCGAAAGGTTTGCGATTCATGGCATTACTTTTTAATAAAAAAAAAATAATTGAAGCATCCATTTGGACAATTGACATTTCTTAATTTACTTGTTCCAAAAATATCATGTGATCATGTAAGTCCAGTTTCGTTCTTGGATGAAACGTACGAAACAAATCTGGAACGGTCTAGACTACTTGACTACAATTAATTACTATCTACAATTTAGCTTATTGAAAACACTTCACGATTTTTGTTTTAAACTTTGTTAAAGTTTAATAAATATTAATAACAAAAAATTGTTTTAAATATACGAAAAAACAATGAACATTATTTTATAACTTTTTTCAGAGTAGAATATTAAAACTATACTTATTCTGTAAATAAATAAATAAATAAATCTGTAAACTAAACTTATGAAAACTATAATTGATTTTAATAAGGTATTTAATTAATTTAATTAATAAGTTATTTCATTCATGCAACTGTCTTTTTTAAAGGTTAAACTAATGTATGCTAATTGTTAGTACCAAGGGAGACTTGTTCTTGAGAGTAGGCAACGTCTCTTAATATATGCTATTAATTATCATATTAATTATGATATATGAATAATTAATATGAATTATGATATATGAATAATTAATATGAATTATGATATATGAATGACATGATATGATAATTCATCTCAAAAGGTCAATTCAAATTAATACTTATATTATATATAATTAAATATATATATATTAATATATATAATATATAATATATATATTAATATAAAAAGATTTCACATAAACACGTGAAATAACAATCAATGATCAAACCACAATAAGAAATGGGAAAACAAGACTAAGATCTTTCAACCGTAACAAGCGGTCTTCGTCAGATGGATTCAGTGTGAACTGAACTTCGTTCAGTTGGGTTTTTGACTCTGACGAAGACCGCTTGTTACGGTTGAAAGATCTTAGTCTTGTTTTCCTATTTCTTATTGTGGTTTGATCATATATTAATATATATATATTATAAATACGAGTATACCTATTATTATATAACGGTTTTGTCTAACGAATAAAAAAAAAATCAAATATTTGTTTCAAAGGAACCTTAACTAATCAATCTAGGATGACAACTTATGAACAAATTTAAAAAAAAAAAGAAACTAAAAATCAAACTATTCAATAAAAGTAGCTGAAAAATGCCCAGTTGAATTATAATATTTTTTTTAAAAAAGTAAAATATAGACTTATATAAATATTTTCTCTTTATTTTTATTCTTCTGGTATAGCAAAAACTTCAAGTACATCTATGAATGAAAGAAGTAATTTTGTTGATATGTTTGATGTAATCTTAGTTTATGTAGATTTACTAATACTATTTGTACAAGAGATAGCGTTCTATTACATATAGCATAACAGTATGATCAAATTGTTTAATGACTTTATTTCTGTTGTAACTTTATGTCTTTCAATAATAACATTTTCTTTCAATATTTAGACAATGAAAGTCCAGACTGCTGTTTCACTACTTTATTCTATCCAAATGTTATTAGTTATTTAGATTAATACTTAATAAACTTAATAAATACTAATACTTAATAAATGGTTATAGGAAAACAACATTCACAGTCAGTTAGGTGCTCTTGAAGATGGGATCCAGACGGACCCGAAACCGGTCGAGCTTTTCAGAGACTTTACGAGGTATGACGGAATGTATTATTACTAATTTTAAACTATTAATGCTTAATTCATGAATTAATAAAGTTTCTTGAAATATATAGAAACATATTTCTGTAAGAATTGTGTCAAAGTAAATGAAAAAAATAGACTTAAAAAAACTGCGAAAGACAAATTTTTGAAACATTTGATTATCATTCAAGTTTAAAAAAAAAAACCAAACCTTTAAAACCAAATTCGGTAATAAAATTGAAAACTATGATCTTTAAAGTTATGAAAAAAGAACGGTTTTTAAATTTATACTGACCAATAGCGTTTAATAACAATGACCTTTTGATTAACTGAAATAAAAACTATGGTCTTTGAACATATTGTAGATGAAAAACAGTGTTTAATAAAAAAAGATATATAGCTGCAATAAATGTGTGACTCTACAATCAAAGAAACTACAACAATTGTTATAATCAAGAAAATATTTAATGATCTTAGAACTAGTATTTTTCCCATGATTATAGGAGTTATTTTTGATATGTATAATTTAGAATATAAAACTGTATCCAGCATAACTTAGTAATAGCGATAAATCAAACGTAGAACGAAACTGAGTCAAGTATTTCAATTTATAGTTCCTCATAAAGAGAAAATGATAAGAAAAAATATCTTTTGTATGATAGGAAACCACTGTTCAAAATATCTGTTAAAATTCGTTTTGTCTTAGAGTATTTTAAAGTTATGCAAATTCAAAAGTGTAACGATTAACCCACTTGATTTTAAAATTAAAAAAAACCACCACTAAAAGAAGTAAAAAAAAAGTTCTAAAAATTTTCAAGTGTTAACTCATTTTCAATGAACCCAGTTTAAAGTTCAGTATAGCACTAAAAAGTACTAAGAACTTTTTTCCCTTTTTGTACTACTTTTTTTGATGATTTTCATCAAATAAAAAGTGAAACACTTCTACTGTGATGATGAGAGTCGAAATATATGGGTCGTATCAGTTCTTTTTTATGCTCTTTACTGTTTTGTTGATCTCATTCATTGGTTTTTTTATACATATATAAATAGAGAAAAACAGAGTCATACTAGCTGAATATTTCGACATCTGTTATCTCCATAGAAAGTACTTAGATGGGTGGTTAAATTCCGACTGAGTATATACTATTATGTATCTATCCTACTATATACATACATATTCAACTAAAGTTCACAACAGCATCTTCATAGGCTAACTTCTTGCAGGATACAATTTTCTTAAAATTGGCAATAATTCTAAGAGTAAATTAGCCAAAAAAAATTCTCTTAACACTATAATGGAATAGTGTGATACAAATTTTCCACCAAAAGCATAGAGTTGTAATAAATAGATTATGATCTGTCGGTCTTTTTTCAGATGATATATTTATTTTACCCGAAGAATCTGAAGTAATATGACAGCTTTCATTATATTTTGAAGAAAATTTTGGACTGAGAATGACAGTGTACAAATTAATTTCATGACAGTTATTGTTCTCAAATGTTGTTATTAAAGAAAATCACTTGCGCAAGAAACCCAGAAGTTTGAAAACAGCAGAAAAGTGAATTCCAAGAAATATATAGAAATCTACAATTACTGAATACTCAAAAAAGTACTTTCCCTTAGGTTAGGTTAGAGTGGAGTGGCAGTCCCACAAGGGAACACACGTAGGCCGAGCATTGGCCCTTTGTGATACCATGATTAGAATCATGAAGATTGATCCTACAGTGGGAGTCCTAAATTTTACGAAACTCAAGTGTATTTAGAGTAGGGATCTTTAACGAGAACCTGGCTCGGAACCGACAGTTTAACGTCCTTCTCCGAGGGACGACGTGCTCAGATTTATTCACCTCCCGCGTGAATAAATCGAGGGCCAGGTGGGGATCGAACACCAGTCCTATCAGTTCAGAGGAGAGCACGGAACCACTGAGCTAGCCTGGCCCCCTACTTTCCCTTAATGCAGTGATTAGATGGATTAATCCAGTTCAAGTCCTTATTACTCTTGGACTGGAAAAAGCCAGTCAGATTTGAATAAATAAGCTAACGCAAAACAAGAAGTCTATAAAGTATATGTAGAAAAACTGGGTCTGAAACTTCTACACCTTACTAGTGTGTTTGGCAATTTTACCAAGGCTATATAAAAAGTAAATATAAACAAGAACGAGAAGTTCTCAGAAAATATTCCTATAATAATGTAATAGCCACAAGATAAATCAAACTAATGCTTGCTATTTTCTGTCAAAATAAAAAAAACAGGATGCTATTGATATCTAATAGAGTTTACACCTTAGTGCTTCAAATTTGTCATGTAGTTTAGCGATATAAATGTAAACTGGGTACTGTGCAATGATAACAACTAAGCTATTTAAACGGTTATCTCTCCACCTTTCAGCTGAGGCATCTAAAGAAACATGTCAAGGTAGTGATAAATGGTCTTATAATTGTTCGTAAGAAATCCCAAGCTATATATTTGGAATGTGAAAAGATTCCCTGAATATCAGAATACCCAAACCAGTGACTTCTAATTGCTCAAAATAGTTGCATAAATAAAGTGTCTAGATATTACTAGAGTTGTACTATTGATTGTAAACATGTTAGATACATAGGAAGAAATACACAGACTAGGTCAGGTAAGGTTACAGTGGTTCTCTAAAGGCCAAAGATTGACCCTTTGTGATACCACACAGAGAATATCCTACCCTGGCTGAAGGGACATTATCAATGATGGTTTGTGCAGATTCTGCAATGAGGAAGAAACCATTGCACCTGCTGACTGAATGTAAGGCAATTTTGCTGCACAGAGGTAGGTGCTTCGGGACACTCAACAAAACCATAGAAAAAAACTTTTACCGCTGGAACCAGCAAAAGTGCTGAGCTTCTTGGTGGCGTTGAAGCTAACTGCTGGGGTACTTTAGTACAGAAGAGGGGCAGTACAATAGTTTTTATTGTATAACAGTGCTATAGTTACCCTTAAAAAAAAAAATATGATTGCACTATGTAGTGACAGTGCATACCTCTGACTAACTTATCTAAGTAATTTACTGGAGTAATTACTTAATCCAAGAAATTGTTGTTCATTAAGTATTGGAAATCTGCAAGAAGCCAATAAATGAAGAAGCTGCTGTTCATTTTATTTCAATATGTTAAAAAACAATTCACTGACAACTTTGTATATATCAGTTGGGTTTTGACTCTAACGAAGACCGCTAGTTACTAACGTTTTGACTCTAACCTGTTACGGTTGAAACAACTCAGTCAACCCATTTCTTATTGTGGTTTGATCAAAATGAATAGATGCAAAAAACTAAATAAAACAGAAAGATACAAAAAATTGTCTTACGGTAATTGTTGTAATCAGGTTAAAGAAATACTCTTGGGTTACTGTAACAACTTTACCAAGTAGAATAACTTTGATTCCTCTCTATATTTCTTACGTGTTATAAAGTGTTTAAATAGTCGTAGAAAACAAAGTATCATCAGTCAAGTGAATAAAGTAAAATATTCTCTATGCTAATCTCCTGATAATCCCTAAAACTATAAATAACTGTTTATAATTGTTTTCTTTCTATTTGTGTTTTAATTAAAAATTTATTATTATTATATAAGGTATAATTGAATGATATCTTTGCAAATGTAACAAGGAATATATTTTTTGCAGTCCACTGGTAATTAGATCCTTTGTTATTAAATTAGTCACGACAAATAATAATAATAAAATAATAAATAAAAATAATAATAAGTTTTTCTTAATAATAAACCATTTTCGTACTAATCCATCTTCAAGAGAATAAACAGTTGAAAGACAACAGAAAACGATTGTCTTCTCAGGAAAATAAATTCGAATTTAATTAGCAGATTTCCTAAGAATAACTGTACTTACAAACCTTATATTTCTAACTGACATTACTATATCTAACTAGATTTCAGTAAATTTGCTTACTTTTCATTTTTCCATACACATGAAAGTTAATTTATAAAATATTATTAATAGAAATGAAATAAACATAAGAGTTATCGTATAGTTTCCTTAATATGGTGCTTAGTAGTAATGAATACTTCCAGCAGATATGGTTTTAAATTAGGTTCAATATAAATTTAAAACAACAATTCAGCTCTTTATAAGTACATCTATGAATGATTAAGTGCAATGTAGTGATCTGAATAAAAATTTAAATACGCTACAAAATTTACCCTGTGTTTTGGTCTTATGATGAAGAAGATACAAAGGAGCAGTGCATTTATAAATTATTTAAAAATATAAATCAGTGCCAATAGAACATGCATAACATACTTTTTCATACAATATAAAATTTTAGAAATGATTAAAGTGAATTGCTTAAATTAATCCGCTAATTGAATAAATATTACTGTAGTATTTCATAATTGAATAGAAGTTTCTCAAAAAATTATAATGTTGTCCAAACTGTTGTTTAAACACAAATTCTTTTTTTTTGCTTCCTTTTATCTGTTGTTTAACTTTCAGAATTAAATTACCCTGATCTTTAACTCGTTTTGGTTTGAAGTTATAACAGCTGACTTCTTTTCCTTGTTTTGCTTTTAACTTTATTTACATTCCATATTTACTCTTATTGTTTCTCTAAGAGATTCTAATTCATAAAAAAAATGTTTTTTTTTATCTAATTTTACAAGTAGTTACCATGAAGTATTTCTTCACATTGTAAATTCTGCTATGTTTTCATAAAAACAAAGTTTATTTAAGAATACAACTCGTTTCAAACCTGAAGTCCACTTCTTCAGGGCTGCTTGTAAGAACTAGAATATACATTACACTTTTAATGTCCCTATATCAGTAAATTTATCTGAAGAAGAACACTGTTTGGTTAAAACATTTTCTTCTACCTTAAAACTTTAACTTAACTTTAAGTTTTAACTTTGTTCTAAGTTAAAACTTTGTTTATATTTCTTAAATTTTATGTGGGGGAAACTGTCTGGAGTTAATATATTTATCAATAAGATTGTCCAAAAAAAAAAATATTTTTAAGCTAAAGTCAAATTTTCACTCATTTAAAGTACACTTGCTTTATATTTCCGTAGAAATTTGTAGTTTGTAGGAATTTATTTAAAAGATGAGCTTAGAATGCGATACTTGGTTTCATCCCTGTTGAGTACTTTAAAAAGAACATATTCTTTTTAAACGACTTCCCGGTCATAGTGAAGTCTTTGGGATTGAATGTCAACAGGTATAGTGAAGGGAAAGCTTTAGCTTATTCAGCCAACTGCTGCTTTTAGATTTACTGATTTGGGTCAGACATATTACTAACAAGATAGCATATAGTTGTTAGGTGGCACGCTTGAAGAACAGATCCAAAGGAAGCAGTATGTCCTCTAAGACCCTGTGGATTTGCTCCCACAGTACTAGAAGAGCCACCCTTCAAACTTTAATAAATTTTTCCAGGACCATTTTTTTCAAGTGAATTGATCTAAAAGACCCGATTTTTTTAGTATACTCTTGTATATTATTACAAGAAGAAGAAACAGTTCGCGCCCCTCACCCATCACCCACCTTCCAACACTATTAATAATAGCATTTGTCTATAAAATTGTTACAGGTACACCTCTGAATAACATCGCATCCTTGTTAGCATTAAGGAAAACAAAACACAAACGGATATAGTTTACATGAAAGAACAATTACACTTTATTGTAGTACGGGCAAAAAAATAAGTATGTTCCTCAGGGCCCCCCACTCCCCACCGGGATTCCACCGAGCCCCCTCTCAGGGGGACGCGCCCCTCTATTTGAGAAACACTGCCTTAGTCATGTTTGTGGCTTGTCACTAAATTACTGCTCCTTTACGCCCCTCGTGGGGGCCATGCAGCTCTACCAATAGCTGTATTGGCTTTATATCCACAGGTTCTTTGAACCAAGGGCTACAAAGCCCACTGACCTTACCTGTAGCTGAGTAGGACCATTAATCCGGAGTTTGATCCGAAAATCTTAAAACAAGTTGGTACTACGGGCGCCAGGTTCGGTAGGACCATTAGTCCGGAGTTTGATCCGAAAATCTTAAAACAAGTTGGTACTACGGGCGCCAGGTTCGGTAGGACCATTAGTCCGGAGTTTGATCCGAAAATCTTAAAACAAGTCGGTACTACGGGCGCCGGAGGCCCATGGAGGGTTTTCTCTCCATCCCGCCAACTAAGATTGAACTCGTACTGGCTGTTAGTTCTCACCCAGGTTGGGTAGACTTTTGTGGTCGCTGTGTAAGAAGCAGTAACTTCTCGGGAGGATGCATACCGGGGAGCTAAAGACCACAAACACTTACCAGTGGGAACGGGCCTTGAACTCAGCTGATTGGACTGGACAACTGGTACTTGCCTGGTAGAGGCTCGGGCTTTTGACGGGATCTCAGAGTTGGGATGAGTAGATACCATCCCAACCGATTAGATACGCGAGACCTTAAAGGCTCTCATAACTAGCCCATACAGATGGCGTTTAGCCAACGAGAGATTTGTAATCTCTCTCTATGAGTCGTTCACTAAAGACTCCTCACAATGACGTCCTGATGGGGTCCGATTAACTACCAGTAGCAAACCCTGGTCCCGGGGTAATGGGCATTGCCCTCTTCGGAGGGGGACGACCGAATTATTAAGAATCCTATGATAGCCCTAAAACTGTAAGGCACTGTAGGAAGCCTGTCCACTAACTACTGTTTCTTTGTACCTGCATCAGCCACATCAATGAGGGAAGACTAATCCCTATTCGACTACTCAGTATACTTTATATTCAAGTATTTCTACAACCAAAACTTATTTTGAGCCGTAATTATTGACGGTATTATAGCTCATTAATATTAGCTCATATTGGGCAATTAAAAAGTTTCCGTTTAACAAGTTTCATTAAGGACAATTTGTTTATGTGAAAAGTTTGTTATTTCAAAATATGAGTAAGTTTATGGTAGTTCACTGGACTACAACTGGATGTTACTTCTAGTATTACAGTTTTCATTAGTCATTTCTAAACAAGTTAACCATTCAATCCAAACATCTACTGTATTTGAACTGAACTTAAAAAATATTACAGTTGATATTCCGTGCAGACAGTGTTTCTAACTCGCTTCTACAATGTTTTCCATTTTTTTCTTGTAACGTAAAACTTTATTAAATGTGTTTTCACTTCAAAGAGAATATCTTCTTTTTTCTTTTCATAATAACATACAATTTTCTAATTTTGTTGAAATTTTGAAAAAATTCATTTCTTCTGATAATCTATGTAAATGAAGATGTTTCTGTGTCCGTTTTGTCAGATATATCTATATTCTTCCTCATGGTAACCTTTCACATTTAAAATTGTTTGTTTACCTTAAGGTAATCTCAACTTGTTGGTACATAAAGAAGTTGCATAGGTAAATATATATAAATATTTATTTGGTATACTTTTGTGTACTTTGTCATCAAGTTGCAATACATTTGTGTAAACCAAATCAGCACATATAATAAAAAGAATCAGAAATTTTCTTTAAAAAAAAAATGTTATTTTTGTTTGTAAAATGCCACATCACATGCATAGAAGATGATAAACATAAATTAAATTCGTAATTTTGTTTACCAATATCACTGTCACCACCTACAAATAAATTAAAACAAATGTACAAGTCAGATAAAATTTCATTATAAATTATAAACAAAAGCTCATGTTTAAAAGAAAGGTCAGTTTATATTTTTTTCTTATCTTCATTTTTCTATTTATTTTTGTAAATGTACCACTTTGTGGCTCAAACAAGGATTATTATAGGTCAACAAATCTTAGTACTACATTAAAATTTCATATTGGTATGTACCAATTTGTACCTCAAACGAGCGCTATTACACATGAAAAGGTCTCAGTTCTGTATTTGAACATCATATTAATATGTACCAGGTCCTTGATCACACGAGGGCTATGACAGATCCAAAATGTTTTGGTTTCGTATTAAAACATCGTATTAATGTACCACTTTCTACCTCAAACGAGGTAGAAAAAGGTACCTCATCCGCTATGACAGATAAATAAGGTCTCAGTCCCGTATTAAACATCATATTAATATGTACCATTTTGTACCTCAAACGGGGGCTATTACAGATGAAAAGGTCTCAGTACTGCATTAAAACATCATTTTTAAATGTACCAATTCGTGGCTCAAAAAAGGACAGTTACTGGTTGAAAGATAAAATACGCTTTAGAACTTTATTATGTTTGATACTCTTTTGTGACTCTGAAGATTAACCAGAACATTAAACACAGCGTTTTGAACCTTATTAAGATAATCGGATGCCACAAGTACATACAAACGGAGTTTAATAACTGTTATTGTTATTCAAAATTTTATAACTTTTCTCACATCACACTCCAATAAAGATTATAGTAAATAGAAAATGTTAAGTCTACCAAACATTCAGAATAGGAACATTCAGAAAATATACATAAATATTTTTATATATAAAATATAAATGTAATTTCTTGTTTATATAAATTAAACTCCTCAAGGCACAACCTTTTCAACAATTAGGGGTTGGTAAATTATAAAATTGCATGGCAAATTGGTGAAAGTCAATATTGAAGTATGTTTACTATTTTAAGATCAACATGTTAAGTATGGATTGTGAAGAAGTATAAATGTGTTTAAAATGCAATTCCTGCGTTCTTATTGGACTTAATTTGATGACCTGTCGTAATCAGCCTTTGAAGCGATTCAACTCTATTCCTGACGACGAGAACGTCGAAGTATAGTAGTAAGTTTCAGTGATTTCATTTCTATGTGTTCTTTTGAAAATTCTAGTTTATATATATATAAACAGTTCAAAATTGAAATAGGTAGCACACAAAGTAAAGAAACACACTTGTGTTCGTGTCCAGTTTGGATCCTCTTGCCATTTATCAAGTGTAAACTCTCAGGCAGAAGTTCTGCCTACGAAAAAGGTTTTAAATAAAAACCGAAACGCTGGCCTCGAGAGTTTATTTTGAACTTCAAGAACTGACCGAGTCCCGATAAACTTTAGTTTTGTTTCTATTCCACGGTCGATACTTTTATCAGTATATATATATATATATATATAAAGATTTCACATAAACATGTGAAATAACAATCAATGATCAAACCACAATAAGAAATGGGAAAACAAGACTAAGATTTTTCAACCGTAACAAGCGGTCTTCGTCAGAGTCAAAAACCCAACTGAACACTAGATGCAGAAAACATCAAATGAGTAGAAAATGGGTGAAACTCACGATTGTATGAATTTTAACAATACAATATATATATATATATATGACTAGCCGTTGCGTCTACAACGTGCTTGGTCTCCCTTTCACTTTTCTCCTGAAGACGAATTACCCAAAAATTTGAGTCTGTAAGTGTGTTTCTTTTACTTTCTGTGCCACCTATCTTCAAGTTCGAACTGTTATATATATATAAAAAGATTTCACATAAACACGTGAAACAACAATCAATGATCAAACCACAATAAGAAAATGGGAAAGCAAGACTAAAATCTTTCAACCGTAACTCTGACGAAGATCGCTTGTTACGGTTGAAAGATCTTAGTCTTGCTTTCCCATTTTCTTATTGTGGTTGGTTTGATCATATATATATATATATATATATATATATATATATATAATATATATATGTATATATGTATGTATTTATGTATATAATCCGTCATTGATTTGTTGTGAGCTAACACAATTATCCATTTGTATGTTTTGGCAGGTAAGGCAAAATGTAATATTTTTCAAGTTTCTGTTAATTATTATGCTCTAAGATTAACAAAAAACACCTAACTTCATTTTTAGAGTATCTGCTATTCATTATTATATTTTTAAATCGGTTACAGTCCTTTAGATTAATCACATTACCACTTTAGTTTGAAAGACTGAAAACTTCCAAAATTGTTAAAAATATGAGGAGTAGCGACTTTATAAATGAGATTTATTGTAATCACGACCTTTATGTTATGGAATAATAAACAAAATGACGAGAAAAAAACTTAATTCAACTTCACCAAAGCACTGAACGTTGAAAATGGGTTATTTAGTTTGGTCGCAACCATCCAAAATATGTGTGATGAAATTATCAATTTATGAGGTGATATGGGTCTGTTAACGTAGATTTGGGGTTTCTGGAAACTGCTCATCATTGTAGATCTCAAAAGAGTTACAAAACAGTTAGCCCACTGTGTGGAGTCACCGCTGTTCACATGTCATATGTTGGCAATTAACATAGTGAGCCCACATTGAGTAAGGCTTGGGTGTCAAGTTGATATGCAGCCTGTTGAATATGTCTTCTAAACAGAGAAGCTGTTATCATTTTACCAAAGTAAGATAATAAGAGCTTGCACTCTCTCATTAAGCACAAATGTTGGCAATAGACTTTAGCCTCACTGTGTAGAGACTAATTTATAATTATTTCTACAGATGTTCTGATGTATACTGATGTTGTTATTGTTGAATCTAGCTTGTTTTGTAAGTCCCTTTTCCTTGATTCTGTTATTACGTCTTCTAAAGAGGAAAATCGCTGTCTTCTTAAGAACATAAGTTGCACTTGCACTCCATCAGCAAACACAAATGTGCTGATGGACTTAGAGATGTCTCTGGTGTGTGCTCTCGTTGGAGTGTATGTGTCGGTTGATCTTTCCTAATCTTCTATTACTGGTTCTTGATTTGCCATCATAAAGTCGACAGTTTTTCAGCTGTGCTGCTGGTGTTCCTTTTCCAGGCTACTGCATCGGTGTCAGCCAGGCTCCGAGATCAGCATGATTTCATCAGACCCAAAAAAACCTATCAGTGATAATTTCATTTGGTCACAATCACCCAATAAAATGTTAACTTCAGGCTACTTATACAATATAAGTAACAAGACTATAAAAATGAAAATAAAAAGATTTCACAATAAACACGTGAAATAACAATCAATGAACAAACCACAATAAGAAATGGGAAAACAAGACTAAGATCTTTCAATCATAATAAGCGGTCTTCGTCAGAGTCAATAGTTAAACTACCTACTATAGCGGATAGAAGAGGCAATAGCCTCTTCTAAGACGGTTGACAGATAGCGGATAGTTTTTTACTCCTTCTTACTGTACTCCTTCGTTTCCCCAAACATCCTTTTCTGGACATTAGTCCTTTCCTGCGCTTTCACCCTTTTAAAATACCACTCTTCCCTCCCACTCTTCCCAATCCTTCACCACATGTTTTTGCATCTAGTTTTTCAGTTGGGTTTTTGACTCTGACGAAAACCGGTTGTTACTGTTGAAAGATCTTAGTCTTTTTTTCCCATTTTATATTGTGGTTTGATCATTGATATATTATCTTATTGTGAGATTATCTTTTAGCTTATATTAAGTCACGTTGAGTTGCAGTGATAGTTTCACGAGAGAACACACATCGGTTGAAGATTGGTCCTATACCATACAATAAACATTCTACATTTGCGGTCCTAAAATTATCCATCACTCAAGAAAATTTAGACTAGGGATTTTTAACGAGTATTTAACACCTTACAGGTTCAGAAACAACAGCTTAGCACCCTCTACGAGGTTTAGTGAGTTCAGTTCTTATTCACGGGTAAATAAATCGAGGTCCAGAGTGGGTAGAACTCCGTATCTACCAGTCAAGAGACAAGCATGTAAGCCACTGGGCTACTCTATCACGCTATATATATCATCTTACTCATGATACTAAATTTTTTATGTTTAAAATAGAAAATTTTATGCTCAACATCCCATGGAGAGAACATAAAACAGTTGCTTTTGATCCTGGTGGTGTGAAGTACAAATAAACATAAGTAACTTCAAATATAGGTCTCCTGATGAAGGATCAATTTGATAATGTGCCTACTCAAAAAGATACTGGGTATCAAAGGAGTCAAACTTTTGCCAAACATCACTAACTGCAAAAGCTTATCACGGTAGACGTTGTAAACATACATACAAAACTTTTTTTCCCATTAAAAAAATTATTATTTAAATAAGAGCCTACAGACCCATAATAACTATTTTTATTTGCAGTGACAATATTGTATTTTATTATTTATTAATATTTATTCACCATTAAAATCTCACTCTATATAATAAACAATTTATATAATATATAACATAAAATTAATGTTTAAACCAAAAAGGGAATCAATTAATAATAATTTTGACTACAAGAGGGAAGTAATAGATAACGATACAGTGATTCTAAACCTAAAACCATTCCGAAGGGATTTCTGAAGATGAGAGGATTCTGAACCGCTCGAGTAGAAGGCTCGCGATCTAATATGGTATAACACTTTTAAAGTGAATTAGGGGCATGGAGGGAAACTCAATCAAGCGTGTTCATCAAACACGAGAAACAGCTCTCAAGGAACGAATAGTTAAATTATCATTTAAATATAATAGACACATGACTATAAATCATAATACTTTAGTCAGCTGGTAATAGAATTTTAAATTTCTGGAAAAAGAGATTTCAAGAGATGATATCAATATGTTGTAATTTACTAATTTGAAAAAGTATTAATTATGAATGTATTTTTTTACATGTATAAATATAATAGAAGATCACACTGTTATTTCATAGCAGAGTTCACTTTGATAAATTAATGCTATAAAATTAAAAAATGACAGCACTTGAGTTGAATTTTTTACCTATTTATTTGGAAATAAACTTTGCTAACCTATTTGCTATCTACATATTTTGCAATCTACTTATAACATACAATCTTGAAAAAACTTTAAAAAATCGTTTATTTTCTGCTGTACTGTTAAAAACTTGCTCAAAAATAGTAATCACAAAAACAAATTTCATGGAATACAGAATAGTTTAATATAAATGTTCATGTACTTCTTTTTTTTAAAAAAAAAAAACTCCTTTGATCTTCATCTCAAGAACTATTGTTCGTTTAATGCTTCACGACGAATTCATCATTGTGTCATTAGTTCCTTAGGGGTGAAGGTAGCTCAGTGGCTTACATGCTCGCCTCTTGACTGGCAGATCCGGGTTTCTGTTCGCTGAGGCCCTTGATTTAATCATGCATGAGATGAAAACGAATCTGAACACACCATCTATAGCAGAGAGCCATCCCGAGCCTGTACGATGCCAGGTACTCCTTAAAGACCTCCAACTCTAAATATTCTTAGGCAAAATATAGGATTTCTACTGTAGTATGTTCTTTGTATGGTTTAATCTTTGAACTATGTGAGTTCGTTTGTAAAACAACCACTGCAACCTAACCTACTAGGTAATTTGCCAACATCATACTATTACAACGACCCACTGCTCCTGTTTTCCGCTATACTTCGTAACTGACGAAGACAAGTTACTTAGTCAAAGGATCTTAACCCTAAATCCAAATTCTTTATGTGATTTAAACTTTGAGTTACATTTCAATTGTTTATTGTGAAATATCTTAACATATATATATATATATGATCAAACCACAATAAGAAAATGGGAAAACAAGACTAAGATCTTTCAACCGTAACAAGTGGTCTTCGTCAGAGTCAAAAACCCAACTGAAAACCGCTTGTTACGGTTGAAAGATCTTAGTCTTTTTTTCCCATTTTCTTATTGTGGTTTGATCATTGATGGTTATTTCACGTGTTTATGTGACATCTTTATATATATATACTTATCTAACCTGTGGCTTCTATCTATCTTATCTAAATCATCAAAGTAAGCTTTACGGGCTTCTCAGTTGGCTGGAGTGAACGGCTTCTGAGGAGACTCTGAAATGTCTATTTGGTGCTAAATCAATTTCTGGATTTAACTTCCATTTTTTGTAATTATTTTATTATCTAGGTTTTTAACTTTGACTTCTTTTTATATAATAATTTTTTTTTTACTTTTCTTTTCACTCTATATTGTAATTTCCATTTCATTTTTTATAGGGATTCATTTATTTACATTTTTATATTTATACAAATTTTCTTTTACTTATTTGTTTGCACTTGTCTATATTTATCTATTGATTAATTATTTTATTTTGCAGTATGTTTATTTTTCCTTCCTCTTTTTCAATGTTGGTAGCACTTAGTTCTGTTGTGGCTTTCCTAGTGTGTTCGCTTCTCGGGCGGATGAAGTCCCTCTCCTGACGATGGATTTTGTTGTGTTTTCCTAAGTGCATGATTTATATTAAAAAGTAGGATTTCCTATTTATAATTTATTTACTCAACTACTAGTTTCAATAGCTAACCTCCAAAAATTGAAGTAAAATCAGGGAATATAAATGAATCATAAAATACGCTACAAATAAGTTGAGAATCGCTGCGTTTGATATATGAAATCATGCTATAAATCGGTTGTTGTAAGGATGGTAGAAGTGAGAGAGTAGATGTCTACTGAGGGCATAGTTGGTGTGAAGTGGACTTACTCTGGGGTTTCGTTACAAGGGCTACTAGAGGTGGCAATGATTGAGGAGGAGGCCCATGCTGCTTCTGGCTCTACTAACCTTTGTGGTGAGGAGAAGATGCTACAGGCCTGTGATGCGTCCTTGAGATAGATCGGGATACAATAAGCTCTACCTGAGGCTCTTGCTTGCTTTCCGCAATGATATCATAAACTTCCTGGAAGCTCTTACCTCGTAAAGATCTTCCATTCCATTCCAAAACTTCGTCTCCTGAAACAATATATTTTATTATTAGAATTATAATCGGATATAACATCACTAACATCACACTGTTTATACAAGTACAGTGTAGATATAAATAGAGCTTTGAGGTTTAAATTTTATTTGAAAATAAAATCTGGGTCCGGCATGCCAGATTAACCAGTCATGGGCAGGTTTAGCACCGTCGCCCTGCGGGACCTCCACAAGCACGTAGCTCAGGGCGGTTGACCCGGTTAGCCCTAGCTAAGGGTGGGCCTGATTAAAATCATCACAGCTCAAACATTCCTTTCTCAGAATATGTTCGTCTTCAACAGCTTATTTATCTTCAGTTGTAAATTTCAACTTAAAGATAAGTTTGCTAATGTTAAGCTAATATTAAAGAAGAGCTTACTAATGTTAAAACTCAAAGTTGATAATTTTCTAAAAGTGCTTTTGAAAACTTCCATCTTCAAGAGCATATCCATATTTAATCATATCTAAAATAGAAGAACAAACATGTATAAAAATCACTTTATGAACACATATAGTTCCATAAAAGCATACTCAATTTGAAGATTGTTTTAAATTAAAACATGAACTTCATTCAAAAACGTTTGAATAATAAAAAGATTTCACATAAACACGTGAAATAACAATCAATGATCAAACCACAATAAGAAATGGGAAAACAAGACTAAGATCTTTCAACCGTAACAAGCGGTCTTCGTCACAGTTGGGTTTTTGACTCTGACGAAGACCGCTTGTTACGGTTGAAAGATCTTAGTCTTTTTTTCCCATTTCTTATTGTGGTTTGATCATTGTTTGAATAATAGAAAAAACGGAGAAATTAAGCTGGGTTATTACTCGTAACAGTAATATTTTCAATAACCTTCGTAACTTACAACATTCACGAAATTTAATTACAAAAATACTAATTCTATTTATGATTTTAATTCGTTTCAACCAGCTTCGAATACAGAAACAGTCGTACATACAGAATACAGACACTTAAGTTAGGCAAAATAACATTAGGACTTCTAATGTAAAATCAACCCGGTAATATGGCTCGCTCATTACTTCAATGGGTGCCAAGTAATAAATGAGTCACACTTTCTTGAAGATATTAGATATTAGGTCACAAGTGTGGGTATTGGAAAATAACACTCATTCAAAAACTAAAAAGATACAAAAATGTAATGAGTTAGCAACTTCTTTTTTATATTGTACAAGTTTTCTTATTCATATCTAATACCATGACTTAACTAACGCTAAGTCAAAACTTAATTAATTAACAGTGCAAAGACATAAAGACCCACTAGTACTCAATAAGCCATGTTGTAAAACTTAAGGCTTTTTTTTTTAGAAAATTATGGTTTGACACTCCCCGAAAATTGTAGGTAGGACTCTAATGAGTAATTATTAGAACAATCATATTTTATATGAAAGAAACTCGTTTTTAAAAAGTATTGTACTTCTTCAATTTTTTGCTAGAAAACAATGATAAATATTACACTGAAAAATATTTTTTAAAGAATAAAACACAAACAAGTTAATTTTATAAAATAACTTTTATGTAGACATAATCTCAATAAAGATAAAAAGTTGTGAATTCTGTCATTATGTGGAATTGAATAACAGAGAACCTCATAATGATTCATGAGAATAGCAAATAATGACAGATAAAACTTTTGTCATCATGAAGAAATATGTCATGATGACGGAGGATCATCTGAAAACAACATTCAGAATGAAGATATAACCATGATAACAGATAAACTTCTTCAAACTATGCCTTAAATGAATAAATACTTCATAATTACAAAAGAGTTTTCTTCATTCTACACCCAGAATGAAGGAGCAGCTCATAATTGCAGGTAATACTTCTGTAGACTACACCCGAAATGAAGAAACTACTCATGGTCAAATGAGACTTCTACAGATTCTACGCAGAACAACGAAATAGTACATATAGTCAGATGGTAGTACTGCGGACTATTGCCATATGGATAAATACCATGTATGACAAATTATGCTTCATGGATAGTATACAGTCTCATGATATGTAGTATAGAATCATTCTGAATGTAGACTTCAGTTGTGAATTTAACATAAATGGTAGATAACGTTTGATTCACAACGGAAAACTAACCCGGGACGAGTATACATCATATTATTCGGTGTGGCATTACAGAGAATACTGTAGTAAACAGAACATTACAGGTATGTCGAGGTAAATTATTGTTTAATTGCATAGATCTAGTGAAGTAGCTGGAATACCTGGTCTGAGATGACCGTCCACGTCTGCTGTGCTGCCTTTCTTGACCTTCTCAATGATCGCTCCTCTACCTCCGTGCTCCAGCAATTTACCACCCACAACCTTAACACCAAGGATTGCTGCTGTAGACGATGACGAGTAGCTCATGCCTTCCCTTAAGCTCTTCTTAAGCAGCATGTGCCCGATCATGTGGGTGCCTTCCTTATTGGCCTGCCATGAAAGTGGATGCTGCAACATAAAAACCTAATTAGTCACAATTGCTCAACAACACTCAACGTAATTAGTCACACTTACTCAACAACACTCAATGTAATTAGTCACACTTACTCAACAACACTCAACGTAATTAGTCACACTTACTCAACAACACTCAATGTAATTAGTTACAATTACTCAACAACACTCAACCTAATTAGTCACAATTGCTCAATAACACTCAACGTAATTAGTCTTACTCAACAACACTCAACGTAATTAGTCACAGTTATTCCACAACACTCAATTATGCAGTTTCTAGAATAAAACAGGTATCTAAAGTAGAATCAACTATAAAACTATAAAACAATAAAAGAAATTAAGTGACACTCCACGAAAAATCCATACTCTTAAATAATATACATAAAAAGAAAATTTATATATATATATAGGTGCTATCTCCCTGCCCCATTTGGGACTCTTCACCTCCTGATTACAACAATTGTCGAAATATAGAAGTGAATTATGTTCGATACTTTCATCATAATTTTTATGTAAAGTCCATCAGACTGTTTAATTTGATTTATGTATATATATATAAACCATACATTAAACAGTCCGTAAGGTCAATAAATATAAAATTGAGAAAAAAATACGCAGGAAATACTGAGTTAAATATGCTTTCATATTCCGACATAATTCATCATCAGGAAAGTGTTTACCTTCTCAACAAGCAAACAGCAACTTAAAGTTTATTATTATTTAGTAATCTAACTGAAATGATTTCATAAAACTATAAACCAGAAAACATAGGTAAAAAGGCAAATTAAGTCACCAGTTCTGTTCAAGCAGAACAATTCTTCTTTTAATGACCGATGTTGAAAACTAGAGGTTAATTATTTCACTTCTTTCTTTACGTTTCTCTTTCTGAATATTTTTCTCTTTAATTTATCATTCTGTTCTCGTAGATTGTTTATATAAATATAAACATTATTTTTTTTTTATCAGACTTAGTCAGTTCTTCAAGTTCAAATTGAACTCTCATTGTTAACGCTTAGTTTTATTTAAAACTCCCTATCAAGTATAAAATTTTTGAAACAGAAAAACTAAGTATTACATTAAAGTATTTTTTTACAAACAAAACACTGCGCAAATCTCAACAATAACTGTTTATTTTGATGAATTGATTAACGACAACAACACATCAATACAAAGAAGAAAAGTAATGGTCACAACTCACTTCTGTATTTCGTCAGTCGGCGTTATCAGGAAAATAATTGTCCTCTTGGATGGCTAGGCGTCTAGTGTTAGTAACTAAGTAGTCAAATGGTAACATATCAGGTTACTTATGTCGAAGTAAAGAAGTTTTTTATTGTGTCAATTCGACATTCAAATCTATCTTATATTATCCCTTTTCTTTAATGGTACATCATGAATATTGTCTTTAGATAATTTTATCTTAGATTTTCTTTCTCATATGCTTATATTTTTGATCCTTTTATATCTTTTTTCAGGTCACATAATGAATCATTAGTACATTGAATAGATAAGTTTTTACTAATCAACATGGTTAAACTCATAGTGGGTTATGGTTTTATCCTCGGATTGGTGGCATCTAGTTTATCAGTAATAGCCTCGATTATATTATAGTATAGCCTCGGATTATGTTATAGTATAGCCTCTGAATTAATAGTTAATAGTATAGCCTCGGATTATGTTATAGTATAGCCTCTGATTATGTTATGTATAGCCGATTATGTTATAGTATAGCCTCGGATTATGTTATAGTATAGCCTCGGATTATGTTATAGTATAGCCTCGGATTATGTTATAGTATAGCCTCGGATTATGTTATAGTATAGCCTCGGATTATGTTATAGTATAGCCTCTGATTATGTTATAGTATAGCCTCGGATTATGTTATAGTATAGCCTCGGATTATGTTATAGTATAGCCTCGGATTATGTTATAGTATAGCCTCAGATTATGTTATAGTATAGCCTCGGATTATGTTATAGTATAGCCTCGGATTATGTTATAGTACAGCCTCAGATTATGTTATAGTATAGCCTCGGATTATGTTATAGTATAGCCTCGGGTTATGTTATAGTATAGCCCCGGATTATGAGACTGAACCAAACACTTTCACTTCTCAAATAGTACAAAAGTCGTAAATCCTTTAGCTGCGAGTGTTTGGTTCAAGAAAAAGATCTTATTTCCATCTCTACTAAAATATTTAAAAAGAATTCCAAGTGGTTGTAGGAAGCAGTTTGTAATTATTATAAATTATAAATAATTTAGATTGTACATATTATAGTGAAGAACGTAAGACTTATCATACAATCTAACTTTTATTTCATATCTTCTTTTAATTTTGTCTAATATCGTTCTTTGCTAAAATTTGGTCTCATGGTATTATATTCCTACGTTAATATTTTATAATATTTTATAACCTTAATTCTATATTATCACGGACGATGTTAACAGTTCGTTAGATCATAAGCTTGGTGTAGAAGCCTGCTTGCCTTTACAATTAAAGATAGGAGGCTCGGATGAGTTGACAACATTCATAGGTGTCAAGTCAGTAGCACGTTAGTATAGTTGATGAATTGCTAAATCTAATAAATTAAATCGAGTAGGATACAACGGAAAATCAACTGGTAATGTGGTTCATAAATATTGAAAATGAATGCTGATTTACAAATGAACCCATCTTTTCAAACGTAAGACACACTGACGTAGGTGTATCAAGGAGATGATGAAAGAAGAGGTTCGTCCGGGGTCGGCATGTGTCATATGCTGTCATGGGGTAAAACATAGTACAAGGAAAACTTGGTAATTATGTACTAAAATATAATTTAGAGTAATTTTTGAGAACTAGGCTATCTGCTCTGAACTGATGATAATCTTTGTCATTTTAAGTAACGAATTAAAATATATATTTTATACATGGGAAAACAAGACTAAGATCTTTCAACCGTAACAAGCGGTTTTCGTCAGAGTCAAAAACCCAACTGAAAAACTAGATGCAGAAAACATCTGGTGATGGGTTGAGAAGAGTGGGAGGGAAGAGAGTTATTTTATAAGGTTGTTAAGTGTAGGAAAGTACAAATGTCCAGAGAGGGATGTTTGGGGAAACAGAGGAGTACAGTAAGAAAAAGTAAAAAACTATCTCCTAGCTGTCAACCCTCTTAGAAGAGGCTATTGCCTTTTCTATCCGCTATAGCAGATAGTTTGACTATTGACTCTGACGAAGACCGCTTATTATGATTGAAAGATCTTAGTCTTGTTTTCCCATTTCTTATTGTGGTTTGATCAGTAATTGTTATTTCACGTGTTTATGTGAAATCTTTTTTATTTTATACACCTTGAACAGAGATCTTTAAAAAGTAATTGAGAACTTTATTGATTGATACCGGTAATCAATTCATTTAGAAACTGATTTATAACGCCGTTATTCTGTTGAAACGATATATGCTAAACCTGATATTTAAAACAGCTAGTGGGTCAGAAGATATGAGAATTCTACAACCGTCCCGGATTCCAAAAAGAGCTGCTGCGTCCCTACCTGAATGCCAATAAATATGAGTAATGTAATCAAGTAAGGTTTGTTAAATCACCAAGGATGAAGAATTAGTTATTTTGGTTTTTTGGCTATCTAAAAATAAGAATAAGGTGTCATCCTTATAATAGCATACAACGCCTATTTTATGTGTTATAAATGTATAAATAATTTAATAAATAACAAAAACTGTTACAAAGGTATATTGTTAAGGTAGATGATCATTTTGTGAGAGGGAAATCTGAATTATTTCTAAGGTGTGCAATCAGTATTTACTTATTGTAGGGTAAAAAGCTAATGAAATAGTCTCCACATATAAAAATTTAATCGTATAAACAATGCCTTTCGAACACGTAGTATTCTTCTTCAGGTATTAACTAAGGGTGAGTGTGTGGTACAACCCTGAAGAAGAACACTACGTGTTCGAAACGCGTTGTTTATACGATTAAATTTTTATATGTGGAGACTATTTCTTTAACTTTTTACCCTACAAATCTGAATTACCCTAACATTAATCCACCTCACCTAGAATGCTGTTGTTGTAGAGCATAGTCTAGTCCCATTCACTTGGCATAGTCTAGTCCTATTCATTTGAGCATAGTCTAGTCCAATTCATTTGAGCATGGTCTAGTCCCATTCATTTGAGCATAGTCTAGTCCTATTCATTTGAGCATAGTCTAGTCCAATTCATTTGAAGAAAAAATTTATATCGATATTAACTTCACCAGTTAAAAAATGAAAAAAATTGTAACTCATAAATCAATAACTTATATTCATATCCACAGAAGTGGTTCTTGAGGATTTTGGTAATAAAAATTCAACTTCTGATTATATGCCGACGTTTCGCTAAAAGTTGTTTGACATTATCAAGGCTAAAAAAACAATTTATTAACAACATAAGTAAAGCAAGACAAATACATCCATGTCGTTATTTTATTTGGCGACACGTCGGCATATAATCAGAAGTTGAATTTTTATTACCAAAATCCTCAAAAACCCTTTCTGTGAACTTGAAAAATCAATGATCGAGAAGCTATATCAATATATTCATATCTCCATATATTTTATTCTTCTTTGTCTATAATTCCATTTTACAAACTATCTAACAATCTCTTCCCTCTCAATTCATTCTATAATCTTCTCTGTTTAAAATTCCATTTAACATTCTGTCTATAATTATACTTCATATTCTCTTCTTTTTATAATTATTGCTAGTACTATTCCCACTTCTCCTTTCACAGTTGCATTTAGCCTTCTCTTCGTCTATAATCCTATTTCATGTTTATTAGAACCATCACATTTGTTCTATTATAATCTATTTTATTTTCTCTGTTTATACAGCTATACTTAACTACCTTTCTTCTCTATAATTCTTGTTCATATTTTTCTGTTTTTTTTTTCTTTAATTATATTTTATTATCTCTCCTGCCTCAAAATCTATCTGATTTCCTTTTATAATCCTGTCATACAATCTCTATTATTAATAATTACATATTATAATCATTAATTTTTTTATATTCTTTTAATTATAATTCTCTTACGTGTGTTAAGAGATTCTTTCAAATAAATTCTAAGTTTTAGTTCCTAATATAATTACTTATTGTTATTTTACATTTAAATAAATTTAATTATAAGTAAAAAAAATACTTCTTAGTTTTCGCTGTAATTTTTTTGAAGTAACAATAGACCCTTATATCATTTTTGTATAATACTTAACTCAAAAAAAAATAACAATTTATGTGTTACATGTAATTTATAAAGTTAAAATAACAACAAAACTTCAAGTTTTTTTGAATATGACATTTAAAAATTTATTTAAAAAATTTAAATTTAAAAAAGAAAAAACTCTTTTTGATGGGAGTAAAAATAATTTTATCAAATCATTGATACAAATATTTTAACAGTCAGTAAATCTCCCTATTTGGTTTCTTTATTCTCAAGTATAATGTAATAAATAAAATATGCATATTTATTGTTCAAAAGCATCAGTAAATGGAACAATTATGTACACAACAAAATGGTTAGCATGCAAACAATATAGAATGCAAAAAACATAAAAAGGAATTAAAAAAAATTCACAAGGAATCACAAAAAAACATATAAAGATAATTCGACAAAATGTTTGATTAACCTTCATTTGAAGACGTCCTTTTTTTTTGGTTGAAGTAGTCCTCGAGTGATTCTTGAAGAATTGCACAAAGAAACAAAAACTTCTGTCTAGAACTTTCTACTTACCTTCTAAGAAATGCCTTTTAATTTATATTGGAAAATTATATGATCATCAAGTTATAGACAGTTGAAATTATAATTAAGTAAGAAAAATTTCATTGAAATTTACATCTTTATCAAATGGAAAATTTACATGAAAAAAGATTTGTTGAACATATTTTGTTTGTAGCGTTAATCTGTTGCATTATCAGAGATTTCATTAACATTATAATATAGAATAAAATACTTTTATTATAGTAAATATATATTTATAATATTATTAAAATTTGGAAGCAGTCTTCTTTTAAGCATATTTCGTTGAACAGCTGAACGTATTTCGCTGATGTCATTTTCTTCATCAGTTTTTCAAGGTTTTGAATACCTTCTTCTTTCCTTCATCCAAACGTTGGAGAATGTTAATTAAGTTGGAACCGACATGTTTCGACTGGCTTCCAGTCATCTTCAGGGTGATGGAGTCCTAATAATTTTCTTCTTTGTTTAATTAATCACCTGAAGATGACTGGAAGCCAGTCGAAACATTCGTTCCAACTTAATTAACATTCTCCAACGTTTGGATGAAGGAAAGAAGAAGGTATCAGAAACCTTGAAAAACTAGTGAAGAAAATGACATCAGCGAAATACGGTCAGCTGTTCAACGAATATTATTATATTATAATTTTATATAATATTTATTATATATATATATATATATATATATATATTAGTATAAGTTGGCACAGATTCCCATTTAAACATATTTGATTGAGATAAACGGCAGCTTCCGCATTCACCACTTTAATACTCGTCCTTTTCAGTCTCCTGACTATTTCTCTTTGAGTGGAGGGAAAGTTTCCACAAAAGTTGTCCTAATGACATGTTATAACACTTTAGGCACTCGGTCACTGTTTAAAAACGCTTCGATTAATGTTTTCTAACAGTGACCGAGAGCCTAAAGTGTTATAACATGTCACTAGGACAACTTTTGTGGAAACTTCCCTCCAGTCAAAGAGAAATAATCAGGAGACTGGAAAGGACGAGTATTAAAGTCGTGAATGCGGAAGCTGCCATTTATTTCAAACAAATATATATAGTTGACTGTCGTCCGTCCGTCAATTCACTTTTTCTCCTGAGGACGACCGCCATTACGGTCGAAATATTGAAAAGTGAGTCTTTGTTATGTTTCAGTCTATGTGTCACAGTTTATTTTAAGTGGTATATATATATATATATATATATATATATATCTGTGTATTTTGGGAGCTGACCTTCATTCAAACATATTTTGTTAAAAATTATGCCAATTTTCATTTTTGTCCTTTTGCGAGTGAATTTTTCTAACTTTTTGAAAATATATAGAAATAATATCTAACCGGTAAGATATAGAAAAATTCACTTGCAGAAGGACAAAAATGAAAATTGGCATAATTTTTTTATAATATATATATATATATATATATATATATGATGTATTAGCCGTCTGATAGAATAGAAGTAAATATTAATTGGGTTTTAGTCAGTATTCTAGGTTCAAATCGAACTCTCAAATACCTACGTTTTGGTTTTTATTCAAAATATTTTTCATTGAACTACAACATAAAATTTGTGTATTCTTTGTTATGTTATAGACGAAGCAATAGATGAGTACCTGTATATCGGAATATAAGAGTTTCCCCTCCACCGGCTGGCTGTAAATGGCTGACTAAGCTATTGCCCTACATGAAACAAATCAGGTAGACTTTTTACCAGATGGTGAGAGAGTTGGTTACAAAAAAAAATGGGCATGGCTAGGACAGTGTTTGTAAACTCTTAGTGGTGGTTGTAGCATGAAACTCAGTACAGAGTGGTACTCGGCATGCCCGACTCACTTCTGTTATCATGTAAGAAATAAATAACTCCACTCGATTTTTTGGAGAGCAACTAGTGATGAATTCGAGCAAGAATCAGTTTTTGACTGAGCTGTAAAACTGGTACTCACTCTAGAGTGTGTACTGCACCTCGAAGTAATGATACTTCTCCTGTTACTCTCTTAGTCAGAATTATATTTATCAATATGAGAGAAAACAACAATGCTTTTCAAGGAAACAACAACAACTTTCCTGCAATTTCATCAATACTACAATTACTGAATATTTCTTTCATGTCAATCGTTAGTTTTTTCAATAACCTTGTTTATTTTGTTCTGCTGATCAAAAAAAAAAAGGTTGTCCTTATATTCGTATCATCGTTCAACATTCATCATCATCAGGAAACGAAAGTGCTCTACCTGAGAAACAAACAACAACTATCGGCTCTTTACGTGAAGGGGAGATTCTTATATTCATATATACAGGATTACATCTATAAAAAACAGGATAAAGAAAGTTTATCCTGCTGATCAATTATCCTGCTTTTGTAATTTCTGATTTCCTTCTTATAATCCTGTTCCCCCTTGAGAGAAACAACTGAAAATCCTTAACTATCGTCTAGTAACAAGTACTTCAACATTCATTATCATCAGGAAAGGAAATGCTCTACCTGAAAAAAAACAACAACTCTCTACTCTTTACTATATCACTCACTCACTACTACAATAAAAGAAAAACAAAACAGAAATAGATATATGAATGATTGAAGATTGAAGTTGTTTGATATGTCCATCTTTGAAAGTCTAAAGAGTGATTCCAACATTTTATGAGAGTTTTCATAAAGTCTATCTTTTAAAATCTTTTCGGTAGAACTACTATTGTAATCTAGTTTAATGTCACATTAATCTTTGAAAATCTTTGAGTACATATACCGTTATAGAATAGTTTTCAATCACTAAAATTTTCAGGAGTTCTGTAAACAGGTCTACTGCTGAGGCTTAGTTTTAGATCGCATCATTTTTCTGAGTTTTTCCCATAAAATGGTCTAGTATTGCAGTATAGTATTGGATCAAGTTTATCTCTGGAGTCCTTTGAACAGTCGTACTCTTGGAGCATAGCTTTGGATCATATCAGTCTTTGAGAACCTTATCCATACGTCTAGAGTTTGAATAAACTTTTCCATTACATCAACTTTTCTGATCTTTTTAAACAGATCCGCTTTTGTGGAACGATTTCCAACCAAGTCCATCATTAGGAGCCTAATGAAGAAATATATTACTTTAGTATAAGTCACAATGTTTCTCGAATATTCATATGATCTTAAACTAGTCAAATGAGAAGAAAAATTGTGATGTGTAACTTTTTATTGTTATAATCATATTTGCATGATTTGAGGTATTTAGTTAGTTTTATATTGTATCAATTTAACTATTATGAGATACTTTTTATGTTAGAATATTTCTGTGATAATGCAATCAGAAACATAACAAGCAAAAAATATCTTATATTTCTAGAAATCTCATAATTGATCGATCGATAGAAGAATAAAAAAATAAAAATACGAGAATTAAGAAGCATATAAGAGAAGAATAGTTACAGGAGAGAAGATCAGAGGAGAAATAATATAGAAAACTTCCTGAGCGGTTTACCATTTTTTATAGATCTTTTTCAGCAGGTACACAATAATACCTGTTATTGATAAAGAATCCTGGAATTAAATATTACTAGTTTGACATGATTAGTGGTAAAGAAAAATAGATGTTAATTGTAAATAAACAAAAAAAAATACATCATTAAATAATGTTTGAAGATGGCCTTTTTATAGGTGAATATAAGAATACGAGTAGCCTAGTATCACCTGAGCTATCTTCCTATTTCAGTGTTCTTTTTTAATTATAATAATCTTCTGAAGGATAACAATTGCGTTGTTACAATATGATAGTTAAAATTAGCAATTACTGTTGTATGTTCTAAAATATTTTTAAATAAATTTGCAGCAAAAAAATTATAAAGGATTTCTAACAACTGATCATCATCAGAAAATTATCAGAAGAGAAGATGAAGTGGTTTTCTCATCTAGTCTGTTCTTGCTTGCAGATATTTTTTCAATATATAATATTTTTTCTACACAGCAAGTAATAGTTTAAATGTTAAGTACAGTTATCATGCTTTATCTTCATTATTATTCATTTTGTTGGTTTACTTTAAGTAAATTTTGAGTTCTTTTAACAGTCAAGTTAAACGAACCACCACTCATTTTGAATTTTATATTTTGAGCACTTTCGAACTATATATATACGTGTTAATACATCATAATATTTTTATTAATATGAATACTACATGAAAATATAGGTTATATATTAATTAAATTCTGGCCGTGAAGTTGATACAAAACAAAAGTATACCAGCAACTTTAGGTTCAAATTGAAATGCATCAATCTCAGCCAACGATATATCGGTTATATTATTTAAATATAATCTGTATATATGATAAAAGTTTTAAAACGAAACTCGAATACGATTGGAAGATGAGAGTTCGATGAATTATCTGACTAACGAGTTCCGATAAAGGATTGTACTTTAAATTTACAATCAGACTCATACTTACACTTGCATATATGATTAATATAGATATACTAGTTTCATTAAAGTACACAGCAGCTATGAACAGTTAACGACTTTAAATAAAGCTTTGGATGGTCTGCTCCAATTTACGAATCGAACCTTAACCAGCTTAAAAGTCGTTTACTGCAGAGGCTGCTGTGTACTTTAATGAACATGTTTACGTGAAGATTCTGCTGCCTATCTATACACAAATATATATATATATATATATATATATATATATATATATATATATATATATATATATATATATTTGGAAAAAGGAAAACAATAGAAATAAATGCTCTGATGACATTAAATGAAAGGCCTCAGAGCATTTATTTCTATTCTTTTCCTTTTTCCGTTGTGGTTTAGGTTTAAATTTCATTGATTGCATCACGTGTTTATTTATTGTGACTTTTAAATTGAAATGATTCAACGAACTAAATAAACTAAATTTGACAAAAAGAACACAGATAAAAGAAATCACAGAAATTCGCTACTATATTTCGACAGCCTCGTCATCAGGAAGATAGACGTGAGTTGCTCCGAAGACAGGTAACGGCTTCGTGTCGTGTCTTCAGAGTAACTCTCATCTAGCTGCCTTATGACTAAGAATTTAATGAGTCACTGAATTAACGGTTTTTGTTTGAGTCACAACTTGAATGATGACTCTGACAATGACGATTACTTTTTAGGAAGATAGCAATTCTATTTTAATTTTTTTTTGCCGTAAATTTCTTAGCAGCACTTATATTAATCTCTGAACAAAATAGTACAAACGGTTTGTTTTTTAGCTATGTGAGAAGTTGTTGAGAATAATGGTAAAAAAGAAATATTTCCCCCAGCTTATTACGCCAAGTGGTAGTCGTAGATGACCTCCCCTGTATTATGCAATCTAGCTTCATGTGACATGATGCATTCTGGATTATATATTATCGGAGTAAAAAAATGGCGCATGAAATAAATCTATTTTTTACAAGCATCGTTACTGATCATAATAAATCCTACCTGCACGATAGAATGGATCCATATCCTCTTACGAATTCAAATAACGGAATTTTGATATCTAATCTCATTAATTTCTTTTATTATTATGTATACCTAATGTCTTTGAGGTTTTCACTTGATTAATCTATAATCAATGATATATTGTAAGAGTTCAATAATGAATTGTATTTATGAAGTACTATTGAAGAGGTTCAAGGAAATACCCTATATACATAAAGTCCAATGCTTATTTTAAGTAACAGAATGGAAGTGTAAAAGTTATTTTCTTTTAACTTAAATTAGATTTTTCTTTGAAAAAAATAAAAATAATATGGAAAGTCATTATGGTCAGAAGTATGAAAATATTTGATTATAGTTATAAAGTATAGAATTGTTACTAGGCGATGAAATGAAAATGTAATAAAAAAGATCCAAAGATAAAAAAGGTAAAAGAAACTGAAAGGAGTACCTTTGGAGCGGAGTTGGAATCCTCGCTGGACGTGAAGGTGCTTGAGGTATCAATGCCAGAGTCCTTGGTTTGGTGGGCCGGGTCGAAGCGAACGGTTTTCTTGCGAAGTCGATGGTGCCTTGACGGGAATGGCTCACCGGTCAGCGCAAAGCGAACCTCAGAAGCGCCTGCCTCGGACACAAAGACCAGACACCACGTACCCAACAGTCAACAACAACAACCAATCCATTACCGTTGAAAATACACAAAACAACCAGAAACACTTGCGAGTCGTCTTTTCTCGTCATGCATAGTAGATATGCCATGAATCAAATAGAAATCAGGTTTTTTTTTGTCCTACTCAATGCAGTACAAGCAGTATTTTTGAGAAAAAACACTGTTAATATATAACAGCTTTCGCTGGAATAACTGAGGGAATAGGGGGGGGAGAGATTAAATCTCGGGATAACATGCACACAAAAGCTGCAACCCTTTTGAGAAAACACTGAATAATTTTCACATTTCTCTCACCGCTAAAAATTTTTTAATTTTTTCATCTAAGATGGCTTGTATATTTGGTCTGTTGTAGCTTCTCGGAAGATCCAAGTCACCTGCGGGTATAATTGAATTTGAAACGGTAAACTATAAATATCAACAGAGCAATATTTACTTTTTTTTTGTTGTAAAAGTGGATGGAGATTGGAAGGGTTTTACCTTTGGCAGGGTCGTGTTCTTCACAGCTGGTGTAGTCAGGGGTGGACCGGAGCTCGTCTTCAGAGCTGGAGAAGGAGTGTTGAGGTTCCGCGGGCTTGGCGACAGCGACGGTGCGGCGGTGCTTCTTGGAGCCGGAGACGGGGAGGAGGGCGGGCTGGAGGTGGCGAAGACGGGCCTCGGGGCCGCACTCCATGGAGGACGACTGCTCTGATGACAAGGAGTCGGTGCGCGGGGCCCCGCGGCGCATCAGGCCTTCCATCTCGCCGCGGTAGAAGCGCCGCTCGGCCGACTCTCCCTGTTCAGAGTACTGGCGCCGCACGCCCTCCACCGGCAGGTTCTCCTTCTCCGCAGCGCTGTGCGCTCTCTCCAGCTTCGGCCGCTTGTCCGCCCCCGCCTCCTCCAAGCCCCGCCACGCGCCTTCCCCGGCCCCCATCCCCTTGTTCATCCACTGCCCAGTCTTGCTCAGAAGCTCTTGTTTCTTCCGACAGAGGATGCATACCCAGATTACCTGCAACACGACCAGCCACTTGTCATAACACAACACACACAAAAATATCAAAGTAATAGAGTAACATAAAGATGGCTGACATTTGTGTATTGATAACTAGACGTAATATTGAATCATAACAAAATGTCTATGTAAAAACAGGCTGTGTACTCAGCCCACTTCTCTAGTCATTCCAAAAATATTAAAATATATATATTTATGCAAATATAAAAATATTATGCATATTTTGCATGTAAAATAAGACAGGATGGACACGACAGTGATTACTTGAATTGTGAAAGAACAAAAACAAATTAAAATAAAAATTAATAAAAATATAAGGGAATTTATGCATATATTGGTACCATTATTTTAAAACAGGTATTTCATGACTTCTAGAACATAAGAACGACCCATTGATGATGCAACCTTTTCGAAACCGGTCGGACGACTCCACCAGTGATAGATGAGGTATGAGGGTTTATAATAATATCATATTTATCTTAGTCTTAGTATGAATTCACGTGATAAGAAATTCATAAAATTATAATAAAAAAAATTACGATTACCCTTTAAAGAACAAATATTAAGTTCAAATGTAGAAACTTATCAGATTGTTTTAATAAAATGTTTGTTATAGTTGAAAAATAATATATATAACCACATTGAAAGAAATAGATTGATTTAATTGATTGTTCGTGTAACTTTCATTATAATATTACCATATAGTTTGATAAACTTCTATACTACAAGTAAAATACAATAAATTTAATAAACAAATGGACTGTCATGGGTTTGATAATTTTACTTGTAGTAAAGTTCAAATTTCAATATCAGAAATTTATGTATTACTTTTGAACTTATATCCATTGTTCATTTATGCATATTACTCATATATTATGAATAATTATTCATATATTATATATGTTCTTATGTTAATATTATTATTATTATAGTGTATTATATGTTATATTATTATTATTTTATTAGATTATATTTTTATATTCATATATGATATTTTTATTATATTATATTTATTTTTATATATTATGTTTATTTATTATAAAATATTAATATGTTATTGTATTACTTTATACATTCGTTTATATTATTTATATACTATATTACATTATATTATATTATAATATAATGATGTATTATTATTATTACATTATATTATTATTATATAATTATTTATAATATAGCTAATATAAATTATATAAATAATCAAATTAAGGAAATTGAGCATATTAACTACTTGGATGTTGGTGATAGTACCAAGGAAGAAAGAATACTTCGCGCACTTACGAGTATGATGTCATGAGTAATTCTTGATAGAGACTTCAATTATCAGATATTGCTCATTAATTTGTTTTGTTGGATGATTTGGGTGAGTAAGTAAACATCAGTTGTGATATGTTTGGTTTGTCGATCCATGTTCTTTTATAGTTTATGTTCTTTGTGCTATATGGTCAGAAATGTAGCCAGCCTAAGATTTTATTATGGGTTTAGTTTTATATTTAAACAACAAATTCCTTTATAGAAATGGTGGGGAAATTATCTGAGATAGACTTTGTACAAGCGGCTTTATATGTGATTAGATTGTAGTCATTTGTTACCAGTCGAGTGGTGAATTACTCAATTGATACCAAACTAAAATTCATTTGAATATCCATGTTTCTTTTGTATAAAGGTGTACTATAAGATGTGCATACTTAATTTGGACTATTTTGATTATATTCTTCTTACTTCTTACTACTTGTTGCCAAGTCGAACGTACGTACTCGTATGTCATAGTTGCTAAAAACTACAACCTTATAAATAACATTGATATAGCTTCTCAACCACTGACTTTTAAAGTTCAAAGATGGGTTTCTTGAGGATTTTTAGTCTAAAGAAATTATACTCCTTTTATACGCCGACGTTTCACCAAAAATTTATTGTGGGCATTTTGTGGTTTTCTTTTTACTTTATTTGGTGTTTTATGGTTTTTTTTTGTTTTTTTTTTGTTTTTGTTGGTTGATATTCTGTGGATGTTTTTGTTTTCACTACTAATATCATTAATAAATTGTTTTTAGAGTTGAAAATGGCAAACAACTTTTGGGGAAACGTTGACGTATAAACAGGAGTGTAATTTCTTTAGACCAAAATTCCTTAGGAAACCAATCTTTGAACTTATAAATAACGTTCTTTACTGTTGTTAATTATTCTTTGACGTCAGTATGGGAAAGAAATTTACATTAGAGCCAGATTTAGTTTATCTGTTTCGGAGATGGTTTTCAAAGGTGAAAATGCTATCGGCTGTCATATCCAAGTGTTTAACCCGGCTGCTATAAGGTATTGACTGGTGGCCAAGGAATCCAAGAGCAAGTAGCTTTACAGTTTCATTACTGAATTGATTGTAGACACTGTTTGCTTGATTGACAGTAAGTTTTCATACGATAAACTAGTGACAAATGTAGTCGAAGGAGATATACGAGTATATCAGATGTAGCTAAATGACACCAAGATGTCATCAGCAAACAGACTAAAAAAATTTTTAATCTTTGTAGGAAAATCTGGTTAAACGACTGAAAGGGGCTTTAGTAAGTAAGGGAGTATGTAGAGTATAAAAGGTGGGCTACTGATAACTTCCATCAAAGACAACTGTAAGTATACCACCTCTTAGAAAGTCCTGTATGTTGGTAATAACAAAAATGTTCAGTATGGCAGGAAATCCTGGCTAACCTGCATACTCTAGGTCTAGAAGTACAGCTACGGTCCTATACCCTCCCGATGTGCCTTCACCTTGTCGTGGTGGGAGGGCTTAACATGCCTGGGTGGTTATGCTCCCATGGCATGAACTAAGAAAGGCACAAATGGGGGGGGATGGTCTACCTGGGTCGGTGTTCGCACTGTTCAATTGTACACTGGTTTGGAGGCTGTCCGCCTCATAAGTTTTATGTTTTTTCAAGAGTTCTTTGTGAGTTCCGGTGGTATGGGTTGTGTTGTTGGGTCGGTGTCCACGGGCGGAAGGTCCGCACGATGCACTCTCGCCTGGGGAGCTGCACGTCCCTTCACTCTTATACTATCACTTCTCTCTCTTTGTGGTGGCAAAACAACTTTAGCCGCTTACATGGGTTGTTGTTCTTTTGGACAGGCACCATAGGTCGAAAGTCTGCTCTTTTGGACAGGCACAATAGGTCGAAAGTCGCTCCTGTACTTGTTTGAGGGTTCAATCTTTAATCCTTTTTCTTCCAACTAGCGCCTGTTTTTCTAAGGCTTTTTCTAGCCCCTGAATAGTATTTGGCAGCCTTTCTCGCCCATGAGACCGATATTTATTTGCTGGGTTGGGTTGGCTATGGTGGACTTATGTTCCCTTAGCCCGTCTCGATATCTTTAATATTGGGAGTCTCTCCTTCCTTCTCATGATACCTTTTTCTTGTATCTCTTTGTTACCTTTACATCCATAACTATCTAAAATCCTTGTTGTCTGTTACTCTTCATTTTTTTCCATTTTCATATCTCGCCTGTAATTCTTGATAATCTCTTTCACAAATAACCATCAGTCTTATACACTAAAAGAAATTTGTTTATAGCTTTTATCGATATAGGTTGAGGGAACTTGCCTTTGCAAGGTCCACCTTGAGCACTTTACGATCATCATCTTAAGATTCACGGTAAATATTAAAAAAGATGCTTGTAAGAAAATCTGCACTCTCTACATATATATATATATATATATATATATATATAATATATATATATATATATATATATATATATATAGGTATGTTCTCTAATCGGGGTTTGGTCAATTTTCCAGGATAAAAAATCAAACTCTCGTTACCAACGTTTCGGTTTTATTTAAAACCTTTTTTAGAAGCAGAAGTAAGAATTTTTTAACTAAGAAAATGAAATTTACATTATTTAAAGGAATAACAATGTTAACCGGACAAAACCTTCGAGTATATATAGTATATATATATATATAGTTTATGTTATGTAAAACTGACGTTACAAACATGTGTAGTTAACATAAATTAAATAAAATTAAAATAAATGTAAATGAAATTCTACAATCGTATAATTTTTGTACATATAATTCCCTCTGACAAGGGATGTATTCAACTCCACGCACATGACTCTACTTTCAAAGAAATAACGTCTGGTTTATATTACAGATGATATGAAATAGAAAGGGTCAGAGACCTCCCTCTCGTGGGTTGAAACTCTCTGACTCGCAAGTGCCTATCAACTACGAGTACATTGAAGCAGTGCCATTTTGCACAGAGCAGTCCCTCGCCCTCTGCACTGGCCAAAGGCGAAGAGCTAGTCATATCGACTACTAAGCCACTTCTACAAGTAAACTTTAGTAGAGACCTTTAACTGGAATGTGAGAGGGTTTAGTGTTACCGCGGATCGACATAGTCGCAAGAAGGTGCAAACCTACAATCTTTGGCAGAGAACGTTAAGCCGCCGGTCCCGTGCCAATACGGTGTCAAGTATTTGTTAAAGGATCCCTACTCTAAATACACTTGAGTTAGGCAAACTTTAAGACTCCCAATGAAACATCAACCCGATAATGTAGTTCACCCATTATTAAAATGGGTGCCAAATAATAAATGAGCCATATTTTGCTCCTCTAGAACAGCACTAAGATGTGAATGGATATAAATGTGGGCTCTGGAAAACAAAACAAAACTTTACTATGAATATTAGAATTAATAGTAATATTATCTGTCATACCTCGAATAATCCGTTTAATCAGAAACTCTTCTTGAAGATGGGAATCTTCATACGAGGTATGACGGTAATCTTACTGTTAATTTTATTGTTACTAACATCAGTAAATAACCCATTAACTATATTTACTATCAATATTCAACATGACGAAGCCATTTAATATTCAGTTCAAATTCAGTAGATTTTAAATAAGTTTTAACTTACCGAAATGTTAAAAAAAGATTTTTTATTAACAGAAATTGAGACAGGCAAAGTTGCCAACTATAGTCACTCTCTTGTGTTGATTGAATTACATCAACGATTTGATTTTCTCTGACTTTTGATTGAATTCTGAAGCTGAATATCGAAAACGAATAATGAGATCCCAGATAATATCATTTGCAGTAAGATAAATTTCTTAGCTAAACTTTCAAAAATATCTATGTGTTTAGGTAGAGATAAAACTTCAAACATTCTAAGGTTATCTTATTGTCTGGTAAATCTTTGATAATTTGCATCATTATTTAATTCAAAACGGGAATAAGTATTGTTGTGCTGTAATACTTCTCTACAGTTTCTCCTGGGATATTCTCAGGGTGATTTAATTTGCAATGTTCTTGGTTCTTGTTTAAGTATTTTTAAAAACAACTTCAAACATATTGTTGCAATAATCTTATCAACTACAGTTGCTTAATAACTTGATCAAAAAGTAAAAAGCTGGTAAAAGTTCTCTATCACTTCTTTCTTGATTTCTTCGCAGTGCAAAATACTAGATAAGACCTTAGCAAACTCGTACAGAGAAATAACAAAGATTGTTTGTCTATGACAATTCAACAGGTGGCAGGGTAGCCAGGTGTCAGCGTTCTCACCTCTGGACTGGTAGATACGAGTATGACCTCAGTAGCTACTTTGGCCCCTTGCTTTAGTTATACAGGAGGTGAATAAATCTGAGCACGTCGTTCCTCAGAGAGGACGTTAAACGGTTCGTCCCGAGCATGAATGATGTCAGTCAATCGTTAAAGACTCCTACTCTAAAACTCTTGATTATACAAAACTTAAAATTCCAACCTAGAATGTTGATTGCGTCTTATCATTATAAAGGCCCAATGTTCATACTATATGTGTCCCCTTGCGGTACTGCCGCTGCAACCTAACCTAACCTAAGACAATTCACACTATTTGAGTATTCTTTCACATGCAATTCGCTAATTTCTTCTAAGCTATAATAAACAGGATCAAACATTTCCAGTACTATCATGATATTCAAATAATCTTATTTTCTAACTTATTTTTTTAAATTTTCTGGTAATCAAGTGTAAAAGTTACATTCTGTTTCCTTTATGTATAGAATTATAATATACAGTTACTTAACAATCTCCTTCTTATTGTTAAGTTAAGGTATTGACTGTAACAAAGTACGAAAAGTGATTTTAGCATTAATTCACAATTAACCGATTAGGCGTCATTAATTTTTCCAGTCGTACATTAGGCCCCATCATATCCTTGACCAAGATTATTAAAATTACAACCGTAATTTTGAAAAATTTCCATTATAACTACCGCAAAATTGTTATCTATTGTATTAGTTTCAGAGACAAATTATAAAAGAAAAATTATAAAATATTTAAAATATTAAAAAATATTTAAACCAGCCCAGCCAATATTACCAAAATTCTGCAATTTTAGACAGATTTGTCTAATCAACAATCAAAAAATCAACCATTGCATTGAAATATGTAGACTCACTGATCTTTTGCACAATAATTCACTATAAACAGTACTTACCTAGTTTGGAAATTACAGTTTTTTGTGTTGCATTTTGAGCATAGTTCTGAAAAATGTTGATTTTCTATATTTTTGTTTTTAAGATGGTCCTAATTTTCATAGTTAAAACTGGGTAAGTTAAGGGGAGCTCTTCATAACCTCTGTGTTCTTCTAAAGAAGGAATTTCAATTATCTTTTAATTACTTTAATTAGTTAATTAACAGTTTTCTATCTTCAGTAGCTTATTACTAGTGTCATTTGATTATGTGTAGACTTCTATTTCTTTGGAGTTGGTCTCAAACCAAAAACTTCACAAGTGCACTTGCCGTCCCTATTTCTTCTCTCCTGATGACGGCTAAACCGAAAATTAAATACTGTAAGTGTGTTTTTTATTTACTGTCTACCTAAAGGTTATTCTGACACGTATATACTTATATATTTTTACGTTGGAAATACGATCCTAAACGGACAAATATAGTTTAATGTAGAAAAAGAAACATAGAGAAATTAATAACAGGAAAAGGAGAAATTAAGAAAAAAAAACTTAGGTTTGGAAACCGCCTCCAACCGTCTCTGAACCAGTGCGCTTTGTTTCCCTCTCTTATCTCTCCTAAAGACGGTTCAAACCAAAAATTAGGAACTGTACGTATGTGCTTTTAATTTCTCTATGTTTCTTTTTCTACATTGAATTTGATATATTTTTAAATTTTTGAAGCAGTCCATAAGACCGAAACGTTGGCAATGAGAGTTTAATTTGAACCTGAAGAACTGACCGAGTCCCGATAAACTATAGTTTTGTTTCTATTCTACGGGTCGATACTTTTATCAATATATATATATATATATATATATCTCAGTTCAAAATTGAAGATAGGTAGCACACAAAGTAAAGAAACACACTTAAAAACCAAAATTTTCGGGCAATCTGTCCACAGGAGAAAGAGAAAGGGATACCAAGCACGTTGTAGACACAACGGCAAGTAACCCAAAAGTCAAATTCGATTTCTCATATCTGTTTAGTTAAGGGTTCATCTCACGACTTTACTTGACCCATAATGACCTATTGTATAACTTCAACAACTTCTAACAGGTCACTATTAGAATAGATATTTTGATTTCTCCTCTCTCTCTCTCTCTCTCTCTCTCTCTCTCTCTCTCTCTCTCTCTCTCTATAAAAGACGATCCAAACTGGACACAATAACAGTTCAAAATTGAAGATAGGTAGCATACAAAGTAAAAAAACACTTACAAACTCAAATTTTACAACATGCTTGGTCTCCCTTTCTCTTTTCTCCTGAAGACGGATTGCCCGAAAATTTTAGTTTGTAAGTGTGTTTCTTTACTTTGTGTGCTACCTATCTTCAATTTTGAACTGTTATATATATATATATATATATATGAAGGGAAAATACTGTTGAGGGATCTAGTAGACTTTTTGATGCCAACATATGTTAGAACAGTAGGAAGCAGGATAGTTGTAAAAACGAAATTTTTTTTTATTTATCATTATTATAATTATTTAATTATACTGTTATTATATTATTATTCTTATTACTTATTATTATTATGTTAATTTTATTTTTAGATTTGTTAATTTATATTGTATGTCGTATTTATATTGAAAGGATCACAGCATAAGATCATGGTACAAACTCTTGGTTTTATTCATAAGCCATGTTAAACAAAGGATATAACCTCTCTGATAATGACCTGTTAGAAGTTTGTTGAAGTTATACAATAGGTCATTATGGGTCAATGTCAGGGTCAAGTAAAGTCGTGAGATAAACCCTTAACTAAACAGATATGAGAAATAGAATTTATATCAGTTTTGTTATCGAAAGATTATTGCTTACTTTAAAAGAACTGCTTTTATGAAAGAGATAAGAGAAGAACTTGGAGTGTAGACAGCAGACAAGGAATGTTACTCAGGAGTGATAAACTTCTTACCTCACTCAAAGGAAAGGCTACAAAGAAACCATTCTCCTTACTAAAATCTGTCTTCTAAAAGTGAGTATTAATTGATTTGAAGTCTCAGAAACAAAATAATTATCTGGTCCCATACGAGAACTTATAGTTTCAATTAATTCATTAACATAAATAATAAGTTTTAATTTCTGATGATTTATTTTATGTCACTGCTATACGAGTATTATATGAGTTATGAGAAAAATTGCATTGTCATATTCATTTGTGTATTAGTTATTTATAAATATTAGTATAAATTTGAAAGGTATGTTACTTATGAATAACAGTTAAAAAGGAAAAGAAACAGGTAAATTTATTACAAGTACTCGTAAATAATAATGTTCCAAGTTAGCTTAGCAGGAACGTGCTCGCCTCAGGAGCGGTAGATCCGGGGTTCAATACTCACTCTGGCCCTTGATTTAGTTCGGGAGGTGAATAAATCTGAGTATGTCCTCCATTGGAGAGGACGTTAACCTTTGGTATCAAGCCTGTACAATGTAAGGTACTCGTTAAATACACTTGAGTTAGGCAAAATTTAGGTCTCTCAATGTAGTAGAATATTCATTGTGTGGTATCACAAAGAGTTGTTCCGTCTATGTGTGTTCTCTTGTGGGACTGCCACTGCCACCTGGTATAAACTAACCGAGTAATTAAAATTACCATTTTTGAAATCAGCTGATTGTAACAAAAACAAAGAACAAACCATAACTTTGTTCTTTGCCGAATGTATTATAACTCTTGTAGGATAAAAAGTTAATGAAATGGTCCCCACATATAAAAATTTTAATCGTAACGCATTTCGAACACGTAGTGTTCTTCCTCAGGCATTAACTAAAAAATATAATGTAAGCAGAGAGTTACCTATAGTACAAAGTAAATATAGTACAAAATAAAAATAACATAAAATAAGGAGTACCCTTAGGTTCGTACTCTCTTCCTTATTTTATTTTATTTTTATTTTGTACTACATTTACTTTGTACTACAGATAACTCTCTGATGGCATTGTATTTTTTAGTTAATGCCTGAGGAAGAACACTACGTGTTCGAAACGCGTTACGATTAAAATGTTTATATGTTGAGACTAATTCATTAGCTTTTTACCCTACAATGTGTAAATACTACATAATAACTGATTGCACTACATTAGAATGTATTATAACTCTTCCTGGGAAACCAATATTAACTTATGAATTTATTTTTTATAACCCCATCTTTATATGTCAATATATTTCCAATACTTTATATAGACTTAAAAAAGACCATTTAGAAAATCTGAAGAGGTTTACCCTCAGTTACCGTAAGTAAACCCATAATTAAGTATGATAAACACTCAGTTTAATTAATTGGTTGATTTTAATATGCTTACTTGATAATAATGAAAATGTAATTGGTATAGCTGTTTAAAACAGCTGGCGACCGCTTGGACAATACCACAGAGGGCTTCAATAATTCAATAATGAAAGAAAACACGTAACATCAGCTACGATTTAAATCCTATGATTTAGCAACATAAATTGCCAATCATCAAATCAGACAATAAACCAAAGATTTGTTTAGATAATTTGTTATATCTAAATGAGTTAATGAAATAAATGACTAATCATTTTGCTATATTATTATTGTGAATTTTGTCACTTATGTTTTTAGTTTTTCTTTTATAATACATAATTGGCACCTAATGCATGTTTCTTCATAACCTGAATTAATGCAATACTTCTGTACTATTTATGATTCGTTTTGAAACTATTTGTTGAAGTATGATTTGACTTTTTGAGCAGCGCGCTTATGATGCTATGAAATATAGCAAAACGTGAAATGTATTTGAACCAAAGTTGAACTAACCCTCGAGAACCCCTGCTTCTTCCTTCATTCCTAAATTTCATGTTTACAAAACTAATATACTTTTATCTATATAACAAGATTTCACAATATGCACGTAAAATAAAAATCAACTTCTAAAACTCTTAAACCACAGTAAGAAATCAGAAAAGTGGCTAAGATCTTACAGCTAAAACAAGTGCCCATCGTCAGAGTCCAACTGATGAAATATCCAACTTGAAATCTGACAAAGGCTAATTGTTTTTGTTGAAAGATCTTTTTTTTGGGTGGGGGGAGATACTTTGACTACAATTTTATGTATTTTAGAAGTAATTTTGTTTCAGGGTTACTGCTTTAGCTTTTTGATTTTGTAGGGGAAATCGGGTGGACACTCCGTAATTATATTTAATCTTTATGATAACAGAAGGTCACGTGGTCATTGCTGTTTCAGTCCTCTTTGGGGGGTTTGTGGGGATTACTAGTTGGGAAATATTTTGAGCAAGTGGGTTTGGATGAATTGAGAGTTTACTGTGGAATCTTTTGTAGCGGACTTTTGCATAGTCGCAAACAAGGGGACTTTAAGATCTCGGTGATTGATTATGTTTGGGACGTAAAACGGGAGATGTGAGAGTTTTCTAAGTATTTTTGATTCAATGGTTTGAATAGGACGAATATTTGAAGGTTTAGCAGAACCCCAAAGTTCTATAGTATGAGCCCACGCAGGCTTCAAGATAGTCTTGTATATGTGGAGTCTGTCTGTTAGTGTGAGTTTTGATTTTCTGTATAAGAGTCTTTGAAAGATCTTAAGTCACGGATTCCAGATTTCCTCTTTGAGCATTACCTACGTGGTTTGTAATAAAATCAATTTTTTTTTTTTGTTTCAAAATGAATAATCTCAATTTGCAATGACTTGCTGTGAAAGTTTCTGAAAAATCTACGACCGAAACAGCTGTTACACTTAACACGATCTATCGTGATGTAACTGTGACTAGTAAAGGGGTCAGTGGCTCAGTGGTCAACGTGCTCGCCTCTGAACTGGTGGGTCCGGGGTTCGAGACCCACTCTGGCCCTCAATTTATTCACTTAGCATGTGATTAAATTTGAGCACGTCATCCAACGGAGAGGACGTTAAGCTGACGGTCCCGAGCCTATACGATAAAGATAGATACTTGTTAAAGATCCCTACTCTAAATACTCTTGAGTTAGGCAACATTTAGGACTCCCAGTGTAGAATCAATGTTCATTATTTGGTATCATAAAGGACTAATGTTCGGCCTATCTGTGATCCCTTGTTTCAACTAAGATTTTTGAACCGTAACAAGCAGTCTTCGTCAGAGTCAAAACTCAACTAAACAACAAAACTCAATTGAGTTTTGACTCTAACGAATACCATTTGCTATGTTTGAAAGATCTTAGTCATTTTTCTCATTAGTAGTTATCGTTTGGACGTTGATATATATATATATATATATAATTCAAAATAAAACATACCATGTGAAATGTTATATTACTGCTAAATCACATACAAGAACAAAACTCTTTCACTGACAGACTTTCTTTCAAGATCCAAATTGATTTAATTCAATTCTCTGATAAGTGGTAAATGAATTTTGTTTTATTATTATAAATAAATGTTATAATTAATATGTCATGTAGTTAACTTAACAAATTTGCTCTTAATGATAATAATTATATATCAAGAATACCTTAATTAATTAATAATACAACTAATAATTCATACAAATATTCAAATCATCTTAAATCAATTATAGAAATTTAGACAGCCAAAACAAGCAATGGTGGGGGAGGATTCAAACCCTTGGATCAATTGCAATTTTGAATGACAATCACCCTAGAAGCTAACCAGTTGAAGATATCTATAGGCAGGATGGTCCAATAATTCTCTCAATTTCATTATGTATCTAATTCCGTTTTATTGAATGTAAGATTTCAATTAACTATTAATTACAGAAATAAATTAATAATATACTCGTATATACCAAGTACACATTAAGTTTATTAAGTTAATATTCAGAATTAAATGATTTCAATTCTATGAATAAAATACAATGCTTGAATGAAATATATAAAAGAGATGTTTTTGATGTGATTTATGTATGTTTTTTCTTTGAATATATTTTGTATATATATATATATCCTTTTTCGTTGGAAATACGATCCAAAACGGACAAATATAGTTCAATATAGACAAAAATTAGAGACTGTAAGTGTGTTCTTTTGATTTTTCTATGTTTCTTTGTCTATATTAAACTATATATATATATATATATATATATATATATATATATATATATATATACCTCATTAAAGATCTTGCCAACATTAAGTTTAGTATGTTTCCTACATACCTTTTCGAGGTTTCGAATGCTACCTTTCCATAATACTAAACTTAATGTTGGCAAGATCTTTAATGAGGTATGTTTAAAAGAAGGTCTGCTCCCAAAGTATACCAATATATATATATATATATATATATATATATATATATATATATATATATATATATATACAATTAAAAGAAACGGTCCAGCGGACTTCTTTAAAATAAAATAAATTCAAAACGAAGGAACCGCCCTGTCTTCCTGCGGGACTCTTCGCTCTTTGCTCTTCGCACCTCCTGTTGACGACGATGGTCGAAATATCGATGTGAGTTATGTCTGTGTCTTTCTGTGTGTTTCCTTCGTTTTGAATTTATTTTATTTTATATATATATATATATATATATAAATGTAAGGTGATATAAAAAGATTTCACATAAACACGTGAAATAACAATCAATGATCAAACCACAATATGAAATGTGAAAACAAGACTAAGATCTTTCAACCGTAACAAGCGGTCTTCGTTGGGTTTTTGACTCTGACGAAGACCGCTTGTTACAGTTGAAAGATCTTAGTCTTGTTTTCCCATTTTCATATTGTGGTTTGATCATTGTATGATGATATATATGTATAACATATATATATGAAACTGATCCCCTTGCAAGTCAAAAATGTCAGCCTTACGATTTTTTTGTTTGATTTGTCGTTATCAGTCAACCGGGATTGTTAGCTACATTCATATCAAGAAAGATGAAAAAATTCATATATATGTATATCATCAGATAAAGACTTAGAAAAGTAAGTCTATCTGTGAAGTTTTTTATTTGTTACTTTATATTCTTGGTCGTAGCTAGAATAATAGAAACCGGTCCTCTTGCAGATCAAAAACGTCAGCCCTTACTGTATTTTTGTTTGATTTCTCGTTATATCATATCAAGCTACAATCAAATCAAGAAAGTTGAAAAATCTCAGTAGGTCTTCCCTCACTGAGGATGCTAATCTGCCCATCCTGACGCTGTACCAAGTCGGTTACTCATTAAACATCTCTACTATAAATACACACAAGTTTTTGTAAAATTTAAGTCTTCAAATGAATAATCAACCTGGTAATGTGGCTCACCCAGCCCATGACCAAAATGGGTGCCAAATAATAAATGAGCTTCACTCCTCTATAACAGTACTAAAATGTGAAAGCCACTATGTATGGGCATTGCAAAAGACAACTAAAACATAAAAAAAACTGAACTATTAGAAAACTTTCTCAAAACTAAAAATTTTGATTTCTTTCATCTTGATTCTATTTTACCACAATTTAGAAACGTATTTATAATCGTCTTTACTGTTTATTTAAACATTGATGATTTTTGTAAAATACCTTATTTGCCCGGTATGTCCAGGAAAGATATTATAATCAATAAGAGACAATATTTTAGGTAATTAGAAAAAAAGAAATAATATTTCTCATAATTGATTAAAGATTAAACAAGAAACATAAAAAAACATCACAAATATCTAACATTTGAAACATCATATTGAATGTCTGAACATCAGTCAACCTTCATCAAAATTATATCGTTGGAAAAAATCTAAACTAAATTAGTTTTCTGTGAATCCTGTTTAATAATGACTAAAATGTTTCACCCTTGTAAAGAGATTCTTTTAATCAAAATTATTTGTTTAATCTTTTTTTAGACAATTTCCAGGAATACAATTTATAGAAATATATTTCTTTAAAACCCTTTCTTTATAAAAAGTTATATCTTTGTAAGTACTAAAATGTTTAATAACTGTACCATAATAAAAAAAAATTTTTAATATATACATCTTTACTGTAATTTTTTAATTCCATTAGAAGTTGTTAGTATTGAACGTATAAATAGACTATTTTTATTTTTTTTTTATTTGTTTTTGTATTACAACTACCCTTAGCGGGGTAATAAGTAATAGTGATACATGCTACATAAAGGTGGAATAAAGAGTGGAGAAACCACCCATTGGTAGTACTCCATATAGACTGTTATGATCACTTGCAACTAGTCTTGACAGTTAACATTTCAGAGTAGGTCTGGGGGCCAACATCTTTTCAGCCTTCTAATAGGGTTGCTAGGAATCTGGAGAGACCGGAAGATCAGGGGTTCCATACCTACTCAGAACCTTGATTTATTCAAACGAGAGGTGGAAAACAACTGAGCATCTCAGTTAAGATGTTAAGCCCTAGACCCCGAGCCTGTATGATGTCAGGTACTCGTTAAAAACCTCTAATCTAAATACACTAAAATTAGACAAAATGAAGGACTTTCAATGTAGAATCAAACCGGTTTTTTTTTTCATCGTAAAATAACCTCTTCTCATTTAATATCAAAACTATATGTTTTTTTTTCTTACTCGATCCAGTTTCCCACTCATTTTTAAATATATTTGACCTTTCTTAATTTTTTTATGTGAGAGACAGTAAATCTTGTAGACAATTTATTTAAAGACTTCATTTTATCCAAAAGTGAGCTTCAACTTCCACTCAAAGACCTAGTGACCAACAACTGTATAATGTGTCATTCAATGACCTAATGAGCAACAACTGTATAATGTGTCATTCAATGACCTAGTGAGCAACAACTGTATAATGTGTCATTCAAAGATCTAATGAGCAACAACTATATAGTGTTTCATTCAAAGACCTAGTGAGCAACAACTATATAGTGTTTCATTCAAAGGCCTGGTGAGCAACAACTATGTATGTTGTCATTCAAAGGCCTAGTAAGCAACAACTATATTGTGTCTCATTCAATGACCTAGTGAGCAACAACTACGAGTATATAGTGTGTTATTTAAAGACCTAATGAACAACAACTAAATAGTGTTTCATTCAAAGACCTAGTGAGCAAAAACTATAGAGTATGTCATTCAAAGGCCTATTGAACAACAACTACATAGTGTGGTCTTCACAAACTCCTTAGATAGATAGAATTAAAAACCGATGCCCTCGCGGGTTAAAGCGTCAGCCTTTACGGTCTTTTTGTCTGATCGGACATTTGGGTACAATCACTCAGATCAGTGTCAAAGACTCATTAACTTTATTACACAACTCTTAACTATGTTAGTTATTTAAAACAAATAGAAAAACACTCGTATTTTTTTTTAAAAAAATTAGCATTCAATGAATTCAAAGGGTAAAAAAATGAATGAAAATAGTAAACTTATACATTATCTGTTTAACACTTCAAAAAATATATAGAACCGACTGTTGTTATTGTTATTAGAGTGTTAGTTCTACTGTCATACAACGACAATTAATCGTTAAAGATACTTATTATAATAAAATATATTTTTAAAATTTAAAACAATATGAAGAATTTGCTTTGTCATAAATAAAATTTATAACAAATAACAAATGAGCTACAATTTTAACATCCAAACACAGTAAAAGTAAAAGATTACTAGTACAGTAGAACCTTGTAGTACGAGTGATTCGCTTTACAAGCAACCATTCGTAAGAATTTGTTTCTTGTTCGACGAGTAGAAATTCGTAGTACGAGCGACCGTCTACCTCACACAACCCAACAAAGAGTTCCTATGTCGATTCTGCAAGGGTGTTCCTCCCCGTTCTCCTCCTGTCGTCATTGGTAACCAGATCATTCCCTACCAAACCCATGTAAAATATCTGGGTCTTATTTTAGACTCTAGATTAATATTCAAGCAACACCTCTATAAGAAATCCAAGCTTGGAATTTACTTGATGTATAATCTATATTCTCTTTTCAAATCAAGGAATTCTCCGATTCGGTCAAGGGCCTTGTCTATAAGGGGGTTCTTCGTTCAGCGATGACTTATGGATGCTCCGTCTGGTTTAGAGCTGCACCAACGAACAAGGCTTGTATCCAGATTGTTCAAAATAAGTGAGCCCGCCTTATATCCAGGGCTCCTTGGTACGGCCATAATGTTGATATTCAGCATGATTTGAAAATGGAATCCATAGATAGCTACATCACCCGACTTAATACCAATGAAGACAAGAAACTATCTAGTCATCCAAACTTCCTTGTACAAACTCTAAATCCTGTCGCCAACCTTCCTCAACCTCACTGAATAATTACTTCATCCAGTGACTATCTGACTACCTTTCCAGTTCATGACTAAAAGTATTGAAAACTATGACTAACAAGACCACATGACCGCGAATACGACACCATTACTGTACAGACTAACTTAATATCCGACATGAATTACTGACATTCCATGTTATAGTAGCACAGTAATCAAGCAGTAGAAGGCCTCTGGTCTGGAACTGCTAGTTACGACGTGCACTATAGTGCGCGGTTATATTCCTTGGTCGTTGGTCGTTGGTACCTCACGCAACATAGATGATCTATGTTTAAGTTTAGTAGATTAATACTGAAACATGATTATATTGCATTTATTGTGCATGATTATTTAATATTGCTTTTATTGTTCAAGCAATATTATTTATATTACATGCAATGTTTCCTCTAAACTGCGCGCATGCGCAATCGAACCCTGACCACACATTCTCGGCGTACAAAAAAATCTATCCAGCGCATACAAAAATCAACATAAACGTATTAATAAATATCTAATATTAGACATATTGATATTAATCATTAAATGTTGTTACTATTAGATCATTTATGGGTAGTAGAAATGCGAAGAAAAACTTTGTAATTAGATATTTTAAGGACAATGTGTTACAGGAAGTTGAACTATATCAGAAGCCATAGCAAACGTCATTGTGTAAAAAATGAATTTTTTAATGTGAGCAAAATGTTATGTCTGAAAGGTTTATATGTATCGTATCTTCATATAACATATAACAAGACCCTCAGCCAGGTCAAAGCAGGACTCTCACACATGACATCCACACATTCAATTTTCCCCATTTTTGTCTTTTTTTTTAGAGGTGGTATTACTCACAATGGTCCTCAGTTTGCTCAGGGAGCTTGGGTGTAATACGTGCCCTGATAAGTGAAAAAGTAAAGGGAACATTTATTACATGTACAATATTGTTTACTTTTTTGAATCGCGCTTTATATGTTTAAATTGTTTTCATACTAATTGCAATACATAAAACTGCTTTGTAATGCCAGCTTGGTCTGTGAAGGAATTAAACTCGGTCTGCGAGTTTCTACTGTAACATAAATAAGTTCTACTTTTCAGTGGAAATAAGTAACAATCGTTGTAAGTTGTAGGATAGCGACAGGAGATGCCTCCACCGACACTCCTGGTTACGTATTAGTATATTTCTTTGGGACAAGTTGGTTGTAGCCTGTGTCCGTGAGCCTTCAAACCTGACCAAGACTTCATACAGTTTAAAACAAATGACCACTTTGTAAAAATATATTGTTTATAACAAGTAGGATCATTGGTCAAATTAGTATGACACTGTTATATATTAAAGTGGGACCCAGATTAGCTCAGTGATAAACGTACTTGCCTCTGAACTGATAGGACCGGGGTTCGATCCCCACCTGGCCCTCGAATTATTCATGCGGGAGGTGAATAAATCTGAATACATTGTCCCTCGGAGAAGGACCTTAAACCGTCGGTCCCGAGCCTATACAATGTCAGGTACTCGTTAAAGATCCCTACTCTAAATATACTTGAGTTAGGTAAAATTTATGACTCCCTCTGTAGAATCAATCTTCATTGTGTGGTATCACAAAGGGCCAATTCTCGGCCTGCGTGTGTTCCCTTGTGGGACTGCCACTGCAACCTAACCTAACCTGTATATTAAAGTTGTTGTATTGGTGGATTCATGGGCCATTATGAATTACCTCATTAGAGCTTACAGTCTTTTACACTCTTGCATTAACGGTGCATTCACAGAAGTAAAAATGGAAACTTGATAAAGTTGATTGATACCGGTGCTTTCAAAGTTCAAAGTTAATCGAAAGTTTACCTTATAAATTAAAGTTATTTGCAGCTGGTCCATTCATGGATCATTTTCGAATGTCATCAAATCTAATTTCAATCAAATAGAATGAAGTGGTTTCCTACCGACCTTTTTCACCGGTCATACATAAGGACAATCTGATAGTCGAAAGATGACAATGTTCTAGTATGGCCATTTATAGGTCTTACTAGAATGACAACTTGATAGATTAACCAGCTCTTTCATAGGTCATGTTCATACTACAATGCTAACCTGATAGATTAAAAAAGTTTTACCGGTTCATTCGCAGGTCATGGTCATACTAGAATGACAATCTGTTGTATTAAAGACGTTGAACCAGTTCATTAACAGATCATGGTCATACTAGAATGACAACTTGATATATTAAAGTTGTTTTAACCAGTTCATTCACATGTCATGGTCATACTAGAATGTTAACCTGATAGATTAAAAATGTTTTAACCAGTTCATTTGCAGTTCATGATTATACTAGAATGACAACCTGATATATTAAAAATGTTTTAACGTGTTATTTCTTAGGTCAAGGTCATACCACAATGACAACGTGACATATTAAAATTGTTTCCAACTGGTCCATTTATAGGTCATAATATAAAAACAAATCTATAGTTTAAAGTTGTTTCTACCCATCCATTCATAGAGAATACTAGAATTACAACCTGACAAATTAAAGTTGTGCCGACCAGTTCATTCATAGGTCAAACTATGATGACAACCTGACGTATTAAAACTGTTTTAAGCAGTTCATTCATTGATCATGTTCATACTAGACTGACAAGGAGACAGAAAAAAAATTATTTCAACCTCTTAACTCGATTCATTCATAGGTTGCGCTAGAATGACGACTTACAGTTTAATGTTGTTTACAACTGGTCCATTCATAGTTCACACTATAAAAACAGATCTATAGTTCAAAGTTGTTTACCGATCCATTTATTGGTCAAACTAGAATGACTATCTTATGTTTGAAATTAGGTACAAGACAAAGTAAAGAATATGATTGATTAAAAGAGTTGCAAAAAATTGAAAAGAAAAAACGATCAGACAATCAGCGGCTTAATTAGAGACTTTTCATTAGGCATTGGTTTTATATTTTTTAATCCAAAAAATAGTTGTTTAATGTTGTGAAATGTGGATGAAATTTGTAAGTATGAAATAATGTTGGATTCATCAATAAAGATTTTGTTATGTAAAGAAGACAGTTGTGAAATAGATAATGTTTTATTTTGATTTATACTTGGGACGGTTGGATTTTTATTTTTAAAAGTGTGCTAGTGGTGAGAGAGGAAAAGTCTTGCCTCCCACGCAGCAGATTCTCGCCAGTGCTCCTGTGAATGTGACGTCAGCCCGAGGCGGGCATCGATCGGGCACACGGGCCGGTGCAACACCCTCGCTGCGGCCTATTTATAGAGGAGCACTCTATCCATCCTCCGACCGTGTCTCCATTTAACGGGCTTCACCTTCCCACTCAAAGACCTGCTCACCAGCGACCACCACCCAAAACCACATATTACTCCTATTCAAAGACTCATTAAATCAACTCTTATATGTATTTCTTATTTAGAAAGAAAGAAAAAAATACGGCAGACTCATCTTCTTTTCCATGAAATAATTCTTTTCTTTTTATTCTGAAGTAAAAAAAAAAAAGAGCAAACTCAATGGCTCATTAGCATGACGATGTAGTCATCTGTCTTTGTTACTCAAAATAGAAAACAAACTGTTATTATTTTACATAAAATTGCTCCTACAACAATAGGAAAATGAAAAAAACTAGTTTCTCAACAAAAGAAATTTTATCGAAAAACAACACTATTTCTCGAGATGTTGAGTAGACTCCTACACTCAGAAAAAAGTTTTGTTAATTGATATTGTGAAATAGAAATAAATCAAATTGATCACAAATGAGTTTAAAGTAATCATATATGTAATGTGAAGTCAATGAAATTGATAATAGCTTTTCTTATAGTAAAGATGAGTGTAAACCACTCCACCATTCCAAAGTTCCCTTTGGAGTAAAACGTAAACAAATAGACGTTTTTACAAGGTTTTTTTTTATAATAATTATGTTGATAATAAAATAGAGTAAAAGTGATATCTTTGAGTCCATATTGAAACACGTTTGTTGCAATTATGAGGTTGCTATCAATTGGTTACTCACAAGCTCATAAGGAGATTATATCATATCATAATAATGATAATGATATTTTCATAAGAGATAAGGTTATTCTAAAACAAAAGACATTGTATCGAAAAACAACACTATTTCTCGGGATGTTGAGCATCAGAGAACTGTTTTCTTCTGCCTCAACTTGTCGTTAAAAAGAACACATACTGTTCGAAACAAAATGAAATTATTCATAAATCAACTTTTCCCTCCTTATGAATAAATAATGTAACGTTATCAACAGAATTATTATAGAAAGAAAAACCTTATAAAAACGTCTATTTGTTTACGTTTTACTCTGAAGGGAAACTTTGGAGTTGTGGAGTGGTTTACACTCAAGTTTACTATAAGAAAATATTCTATCTATCTCATTGACGATAACATTACAAACCTGATTTAATTAATATCACCATCATGTAAACGTACCATAAAAATCATTCGTGATCAATTTGATTTCTTGATTTTTTTCTATTTTACATTGTCAATTCTGACCATGATTATAATGGTAGTATAATCATCGCTAATTCTTACGCAGAATCATAAAAGTAACCACAGATAGAACTTAACAGTTATCAATTTTAGTGTTGTATTTTCTCGTTCAATATTTAAAATTAGTGAAATTTTAATGATGTAATATTACACTGATAACCTGAAATTTATAAAAAGATATTTAAGTTCAAAATCGTTGAAGAGGAACGTACAGAGTAAAGAAACGCACTTACTAACTAAAATTTTTGGAAAATCCGTCTTCAGGAGAAAATAAAGAGGGATACCAAACACGCGGTAAACGTAACGGAAGGAAACCCGGCAGGTGGGTATGAACCCTTCCATTGCGTCTCCAGTCTGCTTAGCCACTCTTTCTCTTTTCTCCTGAAGGAGGACTTTCCAAAAAATTTTATAACTAAATGTGTTAATCTTCTTCGATTTTGAACTTGTATATGTTCAGTTTGTATCATCTTTCTTATTTTATAGTAAATGATAAGATATTTAAAGATTTAAAAGGTGAGTTAAAATTAGTATTAGTTTCAACATAAAATCAATTAAAGAAGCATACGTTGATCAAGTGGATTAAGATTTGCCAAACGGTATGACAGCACATTGTTTACATCCCTCTCGATCGACTCTCACTAGCCACAAGTAGGCAGATATGATGTAAAATAGATTTAGTGAAGCTTGAATAGCATCAATTTGTGAAAATCTCAAAATATATTCTTTTCGTAGTCACTTTACTTTATTCAAACTAACTAGCAATATGAGCATGTCCATGTTAAGGAGTGAAAAAGCATTCTTTACATTTATTGGGTTCATACGGCTAAAATTAAAGATGTTATGGAAATGTTCTTTAACATAAAAAAAATTATTACCTATAAAAAATCGGTGTTGGTAGGAAATATTATAGAATCCTCGCTGATTAAATTTAATATATCAAATATTATCAATGTTAATGACAGTTTGTTCAAAGTTGACGCAGTTCTAACTTGCTTCCGTCTTTTTCCCCCATTTCATATTCTGGTTTGATCATAGATTGTTATTTCATGTGTTAATGTGAAACCTTGTATATATATTATATTCATATTGTATATATAATATTATTATGATTATATTATATATAATTTATATATCCATATGTTGAACTCTCCTGATGGCGGTTCAACCAAAAATTAGAGACAGTAAGTGTGTTTGTTCCTTTGTTCTGTGTTTGTGATTTATCATCAAACGTTGTTATCCTTTTGGATCGTTTTCCTGTTTACAATATATATATATATATATATATATATATATATATATATATATATATATATATATATATTGGGTTACTAGTCATTGCGTCTACAACGTGCTTGGTCTCCCTTTCTCTTTTCTCCTGAAGACGGATTACCCGAAAATTTGAGTCTGTAAGTGTGTTTCTTTTACTTTCTGTGCTACCTATCTTTAAGTTTAAACTGTTTTATATATATATATATATATATACAATTTTTCGTTGGAAATACGATCCAAAACGGACAAATATAGTTCAATATCTCTCCTGAAGACGGTTCAAACCGAAAATTAGAGACTGTAAGTGTGTTCTTTTGATTTCTCTATGTTTCTTTGTCTATATTGAACTATATATATATATATTAGTGTATATTGGCAGCAGATTCTCTTGTAAACATATTTTATTAAAGTAGACGGCGGAATTTTTATTGAATGCGGAAGCTGCCGTCTACTTTAATATATATATAAACTAGAATTTAAAAAGAACACATAGAAAGGAAATCACTGAACTCACTACTATATTTCGATGTCCTCGTCTTCAGGAAAAGAAGTGAATCGCTCCAAAGGCTGATAACGACTGCCTATATATATATATATATATATATATATATATTATATTCATACATAAATGCATTCAGAATCAACCCGGTCATATTGCTTGTCTACAAAAACAAAATGGGTACCAATGATCGAATGAGCGACACTTACCCTAAATAGCAGCTTTTTTTATGTAGGATATTAGAAATATTATGACCAATACGCGGACGAATGTTTTTAAATAGCTAAATTGTAAGATGAGCTTGTTTGAATTACCTTGTTCGATCTGAGAGTAACCTTGCCACCGCAGCGAGCGCAACAGCGAATGGAGCAGTAGTTGCAGACGTGTCCCACACCGTCAGCGAACTTCGTCTTAAGGCAGATGTGACAAGTGGCCTCCAGCTCCACGCCTGCCTTCTTGTGTTGTTCACTGCGCTGTCGAATCGTCTCCTCTAGCACCTCCACTTCGTCTTGCTTCCGCCTAAAACCCCAACAATTAGTCTTCCACAATACTCTTATCATTTTGTAAAATAGAAAAATATACAAAAAATATGCAAGCCATTTTCATTAAATATCTTAAAATAATATTAAACACATAATCTACCGCCTTACCTCGTACATTACTACCGTAGCTCGAAATGCCGGCATTTCGTGTTGAAGATGGGTGACACCCGAAACTGGTCCAAGAGCTACGGCAGTAATGTACGAGGTAAGACGGTAGATTATCTGTTTAATATTAATAATGCTAACCTCTGTGGTAATGATGAAATGCAAGAAATATCTGAAAATCGTTATCACCATAGGTTTTGAAACACAGAGGTATTACTAACCATCATATTATTATAAAAATCTGCAATAAATAATTTAATTTTTTTAGAGTTAAATTAGTTTTAATATTAACATAAAATAATTTTTCCATGCTTGAATATTACCTAAGAACAACATATCAGTGAATTACTCTGTATGACGTAGTGCATCATAAAGTGGGACTGATAATTGTTGAATCCTGCATATAAGTACTTATTAAAAAAAATAGTGCTAAAATGCTTAAATTTCCCATTAATATTATTGGTCTTATCTTACTTATTATCTGGTTTTATATAATAAATATTTAAATTTAGGTACATATTGGCACTGATTAATTGGTATTTACATCCAGATTCCTTCGACAATTATCATCGTATTTAAAGTTGCACAAAGTGCAAAACTGATTGGGAGCTACAACACTGATTCAAGAGGTATGACAGATTTTTATAATAGTATAGTGCACTTTAGTTATATATATATATATATATATATATATATATATATATATATATATATATATATGTTCAAACCAGATGATAAATGAGAAAAAAGACTAATATATTTCAACCGTATCAAGCGGTCTTTGTCAGAGTCAAATACCAACTGAGTATTACATTTCCATTCTTAGTATACAATAAAGGGATAGTTTAGCTTAGTGGCAACGTTCTCTGGTCTCTGGACAGGTAGATCTGGGGTTCAATACCTGGCTCCTGGGGTTCAATACCTGGCTCTTGATGTATTACGCGAGAGGTGAAATAATCTGAGCAAGTTGTCCGCCGTCGTAGAGGATGTTAAGCCATCGGTTTTAAACCTGTACGATATCAGGTACTCGTTAAAGATCCCTATTCAAATAGATTTGGCTTAGGCAAACTTTAGGACTCCCAATGTAGAATTTTCATTGTTTGGTATCACAAAGGGCCAAGATCCGACCTATGTGTGATCTTTTGTGAGACTGACCCTCCAACCTAATCTAGTCTAACCTAATATGCAAAAATAAATACACAGAAAGGCTTATAGTTGATTAGGTTCTTCAGAGGGAGACATAGAAATACATAAATCACTCAAAATCTATTAATATAAAAACCATTGTCCTTCTTTGTCCCATAAAAATTCCTGTGTCCTTCGTTTCCCTACAAATTTTCCCTAATGTAAAAATAAAATTTTAAAACTATATTTCATATATTATATAAAAAAAATTATTAATATATAAGACATTGTGTTTTAGGCACAATTTTTTCATCGGAGTGAAATACCAGCTCACTTGTTGGTGTCCCAACTCAGTTGGGATTTGACTTTTGACGAAAACCGCGTGATAAGGTTGAAACATATTAGTCTTTTTCCTCATTTATCATTGTGGTTTGAACATTTATATATATATATATATATATATATATAACAGATTCAATAATATATCGACCGTTTGATAGAATAGGTGTGTTCTCTAATCGGGGTTCGGTCAATCCATATTTCTTCTTATATAAACCCAAATATATATATAACAGATTCAATAATATATCAACCGTTATATAGAATAGGTGCGTTCTCTAATCGGGGTTCGGTCAAACAACCGGATTGACCGAACCCCGATTAGAGAACACACCTATATATATAATATATATATATAAGAGAGAGAGAGAGAGAGAGAGAGAGAGCAATAAAAAGCACACATTTGACGGTTGGGTCTCCAACCGTCTCTGAACCAGTGCGCTTGGTTTTTCTCTCTTATCTCTGCAGAAGACGGTTCAAACCGAAAATTAGAGACTGTCAGTATGTGCTTTTAATTTCTCTATGTTTTTTTCTACATTGAACTATATTTGTCCGTTTCGGATTGTATTTTCATTGAAAAAGTGTATATATGTATATAAGAGTTCAAAGTCAAAGAAGAGTAACACGCAGAGTAAAGAAACACACTTACGAACACAGATTTCGGGCAATCCGTCTTCATGGAGAAAGAGAAAGGGAGACCAGGAACGTTGTAGACGCAACGACAAGAAATCGAACAACCTGCAAGAAAGCGTCTACAACGTGTTGGTCTCCCTTTTTCCTTTCTGCTGAAGACGATTGCTCGAAAATTTGAGTTCATAAAGTTTGTGTCTTTACACTGTGTGTTACTCCTCTTCGAGTTTGAACTCGTATTGTGTCCAGTTTGGATCGTCTTTCCGATTTTTAAGTGAATATTATATAGAAATACAAGCAATTAGATAAAACGTTTCCACGACCTAAATAAACTAAAATTAGAGAAAAAATACACATACAGGAGCTTAGAAAACTCACTACTATATTATAACTTCGTCATCATTAGGTAAAAAGATGTGAGTCATTTCAAAAACAAGCGTGAACTTCCAATAAACATATACTTATACATGCATTATACATATAAATTTTTATATATCTAAAATATGATATATATATATATATATATATATATACGTTGATATATCTGGAATATATGATTCATACTTTGATATATCTCAAATATTCCATATATACTTCCATGTATCCGAAATGCATTATATTTGCTTTGATCTGTCTGATTTGTGATATATCTACATTGTTTTTGAGTACTTCAGAGTAATCAAAAACAAAGGCACTTAAAGTACCTGAAATATTACATATATATATATTGTATGTCCTCAAAAAAAAAAAAAAAAAAAGCCATTCTTGTAACGATACCATGAATGTTTTTCTCTAGCTTGTGTTTGAACCGAAAATACAGAATTGCAAATTAAAAAAAAAAAATAATTATTAAAATTAAATAAATAGTAAATTTATAGTACAAAGAAAAAATTGGATATTATTATTTATTTTTTCATTATATATATATTCAATTCTTATATAATAGAAGACTATTTAATAATCTAAATGTTTTGACTCGATGAAATAATATATGAAACATAAATATATACTTGAGACATTTTGAAAGAAAAAAAGAATAAAAATTATTGGAACCATATGAAAAATAATAAACTGATAGCACAAATCAATGGCCAAAAATTATAATTTAACATATATTTTATTTTTATTTTTCTGCTGGCTGTTATCTCAGTTCTATCAAGATTTGAAAAGCGGATGGCATCCATCCAAAATAGTTTGTTAAAAACAAGCCACTAAATGCATTATCATCAATGTAAAACCATTTGTAAATACATATGTACTAGGCAGTGAATTAAAATATTTGTCGCTTTCAGGGCAAACAAAGTTAAGCCAAAATCTTATACAGTTTCCACATACTATAAGGAAAAAAAAACTGGCAAACCTTCAACAGTGCTAATGGTTTACGCAATGAACTTTTCACTTAATTTACTAAAAAAAAAAAAAAAACAACCAGCATATCCAAAGAGAAATAAATATTAAAGTTTCTTTTAAAATTATTAATTTATATAAAATTATATTCTTAATTGTGAGAATGAAATCTACAGAAAAAAAAAAAATATTCAAATATCTTAAAATGATTTCTAACTATATTATTAAAAGTAAATAAAAAGCAGATGGTAGACAGTTTTTAGTAAAATCATTAAGTTTTCATGCATTTTTTCATTACCACAGAGGTTAGTATCATTAATATTAAAATTATAGTAATCCGTCTTACCTCGTACCCTGCTGCTGAAGTTCTTAGACCGGTTTCGGGCGTCACCCATCTTCAACAAGATGGGTTGATCAGTTCTTGTTGAAGATGGGTGACGCCCGAAACCGGTCTAAGAACTTCAGCAGCAGGGTACGAGGTAAGACGGATTACTATAATTTTAATATTAAGTTTTGTTTAACTCTTATCATAGTTATTTCGATAACTTTTGCTACAAGAACTGCTATAAAATTTATTATAACTCTTATTTTAGCAACTTTTAAACTGGAGATAGAGTTGTTCTTATAAGATATCAACATTCCTAAGATATTATATTTCATTAGGAAATTTAAAATATTAGTAATAAGGAAAAAAAATCCAGTTACTTCAGACACTCTCTCAAGAATTATATATTGAATATATTTTTATTATAAACAAAGCATTTTTGATAACTTCAAGTACATCAGTTTATAAAACAAATTCATTATTCATAAGCTTAATAACACTTCTACTTTATATCAGTTGACTGTTGTTGTTAATATATAACAGTAATCTGTTTATGTTATTACCTATATATTATATATACAATGTAAATATGAATATTGAATATGTATCCAAAGTTTATTTATCTCAACCTCATATATTCTACACTATTTCTCACTATCAAGGCTTGGTAGTGAAAAATAATACTCAAAAAAAAAAACACCTTTAAGTCAAAGTTTCGCCTATATTTCATGATATTTTCAGGGATTCGTATTTTTCTTTTGGGCCCATCAGGGAGTCTTCCATTTTGTGAAAGCTTTTACGTTATAGTAAATAAACAAACAATGTAAAGTCTATCAGCAAATGTGAAGTAGAAAAGTCCTGAAGATGGCCTTTATGAAATAAATTATAATGAAAAATAATGAAGTTATATATATATATATATATATATAAACTTTAGTTTTGTTTCTATTCCACGGTCGATACTTTTATCGATATATATATATATATATATATATATATATATATATATATATATATTTATCAATGATCAAACCAAAATATGAAAATGGGAAAACAAGACTAAGATCTTTCAACCGTAACAAGCGGCCTTCGTCACTTCGTCAGAGTCAAAAAGCTAACTGTTGGGTTTTGGTTCAGTTGAGTTTTTCACTCTGACAAAGACAGCTTGTTACGGTTGAAAGATCTTAGTCTTGTTTTCCCATTTCCATATTGTGGTTTGATCATTGATGGTTATTTGACGTGATTATGTGAAATCTTTTTATATATATATACAAGATTTAACATAATCATGTGAAATAATAATCAATGTTCAAACCACAATATCAAATAAGAAAAAACGATTAAGATCATTCAACCACAAAAAACCCAGTCGGGTTTTTGATTCTCACAAAGACCAATTGTTGAAAGATCTTAGTTTCTTTTTCCTATTTCATATTGTGGTTTGATCATTGACATATATGTATATATACTTCATTATTTTTTTTTTTAATGGAGGTTTGCTCAAGCATCACAGAATTCTCAAAATAATACCTTTAAGCCAACGTTTCATATATATTTCTGGCCATCTTCAGGACTATGTATTTCACATTTGCTAATAGACTTGACATTGTTTGTTCGTTTTCTAATCAACTGCAGCGCACCTACAATGTACTTACTTATTTACTACAACGTAAAGTCTTTCATAAAATGAAAACACCCTGAAGGACCCAAATTAAAAACAGACACTTACAGTCTCTAATTTTTTGTTTGAGCCGTCTTCAGGAGAGATATGAGAGGGAAAGAAAGGGCACCTGTTCGGTGACGGTTGGAGACATCCAACATTACAACACAGGTTCTGGGTTAAAAGGAAAAAAAATTTGGAGTGGCCTACACTCAACGTTACTATAAGTGAACTTAATATAAAACTTTTTGGGTATATAATATATCATGGCTCATTCAGGTATAATATAAATGTCCAAATGGGACTGGTTTATTAGTCTTCCTGGATGTAGTAAGAATAGTGATTGATCCATTTACCAATATGTATGCTTTTTTGCGATATTACAGCACTGATGCATATAACATCATTAGTATAACTAAACAGTATCAACATTTTAGAAAAGTAAAAATGCAGATTTCGTATTACAAAATAATCTCTTACAGGAGAATATGGCTTTTGCTCCAATAGCCAGTGAATACGAGTATCTTACATAGTTTATCTGACCTCCTACTACAATGAAGATTTAAGACAAAGTTTTCCATTTAGAACTTTAAAATATTCCTATTTCTTCTAAAAAAATATCAGATACATGTAAGAAAAAAAGTCGTTTTAAGTTCATTTTTAAATTAAGATCTAGGATATTTCATTTATTATTTCTCAAATTATGTTTTCAAATTTGAATTTGCAAATTTAAAAAAATTATAATTAGTAAAATTAAATAAATAGTATATTTATAGTACAAACCTAAAGATAAAGATAAAAAAGTATGTTATACATTTTTGTCTTTAATAAAATTATTGTACTGGGAATTTTATAGCAAGCAAATGTTTTTTTAAAAAACACTTTTTTTTCTTTAATAAAAGGTTTCCCTTTACTGGATCAGAGTAAATTAAAATTTACTCTGATCCAGTGATATCTTTTTCCTGTGTGCTGTACTCTGTTATAAGGTTCCTGCAACAATATATTGAGAAAAAATATATTACTAATTAACCATGATGGATAATTGCTCCCAAAACAATTGGCCTCATCTCAATATGACGCCCATTTTTGTGTAAAATATCAATTTGATCCATCAAAGATTCTGGAGGGTAGGGTGGCCACAAACTTTAGATGCATACTCCACCCATCCACCAACAGACAGACACACACACACACACACACACATTCACACACATATATATATATATATATATATATATATACATACATACACCACATATTTTGAACATAGGTTTTTAATTTTACTAAGCCAGCTGCGATAGCCTCGTTGAATTCACCGGTTCTCGCTAGATGCCCTGAAATAAGTAATACTGGTGTGGTTAACATTTGTATGAACACTGTGCGCTGTATACATGTAATGTTGGGTCTAGGATGATTTGTCTAAAACAATTTGTCTAAAATACAATTTGTCTAAATCAATTTGTCTAAAACAATTTGTCTAAAGGACGATTTATCTATAAATAATTTGTCTAAAATCCAATTTGTCTAAAAACTGACAATTTAGTAGTGAATAAGAAAAAGAGGCAGTAATTGGTGTATAATATTCAACTATACCTTCCGATCCATGTGTCCAACAGACACATTCCCAATAGACGGAATGGTCGACGTCCTCCAATTTTTCGTCATGGTATATGTAATACGTATTCTTTAGTGCTTGATAATTTACCTAAAACTAACAATTCGGTCGAAGGATGGCACCGTAGATTTGAAACATGGATTAAATCAAGATTTTTGATGCAAAGAATTAGGATAAGATTTAGCTGGTCCAGCCCAAGGAGTATATGGCTTTTAATCCGGCCAGCTGAGACCTTTGAGAAATATGACATTTATTCCTTTAAAGTCAAGTTAAAGATCCACTACTACCTGGACTGTAATAATACTGTGACCTTGGACCGTATGGTCACTCACTTGATTACTGAAATTATATGGGATAATCTTTTGAGAAGGATTTGAAGAATATCATCTGTAAGCCCCCTTATTTACCAGATTTCCTTCCAATTATTAGTTTTGTGTACTGTAGTTTTTTTCTTTGTAAAGTACTTACATTATTTATCAAATTTTTTGTTATTTTTGTAGTTGTTTCTATTATTATTATTATTATTAATGGTAGTAGTAGTAGTAGTAATAGTAGTATAATTTTTATCATCGCTATCACTACTGTATGTTTATTTCATTATTTACAAGTACCATATTGTTCAAACGTATGGGGCATACAAAATTTCACCATGTTAACTTTTTATCTTAAAGTTTTAGACAAATTGTTTATAGATAAATTGTCCTTTAGACAAATTGATTTAGACAAATTGTTTTAGACAAACTCGCCCGTTCTCTGTAATGTTACTCCTTCAGTAATGTTACTGCTTAAGTAATATTACTGCTTAGTAATGTTACTGCTTAAGTAATATTACTGCTTAGTAATGTTACTGCTTAAGTAATATTACTGCTTAGTAATGTTACTGCTTAAGTAATGTAACTTCTTAAGTCATGTTACTCCCTATGTAATGTAACCCCATAAGATTCTGGACTGTAGCGTGGCCACAGACTTTGGATACATACTCCACCCACCCACCAACAGACACACATACACATACACACACACACGCACACATACAAACACACACACACTCATATCATCAAATAAACTACATAAAACGACTTCTGGGACCACAGGACATGTAATTCCGTCAAAATCTTGAGATAGATTTTTTCACGTTCACTATACTATACTTATAGTAAAGTGAAAATAAGATTAAGAAATAAAATTTTGAGCGACGAAAGAAACATTTAAGTATAAAATAAGGAATAATAAAACAAATAAGTTAAAGGATACAGAGGGAAAACAAAGTAGGTGATAAAGAAATACATGGATACTCGCTGTCATACTGAGCTTTCCTTATCAATTTATTTATCACCTACTTTAGTTTTTTCTTTGTTCTCCTTTAATTTATTCTCTTTTTCTCTTTTTTTCTATTCCTTATTTTATATTTTGTAGTTCTTTTTCCATCTAAAAATTTATTTCCATTCCTTAACTCTATATACTTATTCAATATTGCCTAATTTACTTTTTAAACAAACATATGCAAGGCAACACTGGTGCTGTTTGACGTTGATATACGAGTATATATATATATATATATATATATATATACCGATTAAATGAAACGATTCTACGAACTAAATAAACTACAATAACATAAAAAAGACACAGAAAAAAAACAGAAACTCACTACTATATTTCAATGGCCTCATCATCAGGATGATAGAAACGAGGCCATAATTAATGAGGTCGGAATAATGAATTGAGTTTTTTTGTGTTTTCTCTTTTAAACGTGTTAAAACACGTGAAATAACAATCAATGATTAAACCACAATATGAAAAGGGAAAACAAGACTAAGATCTTTCAACCGTAACAAGCGGTCTTCGTCAAAGTCAAAAACCCAACTGAAACACTAGATGCACGACATATACATATATATGTATACAAATTAATAATCAGCAATAACTCTGATATAATATATGAATTAAACACCCCAATAAACAATTATATATTAATTACAATGCTCTAAGGTCTTTCGTTACAACATCATCAGAGAGCTAAATGAACCAAACAAAAAATATAATAACAAGTTAACCTGGTTGATTGAAGGCTTCAGGATTGCTGGCATCCCTGTCTAAGTTTAATGTTCCTTAAAAAAAAAAGTAAGCAAATCAACACTTCTTCAATTTAGGAACATTAAATTCAGACAGGGATGCCAGCAATCCTGAAGACTTCAATCAAACAGGTTAACTTGTTATTATATTTTTTGTTTGGTTCATTTGTAGTAACGAATCTGAAGATGTTGTAACAAAAGACCTTAAAGCATTGTAATTAATATATAATTGTTTATTGTGGCGTTTAATTCATATATATAACAAGATTTCACATAAACACGTGAAATAACTCTGACGAAGACCGCTTGTTACGGTTGAAAGATCTTAGTCTTGTTTTCCCATTTCTTATTGTGGTTTGATCATTGATATATATATATATATATATATATATATATATATATATATATATATTTATATATTTAACAAGATTTCACAACAAACAAGTGAAACAACAATCAATGTTCAAACCACAATAAGAAATGAAAAAAAAAGACTAAAATCTTTTCACTGTAACAAGCGGTCTTCGTCAGAGTCAAAAACCAAACTGAGCTCTGTTTTTACTCTGTCAGAGACCGCTTGTTACGGTGGAAAGATCTTAGTCTTTTTCCCATTATTTATTATGGTGTAAACACTTTCATTTTCACTTTTTTTGTATTCACCAAATTAAATATCTTTTCTTTTATTTGTATATAAACACTACTTGATAATATAGAAACAGGTGAACTATAAATGCAATATTCTTTAGCTCAGGTCTCCCTACATGCATATTACATTCTTTAATATATTTATATATCCATTGATTAGGGTTCCGAGTTATTTTAGAAACTCTGATGACCTCGTTCCCCCACAATACAATGTTATTTCCTTATTGAAGGAAGAAAATTCTGCATTGTATACTGTAACATTGTACATTTTTCTATTTGTTTACTTTCCTCATCGTGTTTTTTGTTTTCTGGTTTTTGATATTCTGTGGATACACATTTTTCAATGTTGCTTATAATATTTTAATTCTTAAAAAATTCTTTTTAGCTCTGATAATAACATAATAATAATGTGATGATAATAATAATAATTACTAGTAGTTAATGTTAATCTAACTAATTAATACTAATAATTAATATTACTAATAATGATAGTAATACTTCCTTCTATAAAGTAATAACATCGTACATTTTGTAAGTCTCGTTTTTTGGATTGTTCCTCATTATGTTTTTACTTTCTAACACTTGATACTTTGTGAAGGAATTTTTTCATAATTGTTTATAGTATTTCTAATTTTCAATACATTCTTTAAGGCATTGAGAATACCAGATAGTCATGGACAAAGCAATAACTTGAAATAATATGTTATTAATTTGGACCTAATCTGTGATAACTAAACTAGTACTTTGAAAAATTGTGGTCAGGAAGCTATATCAATATATTATATATGTATATTATATATATAACTGTAGTATATATAATACTTATATATTATATGTATATATACAGTACTTGTATTATATATGTATATATACAACTATAGTTTATCGGGACTCGGTCAGTTCTTCAGGTAAAAATTAAACTCTCATTGCCAACGTTTCGTGTTTAATTAAATTCGTTTCTTTATTTAAAACCTTTTTCATAGGCCTACAAAAACAGAGGAAATATAAGAAATAATACAATCATTCAAAAATTAAACATACATAAAAGTACAATTAGTTACAATTAAGAAATTGCAATAGAAATTTTGACTATAGGTTAGTGGGAAAACTTACAGAAGTATAAATTTTGAAACAGAAAAGCTAAGTATTACATTACAAATTATTTTACAAAGAAAAATAGTATGTGGATTTTAACAACAACTGTAATCTGAATGAACACCTGCCACTGAACTGAAATAACCAAGCAAGGTAACCAAATTTCACCAGACAACCAAAAAGACACTAACACAATTTTTCATCTATCAACAATGTTTAACTTAACACTCCCGAATAAATACTATTTAAATTTGAAATGTCACTTCTGTAGTTAATGGATGACTGGTCTTTTCTAATATATAACATTTTCAGAGTTTTCATTCTCTGTTCATCCATTTGGATGAATGTTAATTTACTAATTAAGTTGAATCCTGTTAGCAGGAGGTTAGTTCGTAGGATCGAATCTCTCAGTCTTAAGATCGTGAATGCCGAGACTGCGGTTACGAGTAATTTTAATGATATATATATATAAACTTTAACACATAGGAAAGAACACAGAAAGTCACTACCGAACTCCCTTCAATATTTCGACATCCGTCATCATCGTAAGTTTGAGACCTAAATTAATTGAGACAGAAAATAAAGATATTCAAAGCAGTTAAAATAAAAGAGTTGAAAAGAAGTAAGAATTAATAGAGAAAGTATAGTTAGAAATAAAAAAAGTAAGTATTAAAGATAAGAAAAGAATAAGTATAAGCCAAGTGACATGTTAGGGGGCCAGAGTAACTCAGTGGCTAACGTACTCGCCTCTGAGCTGGTAGTCCGTGGTTCGATCCCCACCTGGCCCTCGATTTATTCACCCTTGAAGTGAATAAATCTCACTACGTCATCCCACAGAGAGAACGTTAAGCCGTTGGTCCCGAGCCTGTACGATTTCAGGTACTCGTTAAAGATCCCAACTCGAAATGCACTCGAGTTAGACAAAATTTAGGACTCTGTAGAATCACCGATCTAATAAAACGCCGGTAAACGGCTGACGTTACCACTCGCTAGGGGATCGGTTTAAACAATAAAATAATTATGATTTTGTTGTACAAAATCAATGAGATAGTCTATATTATAAATAGATTTATAGAATATAATCAGAAAATAGAATAAGGTATCTAGGAAATACGAAAGAATAAAAATAGGCAAACAATTTAATGAAGTAATCTTAAAAGAAGGTGTGCTTCCCAAGTGTATGTATATATATACCTTATCAATCAGCTTTCTTTAGGAGCTTGAACGCAAATGAAATTAAAATCAACTAACAATACGCCTGTATATTTCCAAAATAAACATCTCTGTGTAGCTAGCCAAACCGTTCCTTATTTATTATTTTAATGTCATTAAGATAATATGAAAAAAGTTTTACTGTCTTTTACATAATAATATAAGAAGCGACAGTATACAGTTAAAAATACTACAATCTTTATATCTTATATATGTTCTTTTTATAAATATACACATATGCAGAAAAATTACAATTAACCACGTGATGTAATCAATGAAGTCTAAACTACAAGGAAAAAGAAAAACAATAGAAATAAATGCTCTGAGGCCTTTCTTTTTAAGTCATCAGAGAGCAAACAAAGTAAAAAAGCAACTTATTTTGTTGCTTTGTAACTTGTTTTCTTACTTTGTTTGCTCTCTGATGACGAAAATTGAAGGGCCTCAGAGCATTCATTTCTTCTTTTTCTTTTTCCTTGTGGTTTAGACTTCAAATACAAGAGGATTAGGTCCAAAAATTAAATGTTGTGGTCTTGGACGTAATCTTCAAGAACCAATTGACTTTGGGCATTCATTAGTCACGCAACTATATCAAGTATAACATTATTGTTTGATATATATATATATATATATATATATATATATATATTTGTAAATGTTGGTACCAGTCTTTCCTGTATACATACATTGTTAAAAATTAGACCAAATTTAGCTGAAACTTGCTTTTTCATAAGTTTCTCGAGTTTACGGGATAACGATCTTTTTACTGTATCCACAGAGGATAGTAAGTTATCAATCGACATGCTAAATGAACACATGTTTCTGCTGTCTTCAACCATTATTAAGAAATGCATGCATTTTGAAGTTTAAAGCTTTTTATAAGAAAGGTGGAATGTGTTGCTGGGGTTGGGGGGATTAAAGTTGTTTTTCTAATCGGTGAGGGTTGAGTGACCTAGGGCGTCGTTACAGCAACCTGGAAGAGACCCTAATTGGCTGGAGGCTGATTTAAACAATTTGAGAACTTTAAAACTAATTTCAAATTGTTTATTAATATATATGGCTTCTTTTTGTTAATAAGTATGGCTTCTGTTGTTCTAAGTCTATGCTGATCTCAAAAGAAAGCCATAAGATAGCCATAAAGCCTTCATTTAACAAAAAATTAACTAAACTCTTATAAGAGTTTAATGTACATCAAGGGTTTACCTGAACAATTAAAAAAAGGTTTAGGAAATAAAATAGACTGCAAATTATCCCAAAAAAAAACCTAAACACACTTAAGAATATAATATTTTCCAAATTAAAAAGTCCTGTTGCTGACAATAGTAATAGTAATGTTGTCTACTCAGTCAAATGGTCAGATTGTGAGGTATTATATATTTGACAAACCAGTCAATATTCAAAAAACAGGATCACACAGCATCTAAATGAGATTAGACATAAAAGAACAGTTTGTGCTCTAGCCAATCACGCATTGACAAAGGGACATTCGTTTGCGTTTCACGACACCAAAACTCTGGAACATGAAAAGCACACAAAAAAAAATTTAAAAGAAATAATAAACATTATGAACACACCAACTGCCTGTAATAAGAGATCTGATATATCAAGTCTGAGTTTAATTTATTCCAATCTCCTGCAATAGTTTCTATTGAACTGTTTTTCATGTTGACATTAGGGGAGCAGCTTGTTTTCCGTCACTATATGACGGAGATGTATCATGATATATATATATATAATATATATATATATATATATATATAAACCAATGATCAAACCGCAATAAAAAATGGGAAAACAAGACTAAGATCTTTCAACCGTAACTGAGTTGGGTTTTTGACTCTGACGAAGACCGCTTGTTACAGTTGAAAGATCTTAGTATTGTTTTCCCATTTCTTATTGTGGTTTGATATATATCTTTATATATGTCAGTTGTGTTTTTGACTCTGACGAAGACCGCTTGTTACGGTTGAAAGATCTTAGTCTTGTTTTCCCATTTCTTATTGTGGTTTGATCATTGATTGTTGTTTCACGTGTTTACGTGAAATCTTTATATATATATATATATATATATATAGCATTATTAAATATTCAAATATTGTTACGGTAAAACAACTTAAATAGTGAGATAACTTGGCATTTTAATATGAGATTTGTTGTTTTAAGGCCGAATATGAATTAATAATTAAATAAATATTATGCAGGCTAAATATGTTAGATTGTATAGCTTTATTATATATATGAAAGTCAACTGGCTGAAAATTATATAAGAAAGCATGATAGAAGTATATTGGACTACTTAATTAATTACATGGAACAATTCAGATGATGTTGTTAAGGCAGTATTAGGGGACGAGAATGCTATTGTCTGCCTCGTGACCTTGCCTTCGAACGGACAATGGCATTTCATTTAGACCGGCATTATCCTGAAAATAGACGCTCAGCGGAAATAAACATTGTATAATAAATTATCCAACTGCCTTAGAGGATGTCTATTAAACAGAGAGGATTAATCTAAAGATGCCAGCTTTCTCATCTAGCGAGAACATGATGGATTCTGAAAAGAGGTGTGCATTGACAGGTGACTGTGTTAGGTGCTCTGTGATTCCCCATCGTACACTGCTATATGAAACCTAAACCACGCATGCCTTTAATATAAATACTAATCTCAATAGCTAACAAAAAAAATCTATTATATAAATACACTATCCAACAAATGAATTGTTTAAAAATTCATTTTCTGAAAGTAAATTTAAAGTAATCAAAATAAAAATCAATTTCAAGAACATTATCCGACTTTATAGGACAACAGTTAGTTAGCATTCATTCTGAAGATTTCAGGTTTGCATCTTGGCAATGATCTTAAATTGTTTATGTGAGAGATGGACATTTTATGTGGGTGATGTACAACTTATGTGGGAGGTAGACAATATTTGTGGAGATATCACAATTTATGTGTGGTAAACGATTTATGTGAGTGATAGGTAATTTATGTGAGAGGTATACAATTTATGTTAACAATGAATAATTTGTGTGAGTTATGAACGATTTAGGTATAAGATAGCGCAATCATGGAATGATGTACGATTTATGTGGGACATGGATGATTTATGTTGAAGATGGACAATATTGTGTACGTGGGTAATTGAAGAGGGCACAAAGCTGTGGGCTCTGAGCCTTTACGTTAAACACCTCTCTAATAATCTAGAGTAGAGATTCCACAATATCAAAAAAAAAAAACAGTTAATGTGGCTGAATCATTACTAAAGTGGGTGATAAATAATGAATGAGTTAAATTTTAGGACCTAAAACTGTAGTAAAACGAATAAATGAAATTCAGTTTTAAAAATATGACGACAGGTCTTATTTTTGGATGAAGGAATCGAACAACAAAAGTAATTATATTTTACTTTATATTTCATTAAACTTTATTAAACTTTGGTATTAAACCAGAATACCAAGTAAAATATCCCCTTTTCTTCTAGGATATTAGGAAGGAACCTACTTACTAGTAGTGACTACTTACTGGTAACTACGTGCTACTAGGCGGGTAACAGTGGGCAGGTTACTATAAACTACCAGTACGTAAACCAAGGCTTTGCGGGGACACATCGCAATATCTTGACTCAATTGACACAACCCCTGCAATTTCGTATTTTATGAAGCATGAAAGTTTTTCTAAACTAAATATAATATGAAGAATATTATGAAGCATGGGAGTTTTTCAAAACTAAATATAATATGAAGAATATTATGAAGCATGGGAGTTTTTCAAAAAAATATAATATGAAGAATATTATGAAGCATGGGAGTTTTTCAAACCTAATATAATATGAAGAATATTATGAAGCATGGGAGTTTTTCAAAACTAAATATAATATGAAGAATATTATGAAGCATGGGAGTTTTTCAAAACTAAATATAATATGAAGAATATTATGAAGCATGGGAGTTTTTCAAAAAAATATAATATGAAGAATATTATGTAGCATGGGAGTTTTTTCAAACCTAATATAATATGAAGAATATTATGAAGCATGGGAGTTTTTCAAAACTAAATATAATATGAAGAATATTATGAAGCATGGGAGTTTTTCAAAACTAAATAGTGTTATGAAGAATATTATGGAGCATGTGAGTTTTTCAAAACTAAATATAATATGAAGAATATTATGAAGCATGGGAGTTTTTCAAAACTAAATATAATATGAAGAATATTATGAAGCATGGGAGTTTTTCAAAACTAAGTATTATGAAGGTGATTTATTTTAAAAAAAGATGTACAGTGATACCTGGAAATATCAAATTAATTCCCGCCGGAGAGGGTTTTGTTTATTGATTATTCCATGTAATGAAACACGTTTTACATGTAAACAGCGTATTTTGTTCATACCTGCCTGAAAACATCACTAAAAACTTTGAAATTGATAAAAACTTGAAAGAAATAATTTACAATCATTAAATATAACATAATAATTTAAATAAATATTAATAAAAAAAAAGAATATAATTATTAAAAAATAATAATGCTATGGTTTATAAATCAGTTGAACCACACTCTGAGTCAGCTGAATGTGGTAAAAAAAATTTTACCCTCCCTCACTTTTTTAATATGAGATTAATTATTAATTATTATTAAAAATTTGTTAATATTCAATTGGATTGCATTACATAACAATGATTGCAAATGGAAGAAAAGAAAACGAACAGGGTTTTCAGAAATGACAGAAATCATACGTTAACTTTACAAAACTTAATTTAAACGAATTACAGTACATAATTACAAATGTACACTGAATTACTGATTATTTCTAATTCTAAATTCAGTTTCTTTCTTTTTTTCTTTTTTTGGTGCATATTATGGTATATTATTTTTTTTCTTGCAAATTAATATTATTATTTTTTGCTTTCGTAACTTGAATCGCTTTTTGTAATGGTGGAACATTTCGTAGCTTGAATTTTGGTATATTGAAGTATCACTGCTTTCTTAGCAATAAATTATATCAATCATATTTTAAAAAATAGTGCCTGTTGTAAAATTAATTTATTAAAAATAGATTCAATTATTAGAATTATTCAATTTACATACATCATAAGCTTATATGGTTTAAAATTATCATATTAAACCAAATCTTAAAATTATAATTTTTATATCTATTTTCTGCAGTTCTTTTCTGGTTTTTTTTTTAAATTTTTATACATAAAACCCAATGAATATTGTAACAACTCCTAACATAAATTAATAGAAAATCTATTTATATTCAATTTAATTGTTAATTACACTTTATTTTTGTTTAATATTAAACTCTATTAACAAATAAAATAATTTAAAATATATATTCAAATTTATAATAGATAATATTTTAATTAAATATTTCAACTCCAGCAGAACTTGGAAGGAAAAATCGTGGCTAACAGCGCAAAAATTATATGTTCACAATGTGCTACGAACTTTAGAAATATAAATATTTCTATAAGGTATATTTCAAGCTTCAGTGCTAATGTTTTACAAATTATTATCCCAGCGGCTTATAATTAACTGAGCAATCCCTTTGTAATATTGAATATTCGAATGTAAACTAATTAAGTATTTATGAAAAATATACAGAGACATTGAGAAGAATATGGCTTTATTGTTTAAAATATTCAATAAAGAAATATTCATTAAATAGAATAATCTTTTAAATGATTACAACTTATTTGTAGATAAGGCTACCTACTTGCTATGATCTAACTTTGTTGACAGTAAAATTAATGCTATAATAATTACTTCATTTGTAGGTTTTCATAAGATAAAAAATTATTTATTAAAAAAGGTCAATTTATTTTAAAATAGAACCTGTTAATGAATAGGTCGAATAAATCGTAAGTCAATGGTTTAATATTAAAGTTTATATTTTTGTTTTCATTTGTAGGTACATGTTTTCAAAACTAAATATTATTATGAAGCATGAAAGGTTTTCACAACTAAATATTATTATGAAGAATGTTATGAAGCATGGGAGTTTTTCAAAACTAAATATTATTATGAAGCATGGGAGTTTTTCCAACCAAATATCATTATGAAGCATGGGAATTTTTCAAAACTAAATATTATTATGAAGAATATTATGAAGCATGGGAGTTTTTCAAAACTAAATATTATTATGAAGAATATTTTGAAACTAAATATTATGAATAAGATTTATTTTTAAAAAAAAATTAAATATATTAACATCGTATTTACGATGTAAATCTATAAATTAATGAATGAAATTAACATTTTAATCTGTAGAACTCAATTTTGATAGATTAAATAGAATTATAAAAAAAAATGAAACTGTCCTTTAGGAAACATATCAAACGATCACAAGAAAAGATCAGGCAGAAACAATACAGAACTCACTTCAATATTTCGACATCGTCGTTATGAGAATAAATTCTTCTTCTTCTCCTGATGATGACGAGTTCGAAATATTAAAGTGAGTTGTGTATACGTGTTCTTTTCTTTTAATTGCTTAATAAATATCATTATATAGATATAACACTGTTATAGTTATAATTTAATATGTTGTATATTGTTGTAGCTATATAAATAGACATATTATCTGAGTATCTGGCATTGGGGAACAACAAATTTCATCAAAATCATAACAATATGAACTTTCATTGAAATACATTCCAACTCATTGTATTGTTCTATATTAAATCCTCTCATCCTTCCTCTCCTATGGGTCCATGCCCTAAAATAATAAACTAAAAAAGATATCTATTCTGGGACGCCACACGAATTTCATTTACTTCATATAAATATTTATTCGAATAAATTACTTAACAATCAAAGTATACATCAAACTGTATCACAATTGTATAAAAAATATCAAGATAAAAAATCCCTTGAATATATTAGTTAACATTTCGACATTCACTTATCAATCATATTAAAAATATTACATTCATATAAAATTTCACTTGACAAATCTATGAAATATACGCAGGTGGCATTAATCAAATCAAATATAAAATTTAATACATAGTATCTATATTTTTCTTCTTTTTGTTCTCTATCAGTGCCAACACAATTAAAGTTTTTAATAAAAATAGTTCATTATTATTCTAAAATATATTTCTAAATATTTACATTGATATTGAAAAAATTTTTAAACATCCCCCCCTCCCCTCCAATATTTAATGATTGATAAAAGCCTAAATCACAGCGATTTTAATCAAAATTGTAAGGACAGAGCTTTACTAAATAACAAAACTCTCAATTATTTTTTAAATAAAACTCCTCCTCCCCACCAAATTTTTATTGTTATCGATTTTACTGTACTCTCTAAAAGCAAATATAACTGAAACATAAAATGTTATATATAGTTGTGAAATTTTGGTTTGATTTATCGCTTATAGGTTTTGAGATATTGTGTTCACAAACTTGGAAACACACACACACAAACAAACAAACACACACACACACACACACATACACTTATTGTTACCTCAAAACAGTACATGTAGGATATCATAAAAAAGTGTTTTCTGAAAATACGAATTCAAACTTTGGATACAAACGTAATTATTTCATACCTATATTCCATATATAAAAGTAAAAATAAATGTTCTTTAGCTTAGGCAGTTTCTATTTTGTCAAAGTTTCAGTTTTAATTTTGTGGAAACAATTCTAACTAATTGAACGAATTCCTCTGTTATAAACACGCATACAAATTCATGTCAGAATTTTTGACAGGTTGTATATTATTTAAACATTGAGATTCATACTTCGGCCAATGAGAAAGATTTTAAATAAAACTGAAACGTTTGGCATTTAAAAGTTTGTTTTTGAAACTAGAAGACCAAAAAACCCGATTTACATTTACTTTTATTCTATCAGATGGTCGATACATTATCTAATTATAATTATATATATATATTTATGCATAAAAAGATTTCACATAAACACGTGAAATAACAATCAATGATCAAACCACCATATCAAAATGGAAAAACAAGACTAAGATCTTTCAACCGTAACAAGCGGCCTTCGTCAGTTGGGTTTTTGACTCTGACAAGACCGCTTGTGACGGTCAGTCTTGTTTTCCCATTTTCATATTGTGGTTTGATCATTGATATATATATTTTTTTTATTTAAAACTTGAGTTTCGTTTTTTATTTAAAACTTTTTTAATAGGTCTATAAAGAAAGGTTTTAATAGGCCTATACAAATTAAAGTTTTAAATAAAAACCCAAACGTTGAGAGTTTAATTTGAACCTGAAGAACTGACCGAGTCCTGAAAAACTTTAATTTTGTTTTTCTATTTTACGGTCGATACTTTTATCAATATTTATTACATATATAAAAATTTCAAATAATATATCAACCATTTGATAGAATAGGACAATTGACCGAATCCTGATTAAATAATACACTGATATATATAATTAACAATAAAGACGCATTTATTGTTAGTTAAACACATTTATTGTTAATTAAACACATTTATTGTTAAATGGACACATTTAACAATAAAGACGTGAAAGAAATGCATATATATATGCATATATATATGCATCATATATATGCATATATATATGCATCGAGGTCTACTTCTACCCGATGACGACGACTGTCGAAATATCGTTGTGAGTCTTTTGTGTGTGTCTTTATTTGTTTTTTCTCTTTCATGTGTTAACTAGTAGTCCTGTTGGACCATTTCAAGTTTTATATATATATATCGATTCGATGAACTAGCTAAAATAAATGTGAAAAAAGAAAACACAAACACGAAACAAGAAAACCTAACTACTATATTTCAACAGTGTTGTCATCACGTAGATAGATATGAGCCTCTCCAAAAACAAGCAAGAACTGAACTGTAATTCGAGAGGTCGCAATCAGTGTTGCAACTTACGGAAAGAGAGAAGGCAAAAAAGAAGAAAGAAAGAAAAGAACAAAATCACTAATAAAATGAATATTAGAAGTTAATAAAAAAACTAAATATATTGAAAAAAATAATTATTAAAATGAATAAATAATTATTAAAGATTGATGTTAAGCCTAGGAGCAGATATACTAATATTTTTTTCGGTAGATTTTTGATCCCTGAGTCCGTGAGAGCAGGCATGAATGGTTTAATATCCTTACAAATGAAATTGGGATTATTCATATGGTAGTGAAAGTCAAACTCATATAATAGCCAATTCATTCACTCGTTCAAAAATTATAGTTATGAACATATGTGGCAAGTAAGTACAGCAGAAGTTTTGTTGTGACATTTTGGATACCTTCTTTACGTTGTAATACTCTTTTTAACATTGTTTTAGGACAGTTTGAGTCACCTAACCTCGCAGTTTCGTATCGGATATGATAAGTTCGAGGTCTACCTAAACAGACTCCATGCTTTAGATGAAACTTAGGTGAAGCTCTATATCGTCTCTTATGAGGCAGTGGACCACGTGTTGTAGGACTGTACAAGATGCTATCAGAGAGATATAGTACACAATGCATGTAATGCATACATGTACATTAATGCATGACAATAAAGAGGAAAAGTATAGTTACCAGGAATCAACGTTTCGGTTTTTATTTAAAACTTTTTCATAGGCAAAAGTATAAATTTTGAAACAGAAAAACTAAGTATTACATTACAATTTATTTTACAAAGAAAAAGAGTCTGTGGATTTTCACAACAACTGTAGTCTAATGAAAACGTGACACTATCATTATATATATATATAAAGATTTCACATAAACACGTGAAATAACAATAAATGATCAAACCACAATATGAAAAATCAGTTGGTTTTTTGACTCTGACGAAGACCGCTCATTACTGTTGAAAGATCTTAGTCTTGTTTTCCCATTTCTTACTATGGTTTGGACATATATGTATATATATATATATATATATATATACATATATAGGAGTTAGCTTCAGCTACTCAAAGGGACTACTTCTACCCGATGACGACGACTGTCGAAATATCGTTGTGAGTCTTTTGTGTGTGTCTTTATTTGTTTTTTCTCTTTCATGTGTTAACTATATATATATATATATATATATATACACGAGGGTGGTTTGATAAGTCCGTGACTTTTTGAATAAAATAAAAATTTTTTGGCAAAATAGATACATAGGCAAAATTTTGACTATGTAGAAACATTTTATTTTTCTACATAGTCACCTTATAGCCCGATACATTTAGTCCAGCGTTTTTCCAATTCTTTTATTTCCTCCAAATAATACGTTTTCTCAAAGCTCTCAAAATGCGCATTTTTTCCGTAATGACTTGTTCATTCGACTCAAATATCTTACCGCCCAGCGATTACTTTAGGTTTGGAAACAGAAAATAGTTGCAGGGGGCTAAATAAGGACAATATGCTGGATGGGATGGTATATTCTCCTGATTTAGCCCCCTGCAACTATTTTCTGTTTCCATTGCAGCTTCCCTCCCAACGCTAGTACTTCGTACTTCTTCCAGATGTCGAAATATCGAAGTGAGTTCTTTAGTGACTTTCTCTGTTCTTGTCTATGTGTAAATGAATATGTGTATGACAGATCGTCATGCCGGTGGGAGTGACTTCATGGAAGAACTTCACTGAGTAATGGCTTTTTTTAGAGCCGGAAACAATAGAGTCCAAAATGGAAAACTATTTAGTCAAAAATAGCCAATAATATATATATATATAATATATATATATATATATATATACATCGAATAAACTAATAAAATGAAAGGTCCGTGTGGACAATAAACACTTTAACACAGAGAAAAGAACACAGAAAGACACTACAGAACTCACTCCGATATTTCGACATCCGTCGTCATCGGGAAGAAGTGCGAAGTACTCGCGTTACGTCGACGGATGACGACGGATGACGACGGATGTCGAAATATTGAAGTGAGTTCTGTAGTGTCTTTCTGTGTTCTTTTCTCTGTGTTAAAGTATATATATATATATATATTATTGTTTATATATATATATATATATTATGCAGGTTTATATTATATGTACTAAGTATATACTGGGTTTCTAATTTTTTCTGTTTCTTACTAATAACTTATTCTAAATGAAGACATACTTATAAAGAGCCAAATAAAAGTCGTTTAAATTCTCTAACTAGACTAGATTTTTCTCTTTATAACGCCTCTGACCATCTGCTTCCATTAATGCTGTATCAACATGCCATAATGCCATACGAGGTCGAGACAGAACAAACAGCAAAGGCTTAGATATTCGAACCAATGCCTCCATGTCGTAACAAGTGACCTTACAAACCAGTCCACTGACGCCCTGTATTTCTGTTACACAACTCAATCTTATACAATAGACGTATCATTGTGGACAAGCAGATACGTATATATAGCCCCATATATATATAACAATTAAAAGAAACGGTCCAGCGGACTTTTTTAAAATAAAATAAATTCAAAACGAAGGAAACACACAGAAAGACACAGACATAACTCACATCGATATTTCGACCATCGTCGTCATCAGGAGGTGTGAAGAGCGAAGAGTCCCGCAGGAAGACAGGGCGGTACTGTTTCCGGAAGACTGAGTACCGCCCTGTCTTCCTGCGGGACTCTTCGCTCTTCACACTTCCTGATGACGACGATGGTCGAAATATCGATATGAGTTATGTCTGTGTCTTTCTGTGTGTTTCCTTCGTTTTGAATTTATTTTATTTTTTATATATATATATATATATATATATACAACAGATTCAATAATATATCGACCGTTTAATAGAATAGGTGTGTTATCTAATCGGGATTCGGTCAAATTGTTTTTGAACCTAGAAAATTTGACCAAATCCCGATTAGATAACACACCTATATATATATATATATATATATATATATATATATATATATATATATATATATATATATTACCCAATGGTCAAACCACAATAAGAAAATGGGAAAACCGTAACAAGCGGTCTTCGTCAGAGTCAAAAACCCAACTACAGTTGGGTTGACCATTGATTGTTATTTCACGTGTTTATGTGAAATTTTTATATATATATATATATACGTTTCAGAGTATACTATAGGCACACAGTAAACAGATAAACACATATACAGTCTCTAATTTTTGGATTGATTAACTGTCATCAGGAGAGAAGAGAAGCGTATTTGTGAAGCGGAGGTCGGAGACCAACAGTGTTGGTCTTACTTCAAGAGAAATAAGAAAAACAGTGTAAGAAAGTGAAGAACTGAAGAATAAAATAATATGAAACTGTGGAAATAAATAAATTATTAATGGAATGAGGAACTATAAACATAACAAAATATAAAAATAAAATATGTTAAAATCTATAAAAATTTAAGTTGTTTAAATTATAAAATAAAATAAAAAGTTAAGTTAAAAATACTTTTAATGGTACCTAGAAAACAATAAAAAATAAATGCAAAATTAAAATAGATAAATAACAAGAAAAATTAATAAATAAATATATGTATAAAATAAAATTTATAAATTAAAAGAAAACATTATAAAAATCTGTAACTCTCCTAAATAAGACTTTAATTACATAAGTCTTCTAAATAAGTTTGTCTCTTAAAGTTTAGCCCTGGTGTACGTTTGTTTAAAAGGGTTGGTTCACCCTCAGTTAATCCTTCAGTTTTCTTTTATTTATATATTTATTTTTTCATATTCACTATTCAATTCATTGTGAATTAATTTTAAATTGATTCCTGTCTGCCTTATTCTCTGTGACTTGGCGCGTATGCGGCAACATTGTTGATCTCTAACCTTCTTTGCACCATGTGTGCTTGGTTTCCTTCTCTTATCTCTCCTGAAGACGGTTCAAACTGAAAATTAAAGACTGAAAGTCTATGTTTTTAATTTTCCTATATTTCTTGATCTACATTGAACTTTATTTGTCCTTTTTGGATTGTATTCTAAACAAATATATATATATCCACAGTTGAGATTCATCAGTTTATTCTATTTCCAATATTAATCATATGAACTTCAGTGGTATTAACAATATGCATAAATCTAATACCAAATCTTTAAACTCAAACAGGTGGTATTCATCAAATTTGGTTCGTCGGATTGTGTAGGTTTCTGATAATGACAGTTGTTTTGGTTGGAATATCCTAGTTACATTTCTTAGTTTCTTATTGTGGTTTAGATGTTTATATATATAACTATATATAGCTAGTGTTTTCTAGTTTTCTAACTAGTTTTTTTTGGTAGAGAGTGATTTCGTGAAGGAGTTGTCCCAAAGACATCAAAGTAAAAATTTTGTAGCTTACTTAATAATATTATATTTTTTTACTTACAAGCTTCCGATTTTCCCGGTAATCATCATCAGGTATATAGATCATTATCAAACAGATTAAATTAACTCAATAACATTTTTTCCAAATGTTAAACAGACATTAAAAGCATTAAAATTTAGAAGTTAATAGAAATAGACGATCTTTGTGAAAAATAATTGAAAAATAACAAATAATTTTTTTTTCACAAAGATCGTCTATTTCTATTAACCTCTAAATTTTAATGCTTTTAATGTCTGTTTATCCTTTGGAAAAATTGTCATTGAGTTAATTTAATCTGTTTGATAATGATCTATATACCTGATGATGATTTCCGGGAAAATCGAAAGCTTGTAAGTAAAAAAATATAATATTATTGAGTGAGCTACAAAATTATTTCTTTGATGTCTCTGGGACAACTCCTTCACGAAATCACTCCATACCAGAAAAAACTAGTTAGAAAACTAGAAAACACTAGCAAAAAAAGTCGTAAATGCGGAAGCTGCCGTCTACTTTAATAATATATATATATCAATGATCAAACCACAATATGAAATGGGAAAACAAGATCTTCCAACTGTAACAAGAGGTCTTCGTCAGAGTCAAAATACCAACTGAAACACTACATGCACGACACATCTGGTGAGGGGTTGAGAAGAGTGGGAGGAAGAGTGGTATTTTAAAAGGGTGAAAGCGCAGAAAAGGACCAATGTTCAGAAAACGATGTTTGGGGAAACAAAGGAATACAAACATCCCTTCCTGGACAATAGTTCTTTCCTGCGCTATTACAATTATTATACAATATGTCCTTTTACTCTTTTAAAATACCACTCTTCCCTCCCACTCTTCTCAACCCCTCACAAGATGTGTCGTGCAACTAGTGTTACAGTGTGGTTTTTGACTCTGACGAAGACCGCTTGTTAAGGTTGAAAGATCTTAGTCTTGTTTTCTCATTTCATATTGTGGTTTAACCTTGATTGTTATTTCACGTGTTTAAGTGAAATCTTTATATATATATATATATATATATATATCATTTTATTACGGGAAAGACAGTAAATGCTAATAGCCTATTCTTCATTATAAGTGTAAACCAATAAATTTGATAGGTTCCTTTTGTGTAAAATACTGCTATACCTGCCTGGTATAATCTGTATTATAAACAATCAGTGAAAGATTTTTCAAGTAAATGAGAGTTTATTAAAATTGATTTATCGCGTAAAACTAATATAATTCATCCGAATTATGAATAAGCCATTTATTAATGTATGGTTTTACGCGAGAGTTTGGAAAAAGTACAATTAAATAATAACTATTATTATTATAAATATTTTTCATCCAACCGACGACTGTCACTATTCTGTCATGATATGTTTTATTTCAAATGTTTAATAAAAAAAAAAATAAACAATAGCAGTTATTCCATTGTAGAAAAAAATTTAATAAAAGATTAATGACTCCAAGAATAATTAACTAACTAAGTTAATTATTATTAATTATTTTGTTAGCTATCTAAGGTAATTAAAACCTGCAGCTATTCACTTTTCAAAATTGTTGCAAGTAACTTCATACTTTTGAGGACTTCGCTGTTCCATCATCAGATATATGATTTATTTCGAATATTTAAACTAAACGCTAACACGAGAGTTATTGTACTATTTCAAGAGATAAGGAAGAGTCAACATTTGCATAAAATTTGGTGGCTTTAGCTACCTAAAGCACACTTTTTACTATAACAATATCATTGAATAATTTTTTTTACGTTTTAAAGAGTAAAGCAAAGTGATCAGGAAACAAATTGACTATGAGGTTATGTCAGATTTACATGTTTTAGAGTCCTTTGTCAGTATTTTTTATTTTTATTGTTGATGTCAAGATATCTGGGTATAATTAGAAAAGAATGTATGTTTCAAAATATTGTTCATACTCACCAATATTTACCGCAGAAATTAATCAAATTTGATACATAAATAGTCCTTGGAGTAATGGAAATTTGACCTAATGCGATTTATAATTCTTTCTTAGACAAGAATGATTCTCAAATGTTTTTCAATTTATATAGAAAAAGTAGAGTCAGCTAGGTGGATTAAAGTTGTTTATTCTTTGATTCTGAATATTGATGCTTAAGTCAAGAAAATAATATTTTCTTATTTGTTGCTTTTTCTATTTTAAACTTTAAGTATGACCCTTCTTTGAATGCTTCTTCTATGGTTTCCAATCTCATTTCCACGTATTTGCAATAGACTATTAGTTTGATGTTTAGTTTGTTGAACTTTATATTCTTTTCAGATTAACACATTTCAATACACTTTCTTAATCAAACTCTCTAGTTTCCTTATCACTCTGCGGTAAGACTCTGGTAGCTTCCAGAGAATACATTCTTAAGGAAAAACCCCCATCTTACACACATTGATATATATATATATATATATATATATATATATATATATATATTAAAATAAGCAGCAGCTTCTGCATTGACCAATTTCTTATTGACACTCTCTAGTTTTCGTATTAAACGTATTAAACATATGCTTAAGGGAAGACCTGCTGCCATTGTACACACACACACAGATATATATGTATATATATATATTAGTAAAGGTAGGAAGCATACCTTCTTTTACTTATAAGAAGAAGGAAGCAGAATGATTGCAATTTATAATAAATAGTGATGTCTAACAGTAGCTTTGCTCATATTATACATGAACTCAACCTTGAAGAAAGAAAATTAGCTAGGAGATTTGAAAAGTTCAATAAGAAAAAGGTACGTGCAATCAAGTCAATTGATTTTAATACAACACACACACACACACATATATATTATATATATATATGTATATATATATATATATATATTAATCAAATTTCCACCGTGAAGTCGAAACAAAATAGAAGTTTATTAGGACTCGGTCAGTTTTTCAGATTCAAATTAAATTCTCATTGCCAACGGTTGGGTTTTTATTTAAAACAATTTTCTTAGGCACAAATATAAAATTTTGAAACAGAAAAACTAAGTGTTACATTAAAGATTTTTTTAAAAAGATAACAAAGAAGTCTTTAGGGTGTTTTTGGTCAATAATATTATATATATATACGTTTCACAGCAAGCTATAGATACAGAGTAAGGATATGAACACACTTATAGTCTCTATATTTTTTTGGTTGAAGTGTCATCAGGATGGTTGGTCTCCAACCGTCACTTAAAAAGTGTGCTTGGTGTCCCTATCTCTATGCTCCTGATGACGGTTCAATCAAAGATTAGAGACTGTAAGTGTGTTCGTATCTTTACTCTGTATTGAAAGTTTACTATGAAACATTCGTTGTTCTTTGTGGATCGTTTTCCTGTTATATATGCATATTTTATTGAACACGTCTGAATATCTTCTATCAATATGTTTCTTATCATTAACTTTAAGTTGCCTGAATATTGATTTTTCGTTGTGAGAACAACAGTTGAGGTGATCACTGATTTTTAATTAACGAACAATTAATATTTTGGCAACTTGAAGTTAATGAAAAGAAACTTATTAAGAGATGACATTCAGTTGTGTTCAACAAAACATAGATATCAGGAAAACTACTACCAAATTATACTAATATATTTATAATTAAATTTCTTGCCGATTTCTCTATGGACGATTTTTCGATTTCGCTTCTCTAGTTTTCTGATCTCACACTTCCATTCATTTAGTACTAAGTATAATAAATCACCAAAAGATTTCCTTGTAAATTCTATGTAATATTTAGTTGTCATACATTTAAAAATTTAAATCCTACGTTTCAGTCATTACTGACCATCATCAGGGTGTAACGAAAGATAAAATAATTGAACAAAAGTTACTAACGAAAATAAAAATTATATCCTACTTACTATAAAAGAGCTTCAAATTTCCAATACAAAAGATAAAACTACATAGTAAACATAAATTTTAATTTGTAGACCTGTTGTTAAAGTTGAATGACTTCAGTCATTTTCTTTCATTCTGCATTATAACTTCAACTTGGTTATATATTAATATTAAAATCATAGTAATCCGTCTTACCTCGTACTCTGCTGCTGAAGTTCTTAGACCGGTTTCGGGCGTCAACCATCTTCAACAAGAAACAACAAGACAGAAAGGTAGGACTCCGTAGTTTTAGTTGATCAGTTCTTGTTGAAGATGGGTGACGCCCGAAACCGGTCTAAGAACTTCAGCAGCAGGGTACGAGGTAAGACGGATTACTATGATTTTAATATTAATGATACTAACCTCTGTGGTAATGACAAAATGCATGAATTTGGTTATATATATTTATATATATACAAATTTATCTTAAGAGAGAGAGAGATAATGTAAAACTCTTTTCTGTCTCCTCTCAGTCTATCAAGTTCTTGGATTTATTTATTTATTTACCTTTAATACAATATGATCATGAAATACATACTTGTACCACTATTACCATAGCATTTTGACAATCTGTATGGACCAATACGGCAACTCTATCGCAAGTGAATACCCTTGTTATTGAATTATACTAATTCTTCTCAAAGTGTTATTGTCCCTACCTCTTAAGAACCTCATCTCAAACTTCTGGAACAGTGTTTCCCAAACTTTTTCGAGAGACCGCCCCCCTTGGGTCCATAAACCTATAACTCAACACCCTTGAATAATAATTAGATTCCTAGACTAAATAACCAAATGAGTAACATATTAATAATTAAATTAAAATAATTACTAATCGAATATTTATTTAGAATCCAATAGATGTATTGTTTCATAGCATATTTATACAAGAGAATTAATACACAATAAAAGAAACTTAGGTGAGAATATACTTTTAACATAAAAATGAATTATCAAAACAAGAAATTTTAATAAACTGTTTCCTGGAAGTTTACATGTCGTGTTTTCACTTAAATTTAGAAATTATATTGCATGAACATTCTCAATTTATGGAAATAGAATCCCCGCTCCTTTTTGCATTACCGCCCCCCGATATCAAAGCAGCGCCTCCAGGGGGGCGGTACCACCCACTTTGGGAAACACTGTTCTAGAATGCTAAACTTCTCACCTCCACTCTTCTTACCATTATTGAGTGTTGGACAATTAAATTTATTGTTACGTCAATTCTGTTTAATCAAAAGTACGTCAAAATATAATCCCCATATTGTTGACGCAATTCTAACAGTGTGTATCTGTGATAGGTTATCACTGAACGTCATTCTTTAATCCTGGACAAACAGAGATTTTCAAAGAGTACTTGGCAATACAAGCGTCACAAAATTAAAAGTTACACAATAAACTGACTTGACTGCTCAGATAATAGCATTATTATTTCTTATTGACTTCATGTCAATCTATGTGTTATAGTTTTAGTGTAGTAAATATTGAATGACTTTACTCATCAATGACACCGAGTATTTCTTCATATATACTGGATATGAGAAGTTCTGCTTATTTTTCTTTTCTCGTTTTTTCTCTTCTTTTTCATATAACAGACAAGTATTGAAGTATGATTCTTTTTTTTTTGTTTGGATATATTTTTATAAATTTTGATATATTTGTTTTTATAAATCTGACTTAAACTATAGTATAAGTGTATTACATCCAAAACAAACTAACAAAAAATAAATGAAACAAAATGAAAAAAAAACAACAAAATCAACTACAGTTATGGAGTTTTGCTTTGGCTTAATAGTTTATATTTCAATCACGTTTTCATATATCTATTTAAAAACGTTATGTCCAATTTCACTTCACTTAGCGTTGTTGAATGTTTTTTTCAAATTTCGAAAGCTTTTCTTAAATTCAAGGTTATTCAAATCAAAAATTATACCATAATCCTTTTAAAATGTATATTTGACATTTTCGGTGCTTCATACACCATCTTTTTTAAATATATATATATATATATATATATATATATATAGTTTTCATCGATAAAAAGCTTTCACATAAACACGTGAAATAACAATCAATGATCAAACCAAATTAAAATTATATCATTAAAATACCCCTCTTCTTATATCGATTTAGCTTTGAAGGGTGCTAAACAACTTTCTCTAATACTTCAACAGAGCCCCTTTTATTATCAAATTCTATAGTTTTGCCATACCACGAATCATTGGACCCCCTTCAAAGATTAGCCAAACAACTTGATTCTAATATAGTGTTTTCTAATCGTAATAACGTGGGTAATATGTTAATAAAAAAACTCTCCCAGCGAATTAGAGTCCGCTGGTATTTATAAAAATCCGTGCAAAAATTGCCATAAAATTTATATTGGTCAAACTGGTAAATCATTAAAGACACGTGTAAAACAACACCAATATAACGTAAGTAGACAGGAAAAAAGTAGTGCCTTATTCTTGCATATAAAAAATGAAAATCATCATATTGATTGGACAGGAGCTAAATTTATTACCTATGAAAAATCAATGTTGTTAAGAAATATTATTGAATCGTCTTTAATTAAATTTAATAGATCTAATATTATAAACATTAGTAACGGTCTCTTCAAACTTGATACTTTCGTCACGAGGGCAATAGACTCTTCAAAGAGGGTTGACAGCTAGCGGATAGTTTTTTACTTTTTTATTACTGTACTCCTTTGTTTCCCCAAACATCCCTTTCTGGACATTAGTCCTTTCCTGTGCTTTCACCCTTTTAAAATACCACTCTTCCCTCCCACTCTTCTCAACTCCTCACCAGATGTTTTCTGCATCTAGTGTTCAGTTGGGTTTTTGACTCTGACGAGGACCGCTTGTTACGGTTGAATGATCTTAGTCTTGTTTTCCCATTTCATATTGTGGTTTGATCATATATATATATTAAAGTCCACGTCATAGTAAGAAATCAGAAAATGACAAAAACTTTTTAACGAAAATAAGCCGTCTCAGTCAGCGTCCAGCTGATACTGTATCAATTTTGGCTTTGATAGGTTACTTCTTTTAGTTGAAAGATCTAAGACATTTTTTCTGATTTCTTATGTTCATTTAGACATTGATTTTAATTTCACACGTTTATTGTAAGAACATTTTATATACATACATTCGTAAAGTTTAGAAGCAGTCCTTCTTGAATGCATATAATTAAAAAAGATATGTCAGATTTTACTTGATCAAGTTGTATGAAGAATTTTTCTATACGCAAATAAATGAATTAGACGTTGAAAAAATACACTGGACAACTTAATAAAGTGAAATCAGAAAATTGTTTTTAAATATATATATACAAAACTAAAGTTTATCGGGACTCGGACAGTTCTTCAGGTTCAAATTAAACTCTCATTGCCAACATTTCGGTCTTTATTTAAAACCTTTTTCATAGACCTACAAAAACAGAGGAAATATAAGAAATAATTCAATCATTCAAAAATCAAACATACATAAAAGTGCAATTAGTTACAATAAAGACTGAGTTGGGTTTTTGACTCTGACGAAGACCGCTTGTTACGGTTGAAAGATCTTAGTCTTGTTTTCCCATTTTCTTATTGTGGTTTGATCATTGATATATATATTGATATATATATATATATATATATATATATATATATAAGTTTCATTAAAGTACGAACAGCCTAAATCGTAAATTGGAGTAGACCAGCTTAAAAGTCGTTAACGCAGAGGCTGCTGTGTACTTTAATAAACATGTTTACGTGAGGATTGCCATCATACACAAATATATATATATATTATATATATATATTTGTAAAATTTGGGAGCAGTCCTTCATTTAAGCATATTTCATTGAACAACTGACCGTATTTCACTGATGTCATTTTCTTCACCAGTTTTTCAAGGTTTCTGAATATCTTCTTCTTTCCTTCATCCAAACGATGGAGAATGTTAATTAAGTGGGTACCGACATGTTTCGACTGGCTTACAGTCTAAACATATTCTACTTTACCAAGACTTTGCTTTCCTGATACTCAGGTCTGCATTTCTCTTTCTTTTTATCCTGTACTAATTGAAACTAATTATTTCATTTGTTTTTTAACTCAAAAATTAATTCTGTTAGCTCTTATTTTTTACTCAAGCTCTAAAACAGGGGTTTATGGCTTCAAATACCCCCCATGAGTCAACAGAAGGTTAAGGAAATCTACCGATAGAAATCAGTTATTTGAAAACCGTGGATTTCAGAATGTATATACATCAATATATTATTATATCTTGAAAGAGATTTACTTATTCTAATCCAATGTAGTTATTTTAATTCATTTATTCTAATCATCTTCATTATTATTATTATTATTAAGCATTATTATTAATATTTATCTTCCCGGATTTTCTTTAGTTTCAATTATTTTCTTCTTGATATTCTTCATTATTATTATTTTTTAATTTTTTTAAGTTTTTAATATTTATATTTTCCCATTTTCTTCAGTTTTGCTTATTATTTCTCAGCTCTTCACTTATCCCTAGTTTATTTTTCTTACTTGACTTGAACCGGACACGCACTTGACAACACTGTTGGTCTCCAAACGTTGCTTTGCAAGGACGCTTGGCGTCCCTGATGACGGTTCAACTGAATGTATAGTTTACTGTGAAACGATTATATCTTGAAAAATATAACGCAGTCTAAAGGGACAAATAACTAAAACTTTAAAGTCAGAAACACAGAAAGTAGACAAACACTCACTATTTTTAATAATTTTATAAACAAACCGTCTTCAGAAGAAATGAAATGGCTCGATGCCGAAATTATTAAGAAACATGAAAGTTCATCTTTCTTCTGTGTTTCCTATTTAGAAGTTTGAGTAAATATACCGATACGAAGTATTGATAAATGTTGGTAAATATTGATAATGAAGGATATACCAATAACATTGTGTGCTGATTGAAGAGTATTCAAGCACTAGCATAAAAACTTCAGGTACATTGTTAATTAGTTTGCCATAATTATCTAATATTTTATCAAGTTAAACTACTTTTTCTATGTTGCATTCAATTTAATTTTTTTCAAAGCTTAGGTTACATTAGGTTAGGTTGCAGTGGCAGTCCCACAAGGGAACACACTTAGGCCAAGCATTGGCCCTTTGTGATACCACACAATGAAGATTGATTCTACAGTGGGAGTCCTAAATTTTGCCTAACTCAAGTGTATTTAGAGTAGGGAGATTTAACGAGTACCTGACAACGTACAGGCTCGGTACCGACAGTTTAACGTCCTTCTCCGAGGGATGACATACTCAGATTCACCTCCCGCGTGACTAAATCGAGGGCCAGGTGGGGATCGAACCCCGGTCCTGTCAGTTCAGAGGCGAGCACGTAACCACTGAGCTAGCCTGACCCCTTTTTTCAAAGCTTATTTGAATAAAATTTACAAAAAATTATTTATAAAGAATGTTTAGCCCTTAAAAAAGATTTTTGTATTTATGGAAAATCCTTTATTATTAAATTTTGTATTTACCTATAAACGAATATGTTATTATCAATATTTATACATGCCTAGTTAGGTTACTTTGGATCATGGAAGCACACAGATGATAATAGCTCTCAGGAAGTTAAAAACAAACAAAGTTAGTATACATAGATATATATACTATGTATACATAGTATATATAGTATATATAATAGCTCTGTTATTATACTAAGTATAACATAATATATATAATAGCTCTCAGGAAGTTAAAAACAAACAAAGTTAGTATACATAGATTACACAACGATCTAATATTTTAAAATACTAAATTATTTGAAGACCTCTGTGATAATTGAAATACATCTAATTTTAATGTCATTTATAGCATATCTGTTACGTAATATATCTTATATATTTTCAACATATCAGTACCATTTTATAATCGTAATGTCAAAAGAAACGGAGAAATCTAGGTATGTATGAGATATTTACAGAAATCTTGTAACATAGGTAAACAGAAGAGAATAAAAAGATATTATATAAATTTAATTTACTCTCAGCAATTTTAAGTATTACTGCATGATTTACTCTGTTGTAAGGTTATCGTAAATATATTTTGAGAAAAAAAATATCACATGTTAACTGATATATCAGTTTTAAACTGATTACGAAATTCCAGTACTTACAATTGTTCGTAGTTCAGGTAAAAAAGCAGGATCTAAATTTATACAAGCAACAGTAAAGTAGTTCATTATTCATTATATGAATAATGCATATTTTTATGATGTAATATTATCCAAAAACTACTGAAATTATTTTCATTTTAGGGGATATTTTTTTGTTCATTGTACATTTTATTTATCTAACGATATCACCAGTAGCACGTTCACAAATCTTTTAGATACAAACCTATATGCAAAACAATAAAAAAATAAAACTTTAACAATGAAGTGTGAGGACTAGAAAACAATATGCAATTTTGATAATTTATGAAACTGACTCTTCTCATAATGTCACTACTTTAATTATTTGATGGAGTAAATATTGTAGGATAAAAAAGTTAATGAAATAGCCTCCACATATAGCAATTTATAATATAAACAACGCGTTTCGAACACACAGTGTTCTTCTTCAGGCATTAACTTTAAAAAACAATGACGAGAGTAATTTTTTATTTAATGCCTGAAGAAGAGCAGTCCGTGTTCAAAACGCGTTGTTTATATTTATTAAATTTCTCTATATGGAGACTATTTCATTAACTTTTTTAACCCTAAAATGAGTAAATACTACACAATAACTGATTGCACTTCCTTAGAATGAAGTAAATATTAATGGAAATTCACTTATTTGGTAAAAAAGTTATTTTTTCTCGGCATTCATAAAATAAATTTGTTATTTGACATAGTGTAACCCAATACTAATAGCAAGTCAAAAATTTATTTTTTAAGGTTTTAGTGGTTTTCAGTATGTTTTAATCAAAGAATTGAAACAAAAAGTCTTCCCATTTGCTTAAGGAGTCACATCCCTGTCCACCTCCTGTCTTCATTCTCTCCCGAAACCTATTTTAATTCTCTCGATCTTATGTAACTAGATCTGAATATTAGACACCAGATTAATATTCAACAGTACCATCAGAAGTAAATCTAAAGAATAATTCAATTTATGTTGCTTAAATACTGGTATTGACATCAAACAAATGTATTTAGTTCCCAAAAGATGGATAAGTCCATCCATTAAAAAAATATATTTCCAAACTAATTGTAAATAGTTTACCAATCACTAGTCTGTTTTAAAAACATGTATGAGTCGTACCAAGCCTTTTCTAAAAACCTATTTTTTTTGTTTTTCAACGTCCACTCTTATAAGCCTTTCACTTTTTAGTGCAGTTCTAGGGGCGGAAATTGTGGCTCATTTATTATTTCGCACCCATTTTAGTTAGTAATGTGTAAGCCACATTACCAGTTGATCTTACATTGGGAGTCTAAAATTATGCCAAACACAAAGTCTTAGAAAAACAAATATAGCTTATCTTCACATGAAAGAATGCTATACTCCGGTTGCAGTACGTCGATTCAATTTATATATGCAATCACATATATCTTGGAGAAATCATATTAAAGAAGTTGATTATACTTCACAAGATATTAAAGACTCTAGTTATATATACCAGCGCATATATCTTCGAGAAATCATATTAAAGAAGTTGATTATGCTTCACAAGATGTTAAAGACTCTAGTTATATATACCAGCGCATACTCGTATATCTTGGAGAAACCATAATAAAGAAGTTGATTATGCTTCACAAGATATTAAAGAACTCTAGTTTTAAATACCAGCGCATATATCTTGGAGAAATCATATTAAAGAAGTTGATTATGCTTCACAAGATGTTAAAGACTCTAGTTATATATACCAGCGCATACTCGTATATCTTGGAGAAACCATAATAAAGAAGTTGATTATGCTTCACAAGATATTAAAGACTCTAGTTTTAAATACCAGCGCATATATCTTCGAGAAATCATATTAAAGAAGTTGATTATACTTCACAAGATATTAAAGACTCTAGTTATATATATCAGCACATATATCTTGGAGAAATCATATTAAATAAGTTGATTATGCTTTACAAGATATTAAAGAATCTAGTTATATATAACAGCACATATACCTTGGAAAAATCATATTAAAGAAGTTGATTATGCTTTACAAGATATTAAAGACTCTAGTTATATATAACAGCGCATATACCTTGGAGAAATCATATTAAAGAAGTTGATTATACTTCACAAGATATTAAAGACTCTAGTTATATATATCAGCACATATATCTTGGAGAAATCATATTAAAGAAGTTGATTATGCTTCCGAATTCATAAAATACTCTAGTTATATATAACAGCGCATATACCTTGGAGAAATCATATTAAAGAAGTTGATTATACTTCACAAGATATTAAAGACTCTAGTTATATATATCAGCACATATACCTTGGAGAAATCATATTAAAAAAGTTGATTATACTTCACAAGATATTAAAGACTCTAGTTATATATATCAGCACATATACCTTGGAGAAATCATATTAAAGAAGTTGATTATACTTCACAAGATATTAAAGACTCTAGTTATATATACCAGCGCATATATCTTCGAGAAATCATATTAAAGAAGTTGATTATACTTCACAAGATATTAAAGACTCTAGTTATATATAACAGCGCATATATCTTCGAGAAATCATATTAAAGAAGTTGATTATACTTCACAAGATATTAAAGACTCTAGTTATATATATCAGCGCATATATCTTGGAGAAATCATATTAAAGAAGTTGATTATGCTTTCGAAGACATAAAATACTCTAGTTATATATAACAGCACATATATCTTGGAGAAATCATATTAAAGAAGTTGATTATGCTTCCGAAGACATAAAATACTCTAGTTATATATATCAGCACATATATCTTGGAGAAATCATATTAAAGAAGTTGATTATGCTTCCGAAGACATAAAATACTCTAGTTATATATAACAGCGCATATACCTTGGAGAAATCTTATTAAAGAAGTTCATTATGCTTCTGAAGATATTAGAGGATTATTAGATAGTAGCACACATATAAAATATAATTAACATGAAAACATACTAGCAGAATCAAAGAACAAGATTCCACAGAAAATTACTTCATGAGAATAACACAATCAAAAAATAGTTTAGAAAATAAAAGTGTATTTTTCTGACTTATATATTAGGTACCTCTTTTTCCATAATATGCTTATGTAATAAAAATGAAAAGATATTATCTTTACACCTAATAATAAATAAATAAAAATATATTAGATACAAATGTATATGATATGGTGATGTTATAAGGAAATTGGACGTTTTTAATTGCTATATTCGTGTATATTATTGAAAACCCTAGAAGCTTCTGTATCTACAATCCTTTTAAGTAAGTGCTCCTTTTTCCTGAACTCTTACGATGTTGCGTTTCCTTATTCAGGAAAAAGAAGCACTCACGTAAAATGTTTTTAAATACAGAAGCCGCTCTGGTCTTCAATAACATTTGTATTGAAGAAGATTTGCTGCCTATATATACACACACATATATATAACACTATTTTTCTTTCTTATCGAGGCTTGATCTATCTTCAATAATGCAACACCTTTAAGCCGACGTTTCGTCTATATTTGTAGACATCTTCAGGGCTTGGTATTTTCCTATTTCCAAAGGAAAATACCAAGCCCTGAAGATGTCTACAAATATAGACGAAACGTCAGCTTAAAGGTGTTGCATTATTGAGATAGAAAAATACCAAGCCCTGAAGATGTCTACAAATATAGATGAAACGTCGGCTTAAAGATGTTGCACTATTGAAGATAGAAAAATACCAAGCCCTGAAGATGTCTACAAATATAGACGAAAAGTCGGCTTAAAGGTGTTGCATTATTGAAGCTAGACCAAACCTCTATAAGTAAGAAAAATAGTGTTAAATATATGTGGTCGAGATTGGAAAACATTATATTTATGTTTTATATTATATTATATTTATTTATATTATATTTATGTTTGTAAAAGTTGGAAGCAGTCCTTCATTTAAACACCTTCTATATATGAACTGACAATCCTACTATTATTCTCATTACTGTCCTGATGATGAATGTGGTACATTCAAAACATGTCAACTAGCAATATTGGTGATAAGCTTTATAGTTTTAATGAAGAGAGGAGGAAGGAATTCCGGAAACTGGAGAAATTATCTAAGAAACAGATATAAGACAAATATGCGGCGTTATTTAACAACAATATATTTATGTATGTATATAAAACAAAATTTTATGAGAACTCGGACAGTTTTTCAGGTTCAAATTAAACTCTCATTGCCAACGTTTCAGTTTTTATTTGAAGCCTTTAAAAGCCTACAAAACAGAGTAAATGGAAGTTTATAGCTAATTATACATATATTAAGCATACTATATACCACATATATACTTGCATACTTAATTATCCTTATTCAATACATATTTCATTGGACATAGGCCATATTTCTCAGTTTTATAAGGTTTTTGATTAGTTTTTTATCTCTTCTCTTTTTTTTTTAAAAAAAAATAATAAACCTAAGGTAAAATATTTTAATTATATAATAAAACAAAACAACTTATAATAATGTTAACAAACAATTATCTATTATCAATTATCTATTTGAACATATCAAGAAAAACTGTTAACGACTGGATGATTTATCAGATTGATGTTAAAACTTTTATGGCAAAAAATATGATATTTAAAGAATGATTTCATTTATGACCTAAGCATGATATAAGCAAAGATTGTTATGAGTTAAATCTCTAAATATGTAAAATTGGAATAGCACTGTAGATATAGAAAATTTATATACTATTAAGAGCAAAAATACCTTAAAATCGTGAATCTTGTGAAACCGGTATCCTTAAAGTTCTATAGTTGATGTATGTTTACCTTGTATATGAAAATAACATGTATGTATAATAATATATGTTACAAGTATGTATAATTAGTATATGTTACAAGTCTGTATAATAATATGTGTTACAAGTATGTATAGTTAGTATATTTTACAAGTCTGTATAATATTATGTGTTGCAAGTATGTATAGTTAGTATATTTTACAAGTCTGTATAATAATATGTGTTGCAAGTAAGTATAGTTATTAACTGTATTACAAGTATGTATTATATGTTTACAATATGTATAGTTATTATATGTTATAATCTGTATAATTGTTTAATATGTTACAGATATACAGTTATTTTATGTTACAGTTGTATAATAATATTGTTACAAATGTTAGTTGTATATACAAGTAATAAATATGAGTTATAATTCTGTAATAATATGTGTTACAAGCCTGAATAGTTAGTATATGCTAGTCAAGTGATACATGCAATACATTTCAGACATATTTCTGAATAGTTCTCTCAGTTTTAAACGAGGAATGTATATTACTATTGTTCGGAATATTCAAGACTCCCTTAACAACTTTAGTTAAAAAAAGAGTGTCAATAATGGATTTAATAATATGAATAGTAAAGAATAATGTAAATGATATCATAGTCTGTACCATTAACTACTGACTGACTAACTCACGAAGGGAGAATTGAAACACCTGATACTAGAGCCATGTCTTGAGCCCTTTCAAGACAAAAGAAATGCGAAAATATTTTTAGAAATTCAGTCCCTACTGTTGTAAAATTAACTGCAACCCCGTATAAATATAAAATAATATTAAAATGGAATTCTATTTAATGATATGTAAATCCTTTTCAAACCTTCAATATTGATACTATTCACTAAAGAATATTAAACTTCTTTTATACCATCATCCCAAAAATGTTTTAAAACAAGCCCGTTTCTTTATTCAAATCGTGAAATCGTTATACCATAGATTATTTTAACTGTATCTACAGACTAAAGTTTATTTATTCAATGTTAGATCATTTATGCCAAAATCAGCTTTTATTTTGCAGATTCACGATTCATTTTATTAATAACATAAAATGAAAATTTTGTGTTATAACATAACATAAAATGTCTTTAGTTGTATGCATTATTGGCAATCAGTCCATAGAAGTTATGCTCACTTAGTTCTGAATATATTTATCTTAACGAACTTCAATATTTTCATATATTATAGATTATTGGCTACAAATTATAGACTAATTATGATTGAAGTTCTTATTAATAGGTAAAAAACTGGTTAAAAAAAAGAAAAATATTTGACAAATATTACTTTTTAACATGGTTACTATTCAAACCAAAACCATAGTGATAAATCATACAACAGTATTTTTGGACGATGTTTTAATTTAATAAGATGCAGTACAGGTGAATAACTGTTCGTCAGGTTATTTATTACTCTGTTGTATCCCTTCTTTAGGATTGTTACAATAAAAGTTTAGTGGAGGCACTTTATTTCATCTCATGATATTTCAGTCATCTTAAATCATTAATTTGCAAAATTTTGCTCTGTATTTAAATTACTTAACCATCATTTCTTGCCAACAGAAATATGGTTTTTATTTTTTTTTTCTTATTGAAACCATAAATCGGTTGACCTAGAATATAAATAAATATATTCGAAAAATAACTTTAAATATTTTAAAAATAAAATAAGCCCTTCTTACTGTAAATCGTACGAAGTAATACAGAGTATTTTACTTACAGCAATACTACCAACTTCAGGAGTACTAACAATAATAGAATTTTAAATGTCATTTTACAATTCCATTTTTGTTTTAAATTCTTTTTTACTTTTGCTTTGAATAGGGTTTTAAAAAAATAGTATAAGTTTGATTAGAAAGGTTTTTTTGGTTAGGAAAACTACTAATTTTTGACTTGTTTTCTATTATTCAGTCCAGGAGACAAAACTGTTAAATAATAAAGGCGTATCTGAGAGATAAGTATATACAATGGTAATTATATACAAGATTACAAATAAACATGTGAAATAATAGTCAATGATCAAACCACAATATGAAATGAGGGAAAAAAAAGACCATGATCTTTCAACCGTTACAAGCTGTCTTCATCAGAGTCAAAAACCCAAGTGGAGGGATTTTTACTTTGTTTTTTGACTCGGTTTTTGACTCTGACGAAGGCCGGTTGTTAGAGTTGAAACATCTTAGTCTTTTTTTTCCATTTCATATTATGGTTTGATCATATAATGGTAATAGAAGTATGAAAGGTTGTAGGGTTTTTGATAGATATCGTAAAGAACTCTGATGTGGAGTTGATTGACGAGGAGCATGAACCTTCTCAGTTTCTATTTACATTTTAGTAATTTTGATGACTTTGAGCCACGTGTGTCTGTTGTGACATCTCGCTTATATATGACAAGGATGTTGTATCTACTTGCCCCGTGCTTTAGGTCAAGTGTTTGTAAGTTCAGGGACTTTCTAAGATAGGTACTTGACTAATTCTGAGGGTTTGGGTGGTTTGGAAGGTTTTGTTTATATCTGCGGCATAGGCAAGGCTGGGGCAGTTTGTTTTGGAGGCTGAGGTCGGGGAAGGGGTGCAGGTTATGACGTGGGGTGTTGTGAGACGTGGGCAGCTTTACCTCTGAGGATGCAGTAGACTGTTAGTAAGGAGGACCAGGGCTTGCAATAAATAGAATTGGGTTAGTTGAATTAGGAAGCTCAGCAGCAGGAGGGGGCCTGGATCGATTTTGGCGGGGGGTATGGGTGGGTGGGAGGGGGGCTTACCTCATGATTTCATGCTCGCGCTGCTCCTCCATCTTCTGGCGCATCATGACCGTCTCGATGATGTGACGCTCCTCAGGCGTGAGGTGCGACAGGTCCGGCGAGTCGCCGGCCATCGCCGCCTCCCGCTGCACGATCATTGCGGTCGCCGGCGACGGCCTAGCAGTCGCCGCACGTCACCTTGTGTCCATTGCCCGCCGGCCCTCTCGCCTATCGATCCGCCTCCCACCTTCCTAGCCACCATTGCCCCACAACAAACCCAAACAACTTTGGTCCGCAAACTTGTACATAACACTTGAACTTTTCCAGAGCCTCTACCGCTCAACAGCTCCTCATTTCAGCTCCAAGTCAGGACTCCCGTATCGTGCTTCTCGCTTTTCTACGTGCTGACAAACACTGCCGCGCACGCGTAACAGTCGCCCTTCTACATTGACTTCCCTAAAACACTTTTTTTTACAAATTATTGAGAAAAAAAAATAAAACGCTACTAAATAAACCAATTTTTTTAAAACATATCTTTCTAATAATACCTACATTTTAAACAAATGACAATTGATATTAATCCTTCAATTTAGTCAACAGCTGCGTAGTACAAAGTTCTGACACAGATGCCACACTTATCGGGAAACACGTTTGAATCATCCCAATTCATAACCTTTCTCTCTCACCACAGGTCTCTACATTTCACTCTATTATGCAGCACAACTTCGCAAAATATATATATATTTATATATATTAATCATACAAACTTCCCAACTGATTGATACTATCTTCTAAAAAAAAAAAATATATACAAAAATTAATAAAGACGACAACCACTGTTAACAAAAAGCTGAACAATGATATTAATCTTTATTTTTAATATAGCATAAATGGACAGGTATATTAAAAGATGTATACTACATTATATTATAAAATAGAAAAACGTTTTATATATTTAGTTGAAAACTAGTAAATTAGCCACTTATAACATTGCCAAACATAGAATATAGCAATGTTAATAACACGACTAATACTCTTATACAATGGTTTCTCTAATATCAATTATAGAATAAACAATATGAGTTACCTGTAAAGGTAGTGTGATATCTACGAAGATAAAATATGAACTCGTTATCAACTATGATAAAAAATTAATGAATTTATTTATTACGATAACTGACACATTTTCGTTAATATCAGTTATGCATTTATAACAATTCACAATCTGTTGTAAACTTCTTTATATAAACTACTGAAAACTTATTTTAAAATCACCCGTAAATGATAAAATACATATCAAGTTCAGAGTTGCCAATTTATCATTTGAAACTTAAATTTCGATTTTTTCTTTTTTAATAAATTAACGATTATATTAATTTATTTACTCAATAAAAGTCAGTTATTTATGATAATAATGTTCTTTTGGGGATCTTTATGTTTTGTTTTGTTCGTTTCCTAACATGGGGTCATGTTTTTGATTTTGATTTCTTTTCTAATATCATCGTCAATTTGTTTGTAACTAACAAACTAATTTTAGGTTTTGAATTTTCTTTTATACATTTTTTTTTGTTCTTCATAATATATTATATATTAAAAAAAAAATTTTAATTTTTTTTTTACAGCAATATTTATTTGGAAATAAGATTTTAGTAGGCAAAGGTTAGTCGTATTATTATAATATCTGTGAAGCAAGAGAAAAGATGTTGAACATTTATTTTTATAAATTCCTTTCAAACAAACCAAATCATTTACAAAATGACTAAATGTACGAAACAATAAAAATGAATGAATTTTTGAAATGGTTTTTGTAAAACTATAAAATTGGTTTAAATACAAATAAATGGATATTAGATTTTTATTTATATGAATAAACCTAGTTATAAATACTAATAAATGAAGATTATTTTATAATTTGATACAATTGGGGGGCCAGTTAGTTCATTGGTAAATGTTCTTACCTCTGAACCGGTGGGTCCGGGGTTCTCAATACACACTCTGACCCTCGATTTATTCACGTCAGAGGTGAATAAATTTGAGCATGTCGTCCTCTCTGCAGGATGCTTCGCCTACAGATTGTTAAATTATAGAGGTGAGTTTTATCTGTGCCTACTTTGTGTTTCTTTCATTATAATATATATATATTCTATGTTTTTGTTATTGAGGGCTAGGTCAAATAAAAGAAAATAAACTCCTTCCTAGGCCGACTTTTCGATGTATTTGTGCATCATCTTCAGGGCTAAAATTAGAGTAAGAACTATAATACATTTACCAAAACAATCTACAACTCACATAGAGAACTACCACCAATTTTTTTTTAAGACCAACAGATTCATACAAAAGGTTATTTTGTAATCAGAGTTGTTGAGTACACATCTATTCCAAAGTATCAGACAAAAGTAAATTAGTTTTACCTTGGAAAGTATGCTAATGGTTATTTAAGTTACATGAGAATTAATTGGTTCTATATATATATATATATAAATTATAATGAAAGAAACACAAAGTAGGCACAGGTAAAACTGACCTCTATAATTTAAGAATCTGTAGTATATATATATATATATATATATGTTTTGTTGAACGACCTTTGTACTCTGGCATGAATAAATTTCATTGTCCATCTTTCATGTTTTTTCACCTTTGTTTTAAATCTTTCTGGTACTAAATACACTAGTTCTCCAAATGCTTTATTGTTTATAACTGACATGCTTCAGTACCAGAAAGATTTAAAACAAAGGTGAGAAAACTTGAAAGAAGGACAATGAAATTTATTCATGCCACAGTACAAAGGTTGTTCAACAACATATATATATATATATATATATATATATATAAATATATATATTTGTCATGCCACAGTACAAAGGTCGTTCAACAAAACATGTATAAAAGAAGGATTGCTCACCAAATTTACAAATATATATATATATAACATTTCACATAAACACGTGAAATAACAATCAATGATCAAACCAAAATATGAAATGGGAAAAAAAGACTAAGATCTTTCAACAGTAACAAGCGGTCTTCATCAGAGTCATTTGGGTTTTTGACTCTCTCGAAGACCGCCTCTATGGCTGAAAGATCTTAGTCTTTTTTTCCCATTTCATATTGAACTTTGATATATATATATATATATATGAATGATCAAACCACAATAAGAAATGGGAAAACAAGATTTAGTCTTGTCTTGTTTTCCCATTTCTTATTGTGGTTTGATCATTGATTGTTATTTCACGTGTTTATGTGAAATTATTTTTATATATATGAACGTCCAAACCACAAGAAGAAATGAGAAAAAAAAACAAGATTTTCAACCGTAACTTACGGTTGAAAGATCTTAGTCTTTTTTCTCATTTCTTGTTGTAATTTTGACGTTGATTGATACTTTACGTATTTTTTATGAAATCTTTATATATATATTTCGTTGAACTACTGACCGTATTTCACTGATGTCATTTTCTTCACCAGTTTTTCAAGGGTGAAAATGGATGAAAATTTGTTCAATGGCATCAGTGAAATACGGTCAGTTGTTCAACGAAATATGCTTAAGTGAAGGACTGCTTCCAATTTTACATATATATGTATATATATATATATATATATATTGATGTTTCCTTGTGGACTTCTCAAGAGAGTGGAATAATCTCCTTGCTTCATAGTTGATCTTGTATAAAACATCTTCAATTCTTCTTTCCTTGTCTTCAATATCGACATGTTTCGACTGTTCGTCAGCCATCTTCGGGATAGTGAGGTTCTGTGTGGAGTTGCTCGGTATTTATGGGAGTGTAGGTTAAGTTCCTTAAGAAGAAGGATATCCCTTCTTGTATAATTACCAAAAATGAATAAATATTACATTATTAACCAAATCAACAACTAATGAATTAATTCATATGTTTATGATTTATTGCATCTCGTAGTATTTATGTTCAGTGGCTTCTTATCAAAAAATTGTCAATTTGAAAAGTTGAAAACACTGATAAATAAAAAGGTTATTTATTTGCTTTAAATATATGTGTAATTATTTAATTATGTTCAGTCGGTTTAGTTTCAATAGGGGTTGAAACTTTGAGAGTGAATCTTTTAGATCTTTTTAGAATCTTTTAGAGGTTGAATCTTTTTTTAGAGTAAGTGGATTTCATTATTAAATGTTATGCATCATTGCCTATGTAATCAGATTCTTCTGAAGGGTCCCAACAACACGATTGTGTCAGTCTTAAGATGGTCCACAGGGGAATATTGAGTACTCTGTAGATTTAGATTCAATTGTATATATGCATTTTGTGTCTAATTTATATGCTCTTTGTTTTGCATTAGAATTAAGTTGTTCCTAGAGGGAATATTCAGTGTTATTAGGTTTTTAGTATGTACGTATATCTCCGAGAGAATATCGAGTATCTCGGATCCTTAGGTCAGTCAGGTAGGTTAGGTTAGGTTGGGTTAGGTTGCAGTGGCAGTCCCACAAGGGAACACACGTAGGCCAAGCATTGGCCCTTTGTGATACCACACAATGAAGATTGATTCTACAGTGGGAGTCCTAAAATTTGCCTAACTCAAATGTATTTAGAGTAGGGATCTTTAACGAGTACCTGACAGCGTACAGGCTCGGGACCGACGGTTTAACGTCCTTCTCCGAGCGACGACGAGCTCAGATTTATTCACCTCCCGCGTGAATAAATCGAGGGCCAGGTGAGGATTGAACCCAGGTCCTATCAGTTCAAAGGTGAGCACGTAACCACTGAGCTAGCCTGGCCCCCTGTCAGGTAGGTTAATTTTAGTTAGGCGTGTCTCTCCTTGGAGGAATGCCATAGTACCTCTGGTTCTTTAGTCTATCAGGTCTTCCTCAATTGAATAACTCAGTGCTTCAGGATATTTACGGCTTATCCTCGGGGTAATACCTCGACTAAGTTGTTAGTTTTAGTTTAACTACAAGTAGTACGAGTAGCATAAGTGTTATGGGCCCAGAGGGAATGTAGAATACTTTTGGACATAGTTTTAGGTTAACACATGTCAGGTTGACCTGTTTTGAGTACATTCACTCTGGAGGTGAATAAATATGAGCAAGTCGTTCTTCAGAGAGGACGTTAAGCCGTCAGCCTGTACAATATCAGGTACACTTTATAGATCCCTACACTAAATACAATTCAATTAAGTAAAATTTAGGACATCCAATTTAGAATCAATCGTTATTGTATGGTATCATAAAGGGTTATGTTCGGCTTATGTGTGCTCTCTTGTGGGACTGCCACTGCAACCTAACCTAAAAGCTTGAACTGGAAAATTGTCATATCTGATAGCCAGTTCCGTGCATTTAGAGCAGGGGTGGGCAAACTACGGCCCGTGGGCCAAATCCGGCCCACCAAAGATTGGTACATGATTTAGGTTTGATGTAAATGATTGTATTAATTTTATTTTGACTCGCAGTGAAGTGCATTTCAACATCAGGTGGTGCAGTATCACACTTTCAGCTTTCGTTCTTCTTTTGCTGGTCAGATTATTTAAGTGTGATAAATACTAACAAAAAACCTAAAGATCCTAGATGGATGATGAATATCTCTGATCTGTTCTGAGAATTGCCCCAGACTTTTTTTGTTTTTGTTTAATACATTCTGTTAACTAATGGTTTTTTTTTATATTGTATCTTGCGCTGAAATGGGCCACATGTTAGATTTTTAAATCATTGTAGCCTACCTATCAAATTTTAAAGTCAAGGTGGCCCGCGAGTCAAAATAATTACTCACTCCTGATTTAGAGGCATCTTTAGGTAACTGGTCAGATCTTTCAGCCCAGTATGCCTTAATGAAGTTTAATCCAGCTGAAGTTGATGTTTTAGAAGAAGCTAAAGCCATCTTCTTGTTTGTTCTACCAGAGTTGGATGATTATCAGAATTCTTTAGACAGTCCAGGGAATCTGACTTCCCGTTAGGATACAAGGGCTGTTGTTTCCAATCAGATGTTAAAACTGTAATACTTGTAGAGCCATATTTAACACTACTATTTTTGCCTGATTGTTGGAGGAGTTAGTTGCCAGTTTATACTGCTTAGTATCTCATTATTGAACTTGCTTTAAGTAACCGCTTCAAAGCTCGCATTGTAGTTTTCCCTGGAGCTGTCCGGCTCCGGATATATATATGTAAATATACTCAAATCATAATAGTTATGATATATTAGAAATAGGGGAAACTGTCATACCTCGTACGATGTTCTTGGAGTCGTTGGAGCACTTTCGGACATCTTCAATCGCAACTTCGCAGATGGACAACGTAAAAAAGCGCTCCAATGACTCCAAGAACATCTTACGAGGTATGACAGTTTCCTCTATTTTTAATATAAATCATACTAACCTCGTTGGTAGGAACAGTTTGTACGTACATAATCGGTATCCCTTCACTATCTATCTATACTTACCAGCTTGGTAGAATGAAACCAATTTTATATAAAAGAGCTAAATCTAAGAATCTATATCTTGCCTCATAACCAACATTCAAGCAATAACAGATTTTTTGCAAATAATAAAGCACATACCTGTCTTCTTTTCCTGATCCGTTTATAGTATGCTACTAATAATCCAGGTATTGTCATAACAGAAAACTACGTATCAGTCCTAAAACAATCAACATCTGCTCACATGCAATCATCCAGTTTTGACCAATCTTTTTGAAAGCACTCCCCAAATAGAACATTCATAGGTCAACACTGGTTAAATTGCACCACCATGTATCAGCTTAATGTTTGTGTAGGTGTGACTGGGGTGGGATGTGGGTGGGTGCGTGGGTGTGTGTCAACCAGTACTAGACATTACGATGAAAAACTACAGATCAACATTTAAGTCTGGAGAACTCTATTTGATGATCTTAAATATAACTATATTATATAATACTGTTACTATTATATTATAGTATTATAATATTGTTGAACTTATATTGATGTACTATTAATTGAGTATGTAGAATACGGAAACAAATATTATCAAAATTATAACAATATGGATATTGATTAAAACACATCCTACTCTCCTTGGGTGTATGCCCTAAAATAAAAACAAACTAAAACGAAAAAAATTATTCTAAGATGCCACACGACTTCCCGTTACTTCAATATAAATATTCATTTCAATAAAATACTTCTTAATCAAAACAAACTTCTACATTTGTGTATTAAATATGAACCTTTAAAAATACTTGCTATATATTACTTAAAATTTACTTTATTATAAGTAAAATATAGTGCTTCTGAAAAAATTGGGTCTCGAGATTTTGATGGAATTACATTTTTTGAGGTCCCAGAATCATTTTATGAAGTTTTTTCGTTGATGTTTGTATGTGTGTGGATGGTTATGTATCCAAAGTTTGTGGTCTAGAATTTTTGATGGATAAAATTGATATTTTACATAAAAATAGACCTTATAGTGCAGATGTAGTGTATAGTTCCGGAGCAATTAAATATAATGAGAACGTCACTTTTTTTTGCCAAAAATGAGTTGTTAAATAACATTTTTTTCTCTTAAAGTACTAATTCTAGATCTTGAAATGTAGGCATTATCTTAGAGACTACAAAAGCAATAACTGAAAAAATCATTAGATTTAAAACAATCTAACAATTAAATTTAAAACAATTTTTTTAAAACAATAGAAAATATTTTTTTCAATAAAATGTAAAAATGTTGACCTATAATTTAATCTGAAAGTTTATAAGGGTAACAAAACCCCTACAACTACCGCTTAATGGATAAAAATGAAATTACACTTGAAAATAGCGTATTAATTGGGAACGAGTTCAGTCAAATATTTTCAAAATTACCTTAACCAAACGGGTGTTAAGGTAAATTTTATGTTTTCAGATAATGTTTTTTTTTTACACTAAACTGCTGAATAAAGAACAATAAACATTGCTAAAACATTAAGCAGAAAATTAACAATTTATAAAAAAATTCGTGTAATATCGATTACGGTAAAGAGCAATAAAGTTATAAGAACTGAATATTCATCCTGGATAAATGAACCACCGACTATAATTGTCAGATTTACGTTGTTTATATAGACTTAAAAATTTCTTTATTAAATTGACTGAAATAAAACTGATGTTTAGAGGTTTAATGAAAAAAATTTGAAATGATTTAACGACATAATATGAAATGTAAGAGGAATAAATTCTTACTTATAAAATCTCAACTCCAATGAAAAATATAATTTCTGATATGCTTTCCATGGTATGATGGATTTGTTTAATAAAATGCTTTAATCAATCTGTATATTGCATCCTTTAACAAAACTTAATATTAGATGTAGATTTTCTAGTGTTTATGAATCATATTATCCTTAATGAGTCTCTAAAAAATATTTAAATTTAAATAATAATAATAAATATATATTTGTCCTCACTCTCAGGTAAAACTGAAAGTGTAAACAAATGTGTCAACCTTAACCTTACGTAAATTATACATTTTTTATATGCCATTTGTTTGCTTTTTAAAAAACAATAATTTGTAAAAATTATTATTGGTTTAGTTTAATCCAAATTGGTTTAGTTGATTGGCCACATTGCTTGTATTATGCGGATGACATCATATCAAAATTGATTTATTTCTTTTTTCTTTATTTTTTTTTACTCTATTTATAATCTTACTGTAATTATATGCTATAAGATATTTATCTTAGAAATGATTTCTATCTTAAGAAAACAAAGGATTTACAATCATCGCACAGAATATAAATTTTATTAATTTTTCATTAAGTAAATCGATAATCATGTCATTTGTAGATATCAATAATAATTTAGAAATATATCAATTTATGTTAAAATAGAAACAAAATGAATGTTAGATTATAAAACATGATGACAAAATGTGATAGATTAGTTCTAAGTTTAATCGCATCAACTGGGAGCAGCACTAATCAGGTATACTAAACTTTCTTAACTCCGATTAGTAAAATAGCTTATCATAACCTTCACTCTTAGCTATAGATTTCCTTCCCAGAAATCAAAAAAGGTTATCATTTAGGTTAGGACGGTACGACCTCACGATCTTGCGTCTGGAGTAACAAACAAAGGAGATCAACAAGTAATATCCTGATAGATTTGGTACAGTGGTGGTTATACGAGATAACAGAACATTTTCACGTCACGTCAGAAAATGAACATATTACAATTGGAGTCACAAATTTTGCCTAACTCAAGTCTATTGTAGGGTGCACTTTAATGAATATGTGACATCGTACAGGTTCGAGACTATCTGCTTAATGTATTCTCCGAGAGACGATGCGGACAGATTTTTTTTTTACCTTCAGCGTGAATGAATCGAGGGTCAAAGTAATATTGAACCCGATTTAATCAGTCTAGCGGAAAGCATGTAAGCCATTGGGCTAGCTTAGCCGCTACAAAAACAATATCGTAACAAACCTTTTAGACTCAAATTTAAGATTGACACTAGCAGATGAATCACATATCTGCAATAAAACCTGCTTATGGCCCGTAGCATAAAACCGATATTTTCTACAAAGACATTAAAATAAAATAAGAATCTCAGTACTTTTTTTGGTATGCAGTGATGATGTAACCTGATAAGCATAGTAAGTATTTTGGAATACAATCTCAACAATTTTTAGAATATAGTTTGCTTATTTAAGGTAAACAAAATATTAGAAGCAATAAAAAGATTAATTTATTGATGAGATATTATATGAGACAAAAAAAAAGCAAAAAAGTCATTAGACGATTTTTTAATTTTTCGGTTGCACATTTAATTCAGATGTGATTGAAAGTTTTTTTGAACTGGTGCGTCTCATATTGTTTCAGAATTTGAATTTCGAATACTGATAACTTAGTGTTTGACTGTTCGGTGAATTTAAATAAAATGAATTACTAAGTCTACCAACTATTTATATGTATGAATATACAAATTTCCTTCTAGTTTCCTTTTTATTATGATTCTTACAACAATATTAGAGAAGAACTAATTTCGTTGATAGTTTCAATATGTATGTTGATAGCTTATGTATGTGTTTCTGAGCAGAATATATTTATGACAGTTATGGAAGTTAAAATAAAGATGAGATAGCAATTGGAACGGATTTCAAAGTACGTTTATGACGCTAAAATTGTATAGTATAGCAGCATCGAAAACTGTTCCACTAAAACATCAGATGAACCTAACAATTTTTTCGAGAAGAAAGTACAAACTAAACTATTTCATAGGAGACAACCGACCTGTCAGCATGCAATAGCTCAATATTTATAGTCATCTATAACTCCTAAAATGCGTTTACTATGAGAGTGACTACTAGATCATCTTTCACAATAAATTAATCAAATATATATGGATCATATTTATGTATTTCCTTAAAATCTGTGTCCTAAACCCTTTAAAAAAAAATCAACTAAAAAAAAATATTTTTTTTTTCAAATAACAGGATCAGGTGTGTTCTAACAAGTAACAAGTTTTTGTTCATACCGAAAATTTGAAATTCGAAACTTGCCCGTAAAGCTAAATTTTTTAAGTGAAATATGTACAACATTGAGCCGCTGTTTAACCTGTCGATCCCAAAGAGTTTCTAGTCAAAAATCCCTAATACACCTCTAATAAACCTGAGTAAGGTAAAATTTATGACTACCAATGAATAATCAACCTTACAATTTCACTTATAACTAAAATAATGAGTATCAAATATTAGCAAATGGGTATCACATCGACGTACTTTACACCCTAGAACAGTACTAAACGTGAAAACCTATAAATGCGGGTATTAAAAAAAAAAAATCCTAATATTTACATTTGGTTATTTTTCATTAAGTGTCTTGATACGCATAACTGTCATGGATTTTTGAGTTGTACTGTTCGGCCCTCTCTCGCCAAACAGTTTATAAATAAATTGTTTATAAACGTCCATTTCTTCAGGAAGCTAGGTAATTCTTATATTAATTATTTACACAACTATTATATTTCCTAAACACCACGCTTGAAATTTGTAAGCAATTTTCAAGATGTTACCAATATCTAATTTGTTATAATAATTATTACTTATAAAACTGTATGCATTTAAGAAAAAAGTAAAAAAAAATGCAATATATTCTGAGTAAATTTTATTATAAAACATTAAGAATATTTCTATAAAAAATGTCTATTATACTTCATACTCATTCACTTTTTTTGTTGTAAATGATTTTTTGATTTGTGTATTCAACATCTTCATAATAACAATTGGTTAAATTGTTTCCTAAAGCATAAAGAATCTAATTATTCTGATTCAAACCAAATATAATAAATACATTATCTACTTATGAGCATTTCCATAACTATTATAAGTAATAATAAAAATAGATTACCTATTTCTCATGAAAACATATAAACACATCTCAGGAATCTTTCTAAATTTATTACTATCTGACTTTACCCTGTTATCTTCTAAGATATACTCATTTCAAAACTCCGCTTCAATTCTTTTTTTTTGTACGTCAATCAGATCATTTAGGACTAACCATTCCATACTTAAGTATGACAATCATACTTTAATCAGTAAGCTATCAGTTGTTTAATTTATAAACATGCAAAATTTATCTATTTGACAGCCTCTGTTTTAATCAAAAATATTTTGGCATTACTTGTGTTGAGTACTGGCATCAAGTGATTGAATGAATGAGTGAATATATATTGGACGTTCGTACCGAAGTACTTAATAAATTATTAATTTAAGTTCTTATTATTCTTTTTAAAATGTAAATCATACAGAAATCATATAAGAAATGTAAAAACAATTTATTCGCAAATTATCTAAACAAATCACTTCTTTGAAATTTCATTTTAATATTTATTCTATTTCTATTTGTCTGTAATCCAAAATTAAAATTTCAAGATGGCTCAATATTTTTTGTTAGAAATAACTCCTTCATTGTAGGTTATTTAAAATTGAAAATGTCAAACTTTTTTATTGTGTTATAGACGTGTTAAACGAGAATGGTGATCTATATATTTTCTTATCAAGGATGGTAGTGATAGAAAAAGGAAAAAGCTGAAAAATATCAATGTATTCTAAAATAGAGCAAATCCGAACCTAATAGAATTATATGCACGGAATCATGGTTGCATCCTTAAACAGCCATCGACTCTTATAACCTCTCCATTGAGGTAAGGGTTGGTTATAATAGATTGCACAATCATAGAGAATTCATCTGGCTTTCCAAGTCGTTGAGGGAACGGGATGCTTTTTGCTAAGAAATTTCTTACTTTGTCTGGTAAGGATGATAACAATGGAGTGTCGAATAAACCAGGAGCAACAGTACAAACTCGTATTCCTTGAGAAGACAAATCTCTGGCAATTGGTAATGTCATACCCACAACGGCGCCTTTACTTGCTGAATAGGCTGCTTGCCCAATTTGTCCATCAAAAGCAGCTACACTTGACGTATTGACAATAACACCTCTAAACCCATCTTGATCTGGTTCGTTTTCACCCATTAATCCAGCAGATAATCTTATTACATTAAATGTTCCAACAGTGTTAACCATTAATACCTTGGTAAAATCATCCAATTTATGAGGAAGTTTTTTATTAAAATTAAATGTTTTATAAGCCACTCCAATACCTGCACAATTCACAACACAATTTAAACTTCCAAATTTTTCTTTTGTTAATTTTAAAGCATTTTCAACATCTTTTTCAGATGTTACATTCACTGGTGCAAATACCGCTGATGAACCCCAACTTTTAACAAGAGATTCTCCATCAGAAGTTTCAAGATCACAGACAACAACTTTACCACCTTCTTTCAAAATTCTTTCAGAAGTAGCTCTGCCAAGTCCAGAAGCTCCTCCAGTAACTAATCCAATAACGTTTTTCAACATCTTAATACAAAAAAAGAACCAGGCTATTAAAAACTCAACACACCATGAAGGAGAACATTCAAATGAATGAACTCTGTGCTCTCTATTGATAAGAGTTACACTGATATGATAAGATGGCTCAGCACAAATGATTACAAATAATTAATTTATGCTTCACCTTAAAATATGAATATTTCTAATATAATAATATAGCTACAATTGTCTCAAGAGTTTTTAATAGGAATTAAAACTATAATTTAAAGAGTATTATTTGAAAAAATTACGTTACAATTTTTTGTTGAAAGAACTTTTAATTAGTTAAAATTTATACCAAGTGAAAAATGTAAGTAATAATTTTTTTAACATCGTTATTTAAAAATAGTGTTAACATTTTATCGAGACTCATCAAGGAGGCCTTGATGCCGGATTTTAATTGTGGAAGGTCTTTAAGTGTACTGTTTACCTCCCTTGCGAAGGCTGTTGTTTGTGCAAAATCGTTATTAAGAAAGCACTTATTTTATTTCATTCTTAAAAACTTTTCTGTGAATAAAGTTTTATTTCAAGTGAATTAAGTAATCTGTTAAAGGTAAATAGCACTTAATCAGTTTTTCCTTTAAGTTTGGTCGAAAAATAGTTGTACTGGTTGTGTAGTAAGTCTTTGTTTCTTTTTAGAATGGAAAGAGGTGCTCATAGAGGTTCAGGAAGAAGTAGAGGCCCTGGGATATCTTCAATAAGTAGAGGTGGCTTTAATTCATCAAGAAGGAGGTTGTTGAATAGTACCTGTAGTATTAATTTTTGTTGTATAATCAGTTGATTAAGTTGCATGTTTAAAAATATTTTTGTATTATGATCAGTTAAATAAGATTTCGTTTAATATTAGCTTGTCCTCTGAAATTAATGAAAGTTTGGTTAAGTTTGGATAGATCTTATTATTATTAAAGAAATTACAAATAAAGAATCTTGAGAATAAGTTCATGCATAAAGTGGTAAGCCAATAAAGTAAGCAAAACTGAACAGTAAGTTCTTGATTATACAACGTTTTACTACAAACGTTTAATGGCACTTGGATGTAAACAAACTTCGGATTGTTAAGTATCTTAACCTGACCGCATGTCCCTGTCAGTTTAATTTTATATTGGCTATCAGTATTTAGTTTGATGAAATATTATTTTTTCTTTAAAAAAAGACTAAAAAGGTAGATTACATATTAATAATACTAAAGCTATTAATTAATTAATTAATTAAACTTGCATATGTAGAAGTTAACCTTAATTGAAATTGCTTTATCTAGAATATATAAGTTGAGAAACAATCATGATGTTTTAGGGGTTCTGGAGATATTGGCCCAGGAGGTGGTGTGGGCAGAATTAGCTCAGGTTTTCGAGGTGGTTATAGAGGAACAAGTTTTCGAGGTCGATCGTCAATGTCAATGTAAGTGTTTTTTTTATATTTGGGAGTTTGATTAGTTCTAGAAAAGTAAATATTAGCTCCAAAAGGGCCTGAACATTGTATTCCAAAAGTAGAAATGATAACAAAGCCGCTGTACATTATAATATGCATCTGAGGGAAATATGTGTATTTACTATTTAACCTTGATAAGAAACGATGAAAAAGTTTAACAATGTGGTGGAAATTGGTGAAATTTACTTAGTAAACGAAAAATTTCGTTTACATGGGTGGCGTGTTGTGGGCTAATTGTAAATTTAGGGTTCGGTAACCTACCATGATTCAATAATGTAATTATTCCAATTGTTTCTCGTAATATCGATATGCTATATCCCATAGTTCTTTCATAATTAAGCATCCCATAAATAAGTAACGCTGTATATTTATTTTAGTTGCTCTGAAATTTATGTTTTAATCACATTACTCTGTACCGGCTTTTTCTTTAAACTATTTCTGTAATTATAAATTCATTCACTTAATATGCTTTTACTGAAACTAAACATTCACACGGCGGTAGTAGAGGTTTTTTAGCTTAACTTACTGTGTGCGGCGACAAAACGGCTATAGTATATCATTACTGCTATATATTTTATACCATCCACCACAGTTTCTAAATTAGCTAAACTTATAATCTAATAAAAAAATAAACTGAGTCGGTGTGTTTCATGCTGAGTTTATTGAGAAAGTACTTATTAAACAATCAAAAAGTGCTTGTATTTCATTCCAAAACATTACTACTGATATTTAGATGTTTCCAGTTTGTCTGTGTTTTTTCGTTTTCCCTGACTTTCATTCAATTGAATTTGAAAATAATTTCAATGCTTTTAATTGATAATGAAGTACACCAACTTGGTTTTTTTTTATTTGTTTCAAAATTGTATTCAGATTTTTATATTTTTTCTTGAATATTAAATAAGAGCTTAAGTGGTAACTTTTTTTTATTGGTTTATGGTATTTAAAAATGTTCGATTGACTAATGCTTTAGTACCATTCATTTTTGACTTATTTAATATTAAGTCTGTAGTTTGCAGTATTCTCATTTATGATCTCTTATCTATGTGAATCCTATTGCTAAAGTGAGTTAATGCATTGATATGACACCAAAAAGTTTTTTTGCCTTCTAACCAAGTAACCGGTTGTACAAATAACTGATTTGTTTACTTTTCTGAGTTCTGCCACAGTAAAGGTGTACAGTAAACCATTACACAGTAAAGGTTGACAAACTCCATGCTGTTAACATTTCTGGCTCATCATCCTGAATTTTACTGCACAAAAATATAGAATTAAGTAGTTGTATAGTAATCTCAAGTTACAACACGCTGCTAATGGTCAGAAATTCTAGAGATAACTATTTTTCACCTTACAGTAAACATAAATATCATTTTATGGATACAGAAACTGGAAATTACGCAGAATGCGTACGTATATTTAAGTTATTTGATATTGAATACACTGGTCCTATTAGATCAGGGTTTTCAAAGTTTCTTTGCTTTCAAAAGAAACATATCTCTCAGAGAGAATCTGTGGACTCCCTATAACTTAAAACATCTCATTTTGCACTTTGTTTCTTTATTTACCTACAATCAAATTTTTTAAACAATTTGTAGGAAAAGAAAAAATCAAATAATTCCATTATTATAATAGGAACAACAATTTTAAATGCATGAATCCGAAAATATTTTAAAAAAAAACAATATATCTTTACTGAAATTTTGCATTTTTAGGATGGTACAAAATATAACATTTTAAAATATTGAAGCTTTATGACAAACTAACGAGAACATTGTGTTTGATGTTTTATTGTTAATGTTTGTGTATTCTATCGGTCTGCTCGATGGGTTATATATATTTTTCGTCATGGTATATTTATCTATGAATATATATTTTGCATAACCACTTAATTATTCCTACCATGGAACCCCTTACTACTGTTTTTTTTTAGTCATGGACCCTCTGAGGGTTCATCTGGACTGTGTTGGGAATAACGGCACTAAATTTAGTGCGGGAGGGGGGTAGGGATCTCTTAAAATTTACCTGGAGCCCATTGCTTACATAAATTCATAAGTGTTTGCAATTTTACTAAAATAACATTTATTAAGCTCATATTACCTGTTCGTTTAAACTTGTATAAAACTCGTTCATTGGTTTATATTTATTTGACGAATGACAGCCGAAATTATCTCATCACGGTTACAAGGGGAAATAGTTTTAATTCCGTGATTGAAATTTGTTTTTATCTAAAGAGGGCAACTTTTCTTTTTCAAGGATTCAATTTTCAATTCAGTAGGCATTTGCTATGACTATTCATAAGTCTCAAGAAGAGACTCTACAGAAAGTTTTAGTTAATTTAAGTAAGGCAGTATTTCAACATTACCAATTACATGTTGCTCTCAGTAGGGTCATTTAGAGTTAATATGCATTTAAGTGAACATGATTGCATCAAAAAGAAAAGTGATGGAGACCCAAAGGGTCACGGGTAGTCTAGTATACTTATGAAACTCTGATGACAGATCATGTTTATTTGTTTGTTTTCTACTGACTGTGAAATGTCTTACATTGGACAGACGAGCAAAGGTCTTCTTACAAGGATAAAACAGCACAAATATTCCATCAGAAGAGAGGACGAAAAGAGTGCCTTGTTCATGCACATAAGAGACAGTAATCATGTGATTAACTGGAATGAAGCAAATAAATTAATATATGTGTCTTCAGAAAGAAGAAGAAATATCGTAGAAAGTGCACTCATAAAGAACTTTTATGAGAAGTTGATGAACAATAGCCTAGGACTCTACAAATTAGATGAGGTTTTGATTAACGGGATAATTAAATAGACGAAGACTTCATCATTAAACACATTCAGGGTTGCCATCAATTCTGGAAATTTCAATCAGCCAAGTTAAACAAGTATTTATTGTTTTTTTTAATTCACTTGCTCTCTGACGATGTGTTAACGAAAGACCTTAGAGCAGCGTTTCCCAAAGTGGTCGGTGGTTTGATATGGGGGGCGGTAACGCAAAAATAGGGGGTTGGGGGGCGGTAACGCAAAATATGCGGTTTGGGGGGGCGGTAACTGAAAAATAGATAGTTGGTGGCGACAGTGTAGCTAATGTAGCAGCTGGCTGCTACAATACTTACACCCTTCGTCCCAAACTGTTGGCGGTAACAATCAAAAACCATACAAGTAATAAAAATTAGAAATAAGAATTTCAAAAGATATGCCGCTCTTTTACCTGAGGATTAAGGGGTCAGCCCCGGTCGAAAGTAAAAGAGAGTTTTCGGTCAAAATAAAGGGAATAAAAAGATAAGCTGCTCTTTCACGTATGTCCTATGGATTAAAAGGTCAGCCTTGATCGGAAGTAAATGAGTTTTCGGTCGAGATAAGAAGAATGAAATGATCGTTACCTATATAAACAGTAGACCGCAATCTCAATTCTGTAAAGATAGATTGTGGCAGTAGATTGCATGACAGCTAGACTCTAGCTGTCTAGCAGCTAGAGAAACATTTGAAACCTCGGAAGGTAACTAACTTGAGATTTATTTTTTCTTTCTCCAAAAAAATTAAACCTGAATAGAATAGGTTAGTTCTGATAGGCTTTTTGGCATATCTTTCCATTTTTATGGGGTAGGGGGCGCTGGCAGGCTATTCTAGAAGACAAGGGGGCGCTGGCAGTCTATTCTAGAAGACAAGGGGGCGCCAGCCAGAAAAAGTTTGGGAAACCCTGCCTTAGAGCATTGTTTCAAAAAAATTGTTTTTCATTGTGGTAAATTAATCCATCTATTATATCAAGTGTTATTTTGATTATTATTCATATATATATATATATAACATTACTTATATAATGTTATATATTCTCTATGGGGTTATATACACTTGTCACGCATGTGACAGGAGAAATACAGTTAGTATTTCCCCTGTATTAGTATTTAGCATATTATGCTATATATATAGCATAATATAGCAAAATACAAATGAATAACAACAAATACAGTGAATACAGGAATACTTACTTAAGTTAATATTCATGTTTGTACTTTTAATAAAATCAGAATTCCATAATTCTCTTTACATTCATCATTAAATACTCTAAATATGTAGAAGTATAGATACAGTAAACCCTCGCTAGTTCGCGGTTCAGTTTTCGCGGTATCCTGAAATGTTCAATTAAAAATTAAAGAAATATAAAAAAATATTTAACTGTATTACAGTAAAAAATAAAAAAAGTACAACTCGTAATGAAAAAGTACAGTAGTTAGTGTTATGGAAGAAAATATACAGGCTTCTTCTTGTACGATCGAGGAAGATATCAAACAACCAGAGACTGGCTGGGTCAAAATATATTCTACAACATTAAAGTAAAGGTTAATAAAGGCTATTAAAAAATATTCAATAAGGACTAAAAATTAATGAAAAATATTAAAACATAATCAATTGTAACAAGAGAATTATAAAAATATCAAAAAATAGGCCTTTTCATTTATAAATTAAAATAAAGGATAGTTACGAATTTTTTTATTTTATTTACTTGCATTATTATTTACCGTACAATACATTATGGGTATAATTCTCTCTTATAGTCCGTAAAAACGTAATATTTTTTTATTAATTATTTCTTATTTTTTTCTTTTTGTTTTCCATTTTTATTTACAATACTGTACAGTATTCAGTAAGGTCAAGATTCTCTCTCTGTTGGAAAGGTCGTTGTTTTAGAGCTTTAGAGGCTTTTATAAAGGCGTGTCCATTATTCGCAGATTTTCGCTTTTCGTTGGTGTCTTGGATCCCCATTATCCGTCAAAAGTGATGGTTTACTGTGTTAAGTCCAAATAAAAAGGGATCGATTTCTATTCTATCTGAATATATAAAAAGTTAATGAATTCTTTTCTTCGTATCTATTTTTTAAGCGAATTTTAATACTAAGTCTGCTCTGAATGTCTTTTTGACATTCCTTAGCATGCATTACTTAAGCATGTTTACTTAGCATAAGTAAACATAATATCATACTTCTTGGTTATATAATATATAAGTCCCATTTAGGTATAATATAAATGTCTAAATGGGAGATTTATTAGTCTTTCATTCTTTGAGGTGGTACAGACTACAGACTACTACCTCAAAAGTATCCACCTTTTAAAATGCACGCTTCTATTTGTATATCACACCACTGATGCGTATAATATAATCATTAGTAAAAGTGAAGATTTCGTGTTACGAAATAATCTCTTACAGGAGAACATGGCTTTTGTTCCTATTATCAGTAGATCTCTTACACAGTTTATCTTACCTCCTTTTATAATGAAGATCTAAAACAATGTTTTCCCTTGAAAACTTAAAAATATTCTTATTTTGTTTGACAAATTTAATAAATAAATATATTTTATAATATACTAGCTGATCTACCCGGCTTTACCCGGGAAACAATTTAATTCCAACTCTAATAATAAATTACATGAAACGAAAACAATTTAAATTTTCTATAGTTCTAATGTAGTGCAATCTGTTATTATGTGGTATTTACTCATTGTAGGGTAAAAATATAATGAAATGGTCCCATTTTGCCAAGCATTTAGTCACCACTAACCACCAATTTTTCCCAGACCAAAATATACAAATACTACACAGAAACAATAAATTCCGGGAAATAACTATTTTAGAAGGCTATGAAATCAACAAACTAGTGCGCGATAATTCTTCTACTTGCCTCAATGAGCAAATCCCCAAATGTACAACGTTTCTTAATTTATTTATATAAAAATAATAATAATATAAAAAAAAAAAAAAAAAAAAGTTCTACTTCCTCCTTATACATATATTTGGTTTATATTTCGTTATAGCTCTGTGTGTTATTTTTTCAATATGTTTCCTACACTTAGTCTAAAAGAAAATGTAAAGGCTCAGCCTAACTTTAGAGAAAACTCTACCTGCTCTAATAAGAAACAGATGTACCCTATATACCCCCACCCATGTCCTTTCCATTTCCAGTCAGTCTTATTCAGAGGCCCTCACCCTTAGGTTCGTACTTTCTGCCTTATTTTATTTTATATTAATTTTTGTACTTATTTACTTTGTACTATAGATAACTCTCTGGTGTCATTGTATTTTTTAGTTCATGCCTGAAGAAGAACACTACGTGTTCGAAACGCGTTGTTTATATCATTAAAAGTTTTATATGTGGAGACCATTTCATTAGATTTTTACCCTACAATTTCTATAGTTCCGTTACACTTAACTTTTTTTGAGATAAACGAAATTATTACAGAATTAAAATTATAGATTACGCAAAAAAGATATAATCTAACACTGATTATAAATATCACACATTGTCTATTACAATTGGTTGTTCATAGATTACATTAAACAAATAGTAAAAGGAATATTTTTTGCCGAACAATATATCAAGTGGATATTACGAAATATTGTGGATTTTATTTCAACATTATTTTCAAATAAAGTTATTGTGTTAGTTCCACTGAGGTTAGTAATATTAGAATTATTAGTAATGTCTGTCATACCTCGTAAAGTTTCTGTAGAGCTCGACCGGTTTCGAGTCCGTCTGGTTCCAATCTTCATGAGTAACTGACTGTATTTTATTTTTTAAAATGAAATAAAAATAAAATATAGTCAGTTGCTCTTGAAGATGGGAACCAGACGGACCCGAAACCGGTCGAGCTCTACCGAAACTTTACGAGGTATGACGGACATTATTACTAATAATTATTTTCAAATATTTGCCTGAGATACACTTGGTGATCTGAATAGTCATCTATTTTTGAAAATTAATACTGTATATAGAGAAAAAAACCTGATATCTGTGGACTTTATCAATTATTTGTTCATTTAATAATTCAATCTTTTCAACAGTTTGTTACTGCTTTGCTTAACTAAAAAACTTCTGTCTTAACGTTTTAAAATAATCCAGATCTAGGTAAATGTAAATAATCTATGTTGGTATTCTTGACTTTCTTCTATCATTAAACATTTTCTTAAAGTATGTATATTAGGTTAAAACTGAAATCAACTTGTTGTTAGTACTGCAAAAAATATTATTAAAAAATCGAACCATAATTTCTGTGATGGTTGAGTTACCATGCAACGAGAAACTACTTGAAACCGTGTTATTTTCAAATTCCCATTGAAGTAAGGATCTATGAAGAACGTTCCAAAGTTAGGCTTCTGTGAGCTATGCGGATGGGTTTTAGTACAGTGACTCTCCCAGAACATCTTCCATTTGTGAAAATATTTGTATTTCCTGTGATTGAAAAATCGAACTGTCTATATTTCTCGTCTAAACATATACTAACTTTTGTTGTTATTTTTTTCTACAAACCTTTTATTAGTATTTGTTGTTGTTTTTCCACTTTTTCAATAATATTTTTATCCTTCTAGGTCTTCAAGAGATGGTGGAGGAATGGTAAGCACAAGAGGTCGTGGAGGTGGCTATTCTGCCTCTGAACATCTCAGAGGTAAATCAAATAGTTTACGTTTTTCAGCTTATTACAGAGATATTTATAAAAAGATTTCACATAAACACGTGAAATAACAATCAATGATCAAACCAACCACAAATGAAATGGGAAAACAAGACTAAGATCTTTCAACTGAGGTTTTTGACTCTGACGAAGACCGCTTGTTACGGTTGAAAGATCTTAGTCTTGTTTTCCCATTTCATTTGTGGTTTGATCAGAGATATGTATATTAGAAATTATATCTAACATGATTTGATTGACAAAGTGACAAAGTTTTGAAGGGAATTAAATTCATATTTTTGAATCCTGCAATAATTCAGCTTGTGACTTGAAAACCCACTCAATTACATAATAATCTTAAAATATTATTTATTTAGGGAATCTCTCTTCTGGAAACAACAAAAACAGTTTATTCAAGTTTTAGTTTAAGAAATTTTAACATAAAGACTTTTTTTAGAAACTTAGCTATCCTACTTATAGAATATCGTCCCGGTTGATGGTATTTATGTTGTTAAAATTAAAATGTTTCCTTGAAAGAGATGCAACAAATGGAGAAAAGAGTTTCAATTTTTACAAAAACTTATACAAAGCAAATGACTTCCCCCAATAATGCTCTTCAATAGACGAACTTATTAAATGTTTAACTTTTAATTCGAAATAAATTTTTTATGTAGCTAAACTTTAGAATTAAAACAATAATCTATTTGGCATTATTTAGTCGTAATCATTGATGAAGTTCAATGTCCATGTTATTACATCCATTTTAACAGATTTTTTGTTTTTTTAGGCCGAGGTAGAGGAGGTGGTGACAGATCAACAGGAGGAGGTTGGAGAGTGGAGCGAAGAACGTCTTCACTCAAAAGAGATCCTCCAACGGACTCAAGTAGTCCAGGAAAGAGGTCCAGATTCAGTTCTGGTTCGAATGGATATCAAAGGTACAATAGTGCAAATCAAATTTCAAATCTGTCCCTGTCTGTGTGGTACAAGGATCAATGTGTCTATCTGTTTTGTAGGTCTACGAAAAAAGTTTAAAATAAAAACCGAAGCGTTGGCATTGAGAGTTTAATTGAACCTGAAGAACTGACCGAGTCCCCATAAACTTTAGTTTTGTATATATATATAGTTCAATGTACATAAAGAAACATAGAGAATTAAAAACACGCACTTACAGTCTCTAATTTTCGGTTGAACCGTCTTCAGGAGAACCAAGCGCCAAGAACCATATGCGGCCCATGATGTATTTTTGTAGGACCCTCGGAATATATATATATAGAGTTCAATGTACATAAAGAAACATAGAGAATTAAAAACACACACTTACAGTCTCTAATTTAAAATGTTTCCTTAAAAGAGATGCAACAAATGGAGAAAAGAGTTTCAATTTTTATTATGAGACTGGTTTTTACTATGACTTGGTTGTCGTCCAACCAAGAACTAAGGAGAGGTTTCCCTCTCTTATCTCTCCTGAAGACGGTTCAACCGAAAATTAGAGACTAAGTGTGTGTTTTTAATTTCTCTATATTTCTTTATGTATATTGAACTGTATTTGTCCATTTCGGATCGTATTTTCATCGAAATATTATATATATATATATATATATCACATCGGCCAGTGGACGCATTTACGTCTCCGTATCCTTCATTCTTTCTCCATAATAAAATTATTTTCTTCTTTCTACGTCTTCCTGAAGACGGCAAAACGCCGAAATTATCGAGATTCGTGAGTGTTCGTCCTTTTTCTTTGTTCTCTAGCTGTAACTTTAATTATATATATATATATATATAATGTACACTATATTAATGTTTCAATACTTATTTAAATTTATGATTCATATTATGACAGTTTTATTCCTATTTCATTACTTGAGATGCTCCTAATGAAGCAACTATCACAACGCAATCCCTAAGATCAGTATCGTTATGTAAAAAAAATGAAGCCTTTGTTGTTGTTGTTGTTGCTGCGCTCTCTCTCTCTCTCTCTCTCTCTCTCTCTCTCTCTCTCTCTCTCTTCTCTCTCCCAAAATGTACTCTCCTTTCCAAAGCCTCTGTGAGCTTCTGTTATTAAGCAAAAAGCAAGGGAATTTTAAATATTAAGATGGAATTTGAGATAATCTCCGAGGGTCGTACAAAAATACATCATGGGCCGCATGTGGCCCGCAGGCCGCATGTTGCCAATGCTGGTGTAGTCTGTTGTGATAGAACATTGTTTTTACATTATTATAAGTAAATAACGCTAATGGCTCCGCCTCTAGGCCATGCACCCTACCTCAGGTTGCATTGGTTTTATTTTCCACGTGGTTCTTCGAACCGGGGGCTACAAGGGCCACTGATCTTTCGTACAGCTGAGCAGGTTCAGTTGGACCTTTGATCCGGAGTTCGATCCGAAATTCTTAAAACAAGTCGGAACTACGGGCAGCGGGGGCCAATGGAGAGGTTTTCTTTCCATCCCGCTAACTGAGGTTGGACTCGTAATGTTGGTTCTCACCCAAGTTGAGTAGACCCTAGGTTGCTGTGTGAGGAACAGTAACTTCTCAGGGGGATGCCCGCTCAGCATACCGGGAGCTAGAGCCCAAAACTTTACTAGTAGGAACGGACCACGATCTCAGCTAAGTGGGGTGGAATACTAGTTGTTGCTTTATTAGAATAAAAATCTCTATACTTGAAATTAATGCATTTTTGTTAAATATATATTTTTATAATTTAAATTCAGTGAAATTATTATTTTAAATTTAATTTTTTTTTAATATAGACTTATCATTCCTCGTAAATTTCTTCTCTGCCATATATGTTTCGAAACGTAACATTGTATTTTTTTTATTGTATTGTAACAGTGAGGAATTAAAAAAGTAAAAACTAATTGGTATCACTGATTGATATGTTTAAATATGTCCATGAAGGACACGTTTCGAATAAGGAGTGGTAAGTTTATATTCTAATAGCATATCTATTAGTCTCTGTTATACTAACAACCTATAAAGTCAATAGAAACTTTGTTCTACTCAAGTGTGTTCCAATAAGTATAATAAACCTTTAATTAATACCATTTTTAGTATGTATTATATGGATTTTGGGTGCATAATGGATAAAAAAAGAGGTGTGGGAAGGATTTGTATGTGTAAAAAATGATATTGTATCATAAAGAAGACTAAGAGTTGAATCGTATGATGGAAATAACAAATAGGCACTTACGTTTTGCTGAATAACTAAGTAAACAATATAATCAATCATTGTAGGGTAAAAAGTTAATGAAATAGTCTCCACATATAAAAATTTAATGGTATAAACAACGCGTTTCGAACACGTAGTGTTCTTCCTCAGGCATTAACTGAAAAAATACAATGACACCAGAGAGTTATCTATAGTATACAATAAATATAGTACAAAATAAAAATAAATTAAAATAAGGAAGAGAATACGAACCTAAGGGTGAGTGTTGGTGGCACAACTGACTGGGAATAGGATGGACGTGGGTAGGGTATGGGGTACATCTGTTTCATATTAGAAGGCAGGTACATTTCATTGTTGTTTTTTTCCTAAAGGTTAGGCTGGACCTTTTACATTTGCTCTAAGACTAAGTGTAGGAAACATATTGAAAATATAACACAGAGAACTGTAACGAAATATAAACAAATATAGGAATACGGAGAAAATAGAAGTTTTTTTTAAAAAAAAATAAATAAATTAAGAAAAGTTGTACACTTCGGGATTTGTTCATTAAGGCAAGTAGAAGAATTATCTCAGCACTAATTTGTTAATTTCATAGCCTTCTAAAATAGTTATTTCACGGAATTTATTGTTTCTATGTAATATGTATTTGTATATTTTTATCTGCGAAAAATTGGTGGTTATTGGTGACTAAATGTTTGGCAAAATGGGACATGAATTGATTATTGTTGGGGGATTTGGTTTTCTGTTTAACTTCTTGTACATGTTCTTTTATTCTTTTGACAAACGATCTTAGAGTCATGCCTATATAATGAGAAGGGCAATTAGCGCACGACAATTTATATACACCACTAAGGAAAGGGGTTCTTGAGCTCTTTTTGAAGATAACAGGGACTTTAAGTCTCCTGAGTTTCTGTAACTGACTTTTAAGCCGTATTTTTGTAATATTTTGGCTAAACTCTCTGGTGTCATTATATTTTTTAGTTAATGCCTGAGGAAGAACACTACGTGTTTGAAACGCGTTGTTTATACCATTAAAGTTTTATATGTGGAGACCATTTCATTAACTTTTTACCCTACAATGAGTAAATACCACATAGTAAGTGATTGCACTACGTTAGAAATAATCAATCATTGTTCGCCAAATAGAGTTATGGTAATACAGTGGTATCTTGGCTGTGAACCATATGCATTCCAGTATGTTAATCGGCAACCGATTTTTTGAAAACTAAAACAAATTTCCCCATAGCATAATGGGAAGCTTAGGTTAGGTTAGGTTACAGTGGCCGTCCCGAGAGAGAACATACATAGGCCGCAAGCCGACCCTTGTGATACCACAAAGAAGAATTGTGGTTATTCTCCCCCGTCCCTGATCCACTCGAACCATCTCGAGAGAACAATAAATCTAGACAGATCCCTGATACCAGTGGATGTCAGTTTCTCAAGATTATTAAAGAAGTATTCTCCTAATGCTTCTTTCTTTCTTTGAGCCAAACAGGACATTGCAGAGAAAGTGAGGAACTGTCTCTCTTCTTCCTCGTTCTGGCATGCCCTACAATAATCCCTCGCCTCCAGTATGAACCTGGTAGCATAATGGGAAATGGGATAATCTGGTCAGATAATATGCAAGAGTTATTTTTTAAATATTGTAGGTTTATCTGTATAAAAACGTGTATATAAAGTATTCTCGACTCTATTCGGTCCCAGTCGGGTTTGGACAACTGTACTAGTTCTAAAATTACGTTAGAATTCTGGTGCATAGTTTTCTCGATCTCTGTTTCGAACTACAATTTGTTCTGGTTCCAAGTCGCTCCAGCACGGAGTTGCCACTGTCTAATTGACATTGTGACACTGTTATGATGGTCTGTTTATTAAACTGGATTATGAGTAAAGTAAAAATTAACTTTTAAATGCGCTGAAACTTGAGGTAGAATCTGTTCAATGCGTCTGAAACTTCTCCTGGTTTTGGTAGTATACAGTACTTAATAATATGCATAAATATATTTATTTATTTCAGGCAATATCCAAGATATGAACAAGTTAGTTTTGAGGACCGTGGACCACCCAGAATGGACTATGACTATGGGTAAATTATGTTTTATATAAATACCGAAGTGTCTTCAAGTTTTTTTTTGTTTTATCAACTCTTCATGATGTATTTTTAGCGATCAAGGTGGGAATGATGACTATGGACGAGACTATAGAGGATACGATGACTATGGAGAGTATTATGAAGGCCCTGTGGACTACCAGAGGGAAGTAAGGAAATTACGATGATGACAGAAGAGACTTACGATATACGAGACGCAGTCCATACTCCGAGCCTCCTGCCAGGAGAATGTATGAGCAAGGTTTGTTTGTTTCTTCACATCTTTATTCAAGCTTTCCATATAGCATAAGTGAAATAAATCATTTAATACATACATAATTTAATTAATTTTAGTATTGCTAGCCAGTTAAGAATTTTTATCATTTTATCACTTTGTTCCTGTTTCAATTTCCAATAAATTTTCCGTACTTTTTACTAATCTCACCTCTCTTGGAATCATTGACACAAAATCAACGGGATATTTTGAAATTTGAATCACATACGAATTTAAGTTAGAAAATTGATGGAAATAAATTTGTGTAACAATCGAAATATCTAATTCTATCTGATTTTACTTTTCAGCAATGTGAAACTTATTGGGTTGTGATCACAAAATTTAAAATATATGCACTGCTATAAAGAATTATAATTAAACTGTTGTTCATAATGTATTCTTTCTACTATATTAGGTTATTTTATCTGTTAAATGCTAACATATCTTCCTAAACTAATTTATTCATTTTTCTGTCATTAAAATTAGTGATTTGACTAATATAACTTTGATGCGTTTCAAATATATCTTATTAGTACAGGTAACATCGGCCTAAAAAATCCAACCCGACCTCGATCCCAGTCCGCGGGTGTTAAAGCAGGAGCCCGATCGGGCTCGGAAAGGTTCGGGTATATATTAGATGAGTTTATTCTCCACCAGCCAAGCAAATCTCGGTTACCCGTTTTATCCAAATTATTTATTTTTTAGCATGCTCCTTATAGTGTATTACAAGATTTAACAATAAACACGTGAAGCAAGAATCAATGATCAAACCACGATAGGAAATGAGAAAAAAAGACCCAAGATCCTTCAACCGCAACAAGTGGAGCTAAATTTATTACCTATGAAAAATCGGTGTTAAGAAATATTATCCTCTCTGATTAAATTTAATAGATCAAAATGTTATAAACATTAGTAACGGTTTGTTCAAACTTGACTCTGTCTTAACGAGGGCAATGGCCTCTTCTAAGAAGGTTGACAGCAAGCTTATAGTTTTTTACTTTTTCTTACTGTACTCCTTTGTTTCCCCAAACATCCCTGCCAGGACTATTGTCCTTTCCTAAACTTTACACCCTTTTAAGATACCACACTTTTCTCCCAACTCCTTTCAACCCCTCACCATGATGTTTCTGAATGTAGTGTTTCAGTTGGATTTTTGACTCTGACGAAGATCGCTTGTTTCTGTTGAAGGGTCTTGGTCTTTTTTCTCCCCATTTCTTATTGTAGTTTGATTATTGATATTATATTACATCCTGCATCGAATCATTTTATGACAAATATTCCTTAGTTTAATATCGATAGATCGTTTTAGTATACATAATGTATAAATATATCTTTATTTAAAAAAAGTTAGCGTGAGAGACAAGACCGGGCGGGCTCGGGCTTAAGATCTTACCTCCACTTATTAGTTACTTAATTAGTTATTATTTCTTAGCAGAACAGCCCCCCCCCCCCCTCTCAAATGAAAAGTAATAATTAAATTGACTTTTTCTTTTGTTTGTAACACTGTTATATGTGCTTCGTCATTTCGAATTGAATAGAATTTAAACTTCATTACAATGAAATAATCAAGTAAGAACGAATATAATTTATGCTGACAGTCAACGTTTGATCTATAAATTCATGAACTTAAAAAAAGGAATAATTTATAACAGTTACTAATAATACTGTAATGTGAATCACACTTAACTGTAAAATGGGTGCCAAATAATAAATGAGCCGAATTGTTTGGGCCTCAAACAACACTAAAGTTGAAAGGATACAAAATTGAAAGTATGGAAGTTTGAAACAGTGACTATTAATTGAGCCGCTTATTTTGAAAGTGGCCTAATTCCATTTATGTTAAAATCGAGATATTTAAGGGTTTGCGTTTTACAAAATTTAAAAATATCGTCATTTTATTTATAAACTAATTTTTGTTATAAAAATTCTTAGTAATTTTAAATAAATTTTGTACAATTTGCTGCAAAAGGTAAAGATAACGTAAAAATGTAATTATTTAAATAGCTAGCTAAATTTTTTTGGAAAATGGAATTAGGCCACTTTCAAAATAAACGGCTCAATTAACTTACAATACTTAATTTCAACAATGAAATAAAGTGCAAACGTATGCACTACTATTAGATATTAAGCTAAAAAAAAATCTAAACTTTTATTGGCTGTACACTTACAAGCAAATGACAAACACCAGTTCTGTACTTACATAGTTTTTTGTGACTTTAAATTACGCCACAGAGAATATTTTATAGAGATTAAAATTTCTTATAGACTATGTGATTTCAGATTTTGTTTTTAATACCTTTTAATCTTTATATAGTGCCATAATTTTTTATATCTTTTATCTATCATTTGTCACTTTTAGACATGTAGATGTAAACAGGATTTAAAGTCTGCTATATAGAACTCTTCAAAATGTGTTTACGATGCCCTTTTGATTTATTAATAACTGCTTAAAGAGAGTGCAGCCCCTCCCCCCACTGATGTGATAGAAAAATGTGACTGAAATTTATTATACGGGGTGTTCCAAAAGTCTTGCCCACATTTTGACATTGAATATCTCGGAAACTATTAAATACATAAAAACGCATCTGGTAAAATCAGAAAGCTTGTTATTTCAAGTTTTACATGAAATGTTCAAAGATGTTCAATGTGAGCACCATTTGATACACGACACACATCAAGCCGATAGTCAAATTCTCACCAAACGCGTCCCAGCATTGCATTGTCAATGGTTGAAACAGCTTCTGTTATTCGTGCTTTGAGTTGAGGGGCGTCCCGTTCTTTTAGCTGGACATAAGCACCCATCCATTGTGAATTTACTATGCCATCTTACTATCGACTTCCTGTATGGTGGCTCCTTTCCGAATTTTCGGCGAAATGCAAGTTGAACAACAGTGCATGACTCAGTTTTTGCAAATTCAAGCACAAAAAACGCCTTTTCCGGTTGAGAGAACGCCATTAGTGGGTCTGAAAAGAAATAGAAAAATTAATATCCTTACAAAAAACTTGATATAATTAGCTTTAAAATAGAAAAACTTTTATCTTAATGCCATTCATAGTTAAGGAGATATGAGAACTTCAAATTGGGTCAAGACTTTTGGAACACCCCGTATATTAACACTTTTCGTTTAATTTTATATCAACGAAGTTTTAAGTTACGAACGTAACTTACGTTACCTAAGGTAACATTAAGTTGACACCAAAACTTAACCAAGATAATTTGCAAGCAAATGAAATCTCTACCATTCAAATTGTATTTTAGCAAAGAGACATACAAACGAAGACTTGATTTTTTATAAATTGATGATATCTTGCCTGATTTTATTATTAGAACATTCATTTGCTAAGTTATAGAATTCGAATAACTGATAATATTACCTGTTGTGTTTCATTATTTTCTACTATTGTTTGATGTATAAAGTTCCATTTTATAATAGTCATTCAATAAATACGTACCAATTTCATTTTGTCCATAATGACAAAATGTGTGTTATGAACAATTAAATTGATTGTTCATTATATATAATTTCAGTAAAGTATGGTAGATCATTCCAAATTTTGGACTAATAAGTTTATTTCCTTCTTCCACGCTATGATCTCAGGGACAACGTGCTTGCCTCTGAACTGGTAGGTTTGGAGTTCAATACCCACTCTGATCCTCGATTTATTTATGTGGGAAGTGAATAGGTCTGAGTATGTTGTTCCTTGGAAAGGATGTTAAGCCGTCGGTCCCGAGTCTGTATGATGTTAAAGACCACTACTCTAAATTAAAGACTCCCAATGTAGAATTAATCTTCTTTGTGTGGTATCACAAAGAACCAATGTTCTAGGTGTCTGTCTGTGTTCTCTTGTAGGACTGCCACTGCAACATAATCTAACATAATTCCTGTCATTCAGTGTTCACTGTCAGTTGTTTCCTCATTTCAGATGGGTATGGTGCTTCAAGGGGTGATTACTACGGTGCTCAAGGACCAATGGAGGACAACTATCACGAAAGAAAGGGTTATTACAGAAACAGTAAGATCTATTTTTATTAAATGTAGTCTAACTTTTAAATCTTTTACAAATTACAGATTTTATTCATTTTGTTTTTTTTTCTAGATTCGCCTCGTGGGCATATGCCATATGAATATGGTAAGTAAATTACGCAGATTTCTTTTTTGTGTTTAGAAAAATTAATTTACCCTATTTTAGAAAAATTGTTGATGTGAAATTAGTTTAAGTTCTTCATACAGTTGCATATATATAAAATCCAATTTCAAAAGCGAAGAGTAACAGACAGAATAAAGAAACACAAAATGAAATTTTCGGGTAATCCGTATTCGGGAGAAAATAGAGAGGGAGAACAAGCACCCTGTAGATGGTGGGCTACAGGGTCGGTTACTTGTCGTTTGGTATACAGCGTGTTTGGACTCTTTCGTTTCTTCCGAAAACGGATTTCTTGAACATTTTAGTTTGTAATGTGTTTCTTTACTCTGTGTGTTACTCTTTTTTCGATTTTGAAACATCATTGTGTCCAGTTTGTATTGTCTTTCCGCTTTTATAGTGAATATATTCAAAGTCCAGTATAGATAAATTAAAAGCACACAATTACAATCTCTAATCTTTGGTTTGAGAGGGAAACCAAGCGTACTGGTAACGAACCAAACTTTCTGACTCTAGCACTAATGGTGAAAGGGCCATTATAGATCGTACTTAGAGCCCTCAGTGAGTATTTGTAGTTTGCTTAGTTTTTTCTATTTACCACAAATAAAAACTTTGGTTCATTACTTGTACAATCAGTTATTATACTCGTATGGTATTTACTCATTGTAGGGTAAAAAGCTAATGAAATAGTCATTTCATATATAAAAAATTTAATCGTATAAACAACGCGTTTCGAACACGTAGTGCTCTTCCTCAGGCATTAACTAAAAAAAACAATGCCTGGGTTATACTATACTAAAAAAATTACTATAGAGTTATCTATAGTACAAAATAAAAATACAATAAAATAAGGAAGAGAGTACAAACCTAAGGGTGAGTGTCTGTGGTACAATTGACTGGGAATAGGATGGACGTGGTTATGAAACAGATGTACACCCCATACCCTACCCACGTCCATCTCATTCCCAGTCAGGTGTACCAAAGACACTCGCCCTTAGGATCGTATTCTCTTTCTTATTTTATTGTATTTTTATTTTGTACTATAGATAACTCTTTGATGACATTGTATTTTTTAGTTAATGCCTAAGGAAGAAGAACACTACGTGTTCGAAACGCATTGTTTACAGATTAAATTTTTATATGTGGAGACCATTTCATTAGCATTTTACCTTACAATGAGTAAATAGCACATAATAACTGATTGCACTACGTTAGAATTAATATTTACTCATATTGTGAAATTTCAAACATTAGGAGTGCTTCCTAACTCACTCCCATAGATCGACTCTCAACAGTGCAGATGTAAACCAGAAGAAGTGTTCGAAACGGGTTGTTAGTTTTCATATGACATTTTTTTTTGTGTGGAGACATAATTTTTAAAATCCCCCAATATAAAAATTTTAGGGGTATAACCTTTATTTCTGTTCTAATGCCTAACATAATACCATTCTTTTTCACTCCTTATTTAAAAAGAATATATCTGCCTTTAATTTCATCAGCTTTTGAAACTGTTAGATTAAATGAAATTCACAGTTATTTGATATTCTTATTTTCTGTTGTTTATATTCTAAACTAGCAAACGTACCCGTCTTTGACGGAATCAAAAGTTCTATTATATTGTTATTCCAAAATGCCATTAGAAATTATAGAATAGTAGGAAAATACCATTATTATTAGTGTTGAGCAAATACCTCTGTATACACTACATTAGCTGTCTGTCCTTCAGGTTCATGGAAGAACAAACAGTTGGAACCTCTGACTCTTGAGCAAGTAAACTACAGTTGACCATGTGAGGAAAACTTGGTCTCGCTAAATTGAATTCCTACGTTAGATAAAGTTTCCCTTTGCGACTTAGTTGACATCAATGTGAAATAGACTCTGAAATGACTTTGCAATCGCTTCATTGGAAACAAATAGTTGCTCGGAATCAAGGGTATGCGTGGTATATACACACAGACTCCCGAATACCACACCCTGTCATGATGTCCGCCTCTGTGGCATATCTGTGCAGAGCACGAACTCAGAGTCGTGTCCCGTTGCACAGTTTTGGGGAACTCTCGTTTCGTAACATAAAATTTGTTACTGCTACTAAATTGCAGCATGATTGGTGCTCCTACATTAAGTTTTTACTCATGAGCAGACAGTCCAGGAGAAATAAATTCAGAGTCCAGAAATTCAGTTAGATAATGAACTGCTTCCTCATCGCTAATCACTCTCTTACTGACTTGTAAGTTCTATCCTCGGTATGATATATCGTAAGAACTTGTTGGTTGATTTTTCCTGCATGTTCATATTAAGGGTTGAGAATTCTTCGTTGACAAAACTATTTATTCTTAATAGATAGTACATCCTCAACTCTGGGAAACAACTTTTCAATGATGTCAAATACACAATATATTCATATACTACAATGAAATTAAAGTCAACTAACAATACCTACTTGCCACACCTGTGTATTTTCAAAACAAACTTGTCTGTGAAGTTAGGAAAATACAGCTCAAAGCTCCATAACTTCGCTTCTGTTCTGAATTATCAATCTATTTAGAGCCTATATTTTAAGTTAGGCGTACACAAATCTAGTGTCAAAGTTTCAGCTCGCTATGTCTTATGGTGGGTGGCTGAGTTTACTTATGACAAACAAACGTTTTTGCCTTAAACGTCCATAACTTCACTTCTACGTTGAATTTCCAATCAATTCAGAGCCTATATTTTAAGTTACAAAAATTTTAGACATACAAAAATCTACTGTAAAAGTTTCAGCTTGATATGTCTTATGGTGGCTGAGGTTACTTGTGACAAAATTTTACTGACAAACCGACAGGAATTTTTCTAAGGATGGATTCGGTTTCTCCAATGTATGCACCGTAAAGAAAACTTGAAATGAGTCAGTTCTAAGCAATGTACAGACAAAATTATTATTTTATTTATATAGATATCATATGAAAATATTTGTAAAATACATTAGAAATAATATAATTTCTTAATCTACTCATATTTTTTCAGGTGGTAATTCAGGCTTTGGGCAAAGGAAGGAGTATTATGGTCAATACCGTTCCAGATTTTAATTATTCCCCCTTTGGATTAATTTTTTTATATGTATTGAAATTGTATATAATATTAGTGCAAACTTTTGAAATTAGTGGTTTCATTTTTTTATTAATAACTTGACATGAATAAAAGTAAATAAGTTTAAAAATTACAGTAGATTGTGAATTATACATTTAATTTGTTCAAAAATTAAATAATAAAGCAGTGTCATTGGATGAAACGGTTCTCTCATGGTTATTTATTTTTTTTTAATATTAGACTATCAAAAATTTTTGACATTAGACTTAAAAATGTATGTTTTTGTCTTGGAATTAAAATTTCATTATAAAAAATCTTTATAAATTAAATTTTATCAAAATTAATAAGAAAGCATAAAAAAGTACTGTATCCCTTACACGCATAGGCAATTTCTATAAAAAAAATAATTAATATTTTTTTAAACATATTTCATTTGGAAATTGCATGAGAAATTACGAAAAACTTCTTCGATTTATTTTATTTACTGTATTTTGAATAAAATAAAGCAGTCCTTTTAATTTGAGAAACTTTTTTTATGAACCCAAGAGGGAAAAAATTAAAATATTAGCAAAGAATTAAAATCCATTAATTCTTAATTAAATCTATAAGATTAAATTAAGAATCTTTTTCTTTAAACATATCTTTTTAAATAAGACATTAATTTTATTGATTGCTGTAAAATTCCTTAGTAGACTTACTAATATTAAAACTTAAGCAGTTTATGTAAATTTATAAAATTCGACATTCGTGTCATCCTCAAGGGTTGAATTATGCTTAAGAGGTAAACAAATACTGATAACGATGTCTTGCAAATATAATAAGAGGGAAAAAATAAAACTATATTTAAAAAAGTAATAGATTCAAACAAACAAACAAAAAAGTATGAAGAGGCTTTTATAAGAAAGCCTTTATTATTCCATAAAAAATAATTTAAATTAAAATAATAATAAACTAAAGGCAATATGGGTTGTAGTTTAAGATGGAATACAAGAATTGCCTGGGTTCCAAGAAGTCAAAATGTGAAAATGAAGTTTTTAATGTAGCATTTCTTGATTCCCACATTAGTGTCTGTAAGGAAGCACTTAGTCGTATTTGTCTCCTTGTAGCGGAATTAACTTTTTGATTTAACCGCTAACGTTTAATCCCCCCCCCTCCCAAAGTTTTTATTATTGCTTTATTAAGTTTTCTTGTTGTATTTATTTCTCTTCCTAGCTTAAATTATCAGTGCCATGTTTTTATTTATTTTTATCTTTGTAATAAAGCAATATACCGCTCTTGAATATATCGTTATATGTTCTGTTTTCCTCTAAAATAGAATACTCTACTCCTGATGAAACGAATGTCGAAATAGAGAAGTATTTTCTTCATTTTTTGGCTCATTATCCTTAAATACATTTCCAACGAAACTAAAGAACCGTTTAAACTAATGTTAGTAATTTTATCTCTGAAAGGAAAACTTGTAATAGAAAATAAGACATTAACTTATAAAAATAACTTTGCACAGAGAATAATCTTACTCAGGCTAATTGTAAGATATGTTTATTCATCTCCTCATGTTAGTGTTGACAACCGGACAAACAATTGAACCTATTTATCATTGTCAGATTTATTGCTAACATTCTTTTATTTTATCAAATAACTGGAAAAAAATTTTTTTTTTAAGTAGAAAATAACTAGGGTATTTTATTTTTCTGATGCATATATTTGAAATAAGAAAGACCCGTTTACAATTACCTTAGTGACTATAGCATACCTTATCATAAGCAACAAAATTATTGGAGAAATAAAACTTAATGTACACCCAACTAGTTCTTTTTCTGAATATTGCAATTTGATATATTCAGAGAATTATTTAATAAATATAAATTTCTTACTTCACCTAATGAAGAAAGTTTCTAATATTGAAATAATTTATTTCAATACTTTTACGGTACAGTAACATAGTACATATAAAATTATAGTAACCTCGTTAAATTCAAACAGTTGCTAAAGTTTTTTTTTCGTCTAATAAATTATAGCTAACAACCAATTTTAATCGTAGAATATTTATTTGATTTAAAACTTTTTTATTTTCTGTCCCTTAATTAGAACATTCAACCAAATTAAAACTGTTTCAAAATGATTTAGATTACTTAACATGATCATTTATGTTTCAACTATTTTATTTAATAATAAATTACAAAAATATTTATTTTACAAAATATAGATTTTTTTTTACTAGTATAAATTTACCAAGTTTGAAAATTATACCTCTTGTTTATACAAAAAGAAATATTTTTTACTTACTAAAATTTGTTGGTTGTTTAAAAAAATTAACAATGGTTTTCAAAATTTTTGAGTTTAATCATTTCGGAAAAAAAAATAAAAAACAATAGAGAAACAAGTGGAAAAGCCATTACAAAGGAGAAATGTTGCCTTAAATATTTAGGTAATAAGTAAATTTATTAAGCGTGTTTGTAATCACTATTTTGAACAACATGTCATTAGAAGTCAAGATAAATAAGTTCCCCGAATTTTGATGTAGTTCATTCTGTCCTGGCTTCGGTATGTTAGACTAAAAACATCTTATCGCTTCGTCTTATATGACCTCCTAAAGAAAACCTTGCTAGAAATAACAATACGATGTGGTAAAACGTTTTTATGATCTACATATGTAATATACAGAACCAATAATTTACTGTGATCGGTTTTTGTTTTTTTTTTTTTTTTAGTTTATTCGAATTGTGACAGGTATTGGTCGACATGTTGTTGATTCTCTTAAGCTAAAAATGCATATTTTTTAGCCGTACATTTCTTTATAATCTATAATCAATAGCAGTCTACAGGATACTGGTTCTTATATATATATATTGGTAAATTTTGGTAGCAGTCCTTCCTGTAAACAAACATTGTTAAAAATGTGACCATATTTTGCTGAAAGTTGCTTCTTAATAAGTTTCTCAAGTTTTCTGAATAGAGTTCTTGGTACTATACCAACAGCATATAATATGCTTCCGAGAGTCGACAGTTTATGTCTTGATAATGGCTGAGGACAGCAGAAACATGGACTCATGTAACATGTCGACTATCGGAAGCATATTATACTCGTATACTGTTGATATAGTAACAAGAACTCTATTCAGAAAACTTGAAAAACTTATTAAGAAGCAAGTTTCAGCAAAATATGGTCATATTTTTAACAATATATATATATAACCAATTAGATGAAATGATTCATTGAACTGAATAGACTAGAATTTTCAAAAGAACACACAGAAAAGAAATCACTGAACTCACTACTATATTTCGATGTCCTCGTCGTAAGGAATAGATGTACTACGTAGGATAGAGTCGTTATCAGCCTTTGGAGCGACTCACATCTATTCCTGACGACGAGGACATCGAAATATAGTACTGAGTTCAGTGATTTCTTTTCTGTGTGTTCTTTTGAAAATTCTAGTTTATATATATATATATTTTAATATTATTCGTAATTCAATTCGTATTAACTAATATCTGCTGAAGAAAATTATTAAAACATTCAACATCGGGATGAGTAACAACAACAAAAAAGTAGTTAAAATAAATTTTGAAGCTATGCAAAATAGTCTAGAAAAAAAATATAATGATGGTATTGCACTGCTTCAGGATCGTTCAAAAATATAGCATTCCTAATGAAATAAATAATAATAAATAAGAAACTTCATAATTTCTTATAATTTTCAATTTATTGGGAACAAAAATTTCAATGTTGTTATAGTTTCCTTTACTTTTATATATATAAGATAATTATATACATTTCCTTTACTGTGTTCGTTCTGTTTTTCTCACTGTGTGTGTTTCGTAATATACTAAATAATAGTCTAAGACGTTTATAATTATTTATTAAGAAATAAATAATGTGAAAATGGAAAAAAAAACTTTTCTCAATCTCACAAATTTAATGCACTGAATTATCTTTCTTTAATCACATTAATGTATTATTCCATATTATTTTTTGTTCACCTAACTTAAATATGTTTAATTTATTGATAGTGAAATTGCATTTAAAAAGACAAAGATGGCCTTTCCAGTATATTTACCTAAGTTTCCTCATAGAGACCAGTCATAAATATTTTTTTAGTGTAACTACTTTCATTTTCTGATTTTTAGTTTTGCTAAATATTTAATTTAAGCTGTTGTTTTTTTTCAAAATGGTATGTGTCTATTGGTTTATGCATTGAAATATTTAATGACCTTAGGTAAAATAAAAGATAAAGGGTTCACATAAAAGATGTTTTTATGTTATTAACTCGTATAGATTAGTTTCTTATGAGGCAGAAAACTGTTTTCTTTTAAATGGTATCTATAGAGATTCAGTGGTTAGAAACTAGAAGTTAAATAACTATGTAGGCTTTAAAATTGCATAGATTATACGTGAGAAAACGAGGACTGTGTTTTCTTTTAAACAATATCGTAAATAGTAATCCTTTCCCGATAATCATTCTACTCTAAAGAAAAACCACTGCATCTTTGAATCTCGTTATTCTCATAAGTACGAGTATTTCTTTTTATAGACTCTTTTCCTTTTGATTACCAAATATTTGTGAATTCCTATAACTTTTCCACTACAGAGATAGGTTTACGTTCGAAGTAATAAATTTTGTGTGCTTTTAAATCTATAAACTAATTCTGGTTAGTTAAACTATTATGATTGTGGAGTTGTTTTAAGTTTGCTTAAATATGCAATTTTGCGGAGAAAATATATTTTGTTATATTATATATAAAATCAGGGAATGTCTGGTTATGTACAAAAATATATTAATACCTAACTTAAAACCACAATTAAATGATTTTTTTTTCAAAATTGTTATTATACAACATTTAAAAAACAACTCATGGTATATTTATTCTATGCAATACAGAATGAAAATTTCTGTATTTCTAAATTCATCAAAATAAAGAATCTTTTTACATCTGACGAGAACCGTTTATTCAAAATTTACCTGCTTTGATAGTATTTATAAAATTTTGATATTTTTCTTTATAATAAAATAACCTTTGTTTTATATTTTTGAATGTTTTTTTTTATTTATTAGTATTTATTTTATTTTCAACTGTACTTGTATCAGTTGGATCTACAATCCGATCTCTATTATAAAATTAGGTAAATACATTTTGATGGTTGTCATTTTAAGAACCTAACAAGTAGGTTTTTAAATTTTGTACCTAATTGAATGTGATTTTGTATTAGTGTTTTTTTCGTTTACTTAGTTCCAATAAATTTAGTGTAGTTGTGATGTTTTAATTGAAACCTGAAAACAAAGTATGAACATATACAGTAACCAACCCAAGTCTTTAGTATTATGCTAATTATATTTAATATAAATATTTTAACACTAGCCAATTTAATATGTAAGCTGATTTAATAAATTTTTCAACACAATATAAGTTTTTCGTTTATCTTTTTCAAAAATGTAAGTTAAAAGTATAAGTGGTTGAATAAAAATAGATGGAGATTTAAGTTTTTTTTGTTATTTAAAGTGGGAAATGTTATTTATATATGGATTGTGAACTCTACTTTGGAATAATCAAAAAGAAGCCATAGAAGTCCCAGACTTCCTCCTCAGTAAATGTGAAGGTGAGATAGTTGCAGTTTTTGAAAAAGGAAAATTATTAGAATCCTACCTGACAGACCAGTTTTTTTGTTGTTTTTTTTTGATAGACTGATAAGCTAATTTGGCAAAAACTTATTAATCTGTTTGATTTATTGTGAGCCTTTCAGTGCTTGAAAAAAATCGAATCCAGTCTAGAGGAAAGCATGCAAGCCACTGGGCTATCCGTGATCCTGACTAAAAAAAATAGTGTCATAAAGTTATACTTTAATGTGTATGGATCTCTAAAATTTATTGTTTTCTATACTGTAATGAAAATGTGATAACCATGAAGAAAAATCAAATTTTGATATTTTTGACAGCATAACTCATTTTGAAATCTCCGAGTCTTTTCTGTTTTTTTTTAACTCTACTGTGTTTCTTTATATTAAAAATTTTTGTAAATTCTTCTAAAAGTCTCATAATTAAAATTGACAGGAAATGTGCCCCTATTCCTTATGGGCATTGTTACATCATGAAAAATATAATTAGGTTGAAGGTTATGGTTAGGTTACGTTGCAGTGGCAGTCCCACAAGGGAACGCAAATAGGCTGAACATTGGCCCTTTGTGATAGTACACAATCAAGACTGAATATTGGAGGTTCTAAATTTTGCCTAAGCCAAGTGTATTTAGAGTAGGGATCTTGAATGAGTATCTGACATCTTACAGGGAACGTCCTTTCTCCGAGGAACAACCTGTTAGATTTATTTATCTCCTACTTGAATAAATTGAGGGCCAGAGTGGGTATTGAACCATGGGACCTACTAGTCCAGAGGTGAACACGTTGCTACTAGACTAACCTGCCACTCCCTATGACAAATATAATTAATTGTGCATCATATCAAAACAAGTACTATTTCTTCTAGTTATTCTGGAATTTGAAGTTTTATATTTAGTATTGCCTTCTCATGATAAATAACATGAATTTTTTGGACTATTACTCGTTTAAGATCCCTATTCTAAATACACTTTAGCACTCACAATGTAGAATGTTCATTTTGTGGTATCAGAAAGCCAATGTTCTATCAGAGAGCAAAGAAAGTAAAAACTAAAAAGATAATATAAAAGTTGATCTTTTACTTTGTTTGTTCTTTGATGATAAAAACTGAAAGGCCTCAGAGCATTTATTTCTATTATTTTCCTTGTGGTTTTAACTTCATTGATTCCATCACATATGTGTTGTGATTTTTCTGGATAGATATATAGATATAAGTTTGGTATCAAACTTGCTGTTCCGATTCAGTGATAGCAAGAAGTTAATTTTAAAAATTTAGTGATTATGGATCTATTTATTTTTGAGATTTCATCCTAACAAACAGACTAATTAGTAAAACTAATTTTATTTGACTTAGGAGACTTCAAAACGTGTATGTCAATTGTAAACATGATTTTAAAATTATCCCCCCCCCCCCCCCGTGCAATAGTTTCATTTCTCTATATTTTATAATGAAAGTATAAAGGTTATATAAAGATATCCCATTAATTACATTAAAATCAATTAACAGCTGAAAGTGTGGTTGTTTCGATACGGTCATTGTAATGATCATCATTTATTCATGCACTCTAATTGTGGATCATTTTGTTCAGTAAAAGCCTTTACCATTAGCTATGACAACCCACAAATTAATCTTTCAAATATCTCGTTTTCATGGATTTTTCCCTTTAAACGATGATTATCAAATTTCTTTTTTCGGAATCTTATTTTATTTAATTATTGTATTCTTTTGGATTTTTACAACACCTATGGAAGTAGAACAAACTAAACTTGGACCAAGATACAATTTTTTGGGTATTGGCGTTTCAATTTTTGTTTTAATTTCTCTATTGGCAACCATTTTGATACAAACTTGCAGACACTCTTTTTTGTTTATTTCTTTCTTTAATTATTTAAAACAAATTGAAATTCAATTAAAAAATTATAACTGCAAACCTATATATGATCTAAAAGCTACTTATAGAATTTATTTCTTAACGATTATTTGGATTTTTGTTAAAGTAATACCTTCCTTTCAAAATGAAGGTTTTATTGGAGGTGTAATTATGGTCATTAGGTATAATATCGATACATTAAATACAGTATTCGTAATTTTACAGTATACAAATTTAATTCATATAGTAACCAAGATTATTGAAAACATGAAGCTAATTCTAAAAAATAACAAATCAATAAATAAATTACACATGATGGTGACATTGCACTGTAAACTGTGTCATATGTTAAATAATTTAATAAGTATATACCAGTTTCAAATTGGTCTTGTCATTGTTAATATTCTCATTGGAGGAACCGCATTTGCCTATTCCACTTTTGCCCTTTTCTCAAGACGTCAATATTTCTGGTCTAATATTTTTTTAACATTACTTATGGCTTTTGTTCTCTATGACATGCTGGTTACAATGACAAAGGAAGTGACTTTGATAAAAGAACATGTAAGTATTGTCTAGTACTCGTACTTTCTCATTTTAGTTCTCGTTTCATTTTCCTTCATTATGCATGTTTCCGATTATACTTCAAACATATATCATTACAATTTCCTTATCTCGACCATATATATTTAACACTATTTTTCTTTTTTATCGAGGTTTGGTCTAGCTTCAATAATACAACACCTTTAAGCCCAAGGTGTTAAGGGCTTTAAGTATTATTGAAGTTAGACCAAACCTCGATAAAACAGAAAAATAGTATCATTATAATATAAATTAAATTTACCTAGCAATTTTCTTCTCTAATTTCTAGGTTAGGAAAAATGAAATAAGTTAGTTTATTTCCTCAGGAATCAATAAATTAGCTGTTATTATTTTCAATTAATCACATTAAGTGATTATTGATTATCCCAACTTTACTCGATATCTGTTTAGTTATGAACCATTTAATCTGTTGATATAATGTCAGTCCAATAATGCCATTTCAAGATGGTAAATCATTTGCAGAAATGATTTTTCAAATTTCCCGCCTCCATGGATGTTTTCCTTTGTCTAGTGATTATGAGCTTTCTGCAGTTTGCTGTTTTGCTTACTTTGTATTACTCTTAAGTTGGATTTATCTGGGTATTTTTAATTGCGATGGAATAAATGACCATGAACAAATAAGTCAAATAGGATCTTTCACTTCAAACACTGTATTTTCATTATTCTTACTTTCAGTTTTATTTCAAACTTGTAGAAAAACCAACAATTTTGTTTCTTTTTTTACAAATCTTTTAAAAATTGAAAAACAATTAGAACAAATTGACTGTAAACCAATTTACAAGTTTAATGGAGTTTACAGAACTATTGTTTTAGTGTTTTTATGGGTTTGCATGACAATGATTACATATATACCTTTAGATTATACATCATTGTTCATTTTATTTATTAAATACTATTTTACTGCTACCTTTATGTGCTTAACCATGCTACAGTATACTTATCTTGTACACATTTTAAAAAAGATTGTTGATAGTATGCGAATATGTCTTAAAAATGAAAGGTCTAAAAAAGATTTGCCGATGATGGTCTGTTTACAAAGCAGACTTTGCAGTCTTTCTGACGAGTTGATAAATATGTACCAAGTTCAGGTTGGACTAGCCATTATCAATATTCTGTATGGAGGCACCACGTTTACTTATGGAACTCTTGTAGGATTTAAATTCGACTGGTCATCACTTTTGAAGTCGTTATCGTCATTATTCATGGTTTTGTTATGTTATGACTTACTTGTTACTACTACTAAACAAGTGACTTCAGCCAAAGATGCAGTGAGTACAAAACTTCTGAAGTAATATTTAGTAAAAGTTAAACATTACTAAAGATCTTTTTTTGGTTTTTATAATAAAATGATTTGTTTGGAACTATAATACTTAAATGTTTTTCCTTTCAATGATGTTTTATATTCATAAATGTTGAAATGTTGCTCATTTGTTAAAAGGCACCCATTTTGCCAGACCTGTTGAAATTGAAAGTTTTAAATTCCTGCCCTACTCAATTATGTTATATTAAGAATCATTAACAAGTACCTGAGAAAAGTCCCTGATTGACTGCATACGTGCATGTTTTATTTCCTTATGAAATATTTTTAATGCGAAGATATCAACCCCTCTGTATTTAGCAGAAATTCTATCTCTAAGCCTCACCTAACTACCCCATAATATAAAAATTTTAGGAATTTCTTTGTTTGATAAAATAATAAAAAATAAAAATCAATATCTAAACAACAAAATTTGAAATTTAAAAATATGATTAAAGCCTTTCATAAGTCTAGTAACAGTCATAATCGGAGCCATACGATAAATTGAATTGTATGAGAGAGAAGAAAAGAACAAATGATATTTAAAAGAAGGATGAGAGACGTATTTTAAAAAAAGTGTAAAAGACAAAGAAAAGGAATAAAAATTGACCAGGATATCGAAAACAATGCGAGTCAGGAGCAATTAAAGAAGGTATTATATGCAAGGATATCACCTCTTTAATACCGTGTCAGATTAGAATAACTATTATTCAATTTTATGATATTTCATCGGTTAAATTTAATTTTGTCGACGAGATAATATCATATAACAATACAGATTTTTCACAGGTATTCATTTTATTTTCTGATACAAATATTTAGATTCATTGGCTCTGGTGATTGAATATTCATGTTTATTATTCCACTAAGCAGAAATTAGTACAGACTTTCTTGGATGGTTTGATGGTTCGTTGAATCACCACTAAATGCTTACTTGGTACACCTGTCTACGAGTGAACACCGATCGACCCGTCCAAGGTCACAGGTTTTTCAGAGGGTTCAAGCTTGCTTGTTGCATTTGTTCAAAACCTAAAGTTAGTTAGATCTTGAGGTAATTCTCCAGTGATGATTTCCCTTCTTTTTTTGTAAGAAATAGCATTTTTCACTATTTTTTTTCTTGGAGAGCGACTGGACTGTGATAGAGTACGCAATCTTGACCAGTAGGCGTGAATTATTTCTTGCAGGAATTGAGTTAGAATTCTGCTAGTCGTATATTTATATCAGCCTTGTTCCTGTTGGGGGGGGGGGGGGGGGGGCGCTAGAGGTATCTTAAAACTATAATAACAGGTATTCATATTACAAAAAACTTTATTTATAAACTAGCAGACCTGTCCGCCATTGACGGGTATTTCACAAAAATTCAGAGATGATATGTGGTATTTCAAAATATTATTACAGATTATAGAATAGTAGAAAATACCATTATTATTATTACAGTTGATAACTGTCTTTAGATCTGGTTTCTTTTATATTTTACAGCTTTAGATACTGAGCTCAAATTTGTTATTATTCTAGACGTACTTCTTATTTAATAATTTACTTTTATAAAGAGACCAAATTATCATAAATACAAATAAGAGCAACTAACAATACCTACTTGCTACTGTATCAGGCACCTAAAAATATTTGTATATCTACGAGTATATAGGTTTTGTGTGTACATTGCTTAAAACTGCTCTTAAGTTAGACATAAAAGAATCTACTGTCAAATTTTCAGCTTGCTGTGACTTATGGTGGTTGAATTTGCTTGCGATAAAAGTTTTTGATAAACAAACAGACATAATTTTTCTAGTAGTGGATTCGGTTTCTCTAATGTATAAAATGTAAAGATAACTTGAAATGAGTCAGTTCTAAGTTATGTAAAGACAAAACCTTCCTTTTATTTAGGTAAATCCTCTGTTTAATGTTAGAGGGGATCTATTATTTTTGAAGTTTCCACTGTAGCGTGCTTGCTGCTAACACCAAAATAACAGATTTGAATCTCGTTTATAGGAGAGATATGGATCTATAGAGGCTTAAGGGGGTGGGAAGAAGTTGATAACTACCCTACCAGCAACTGGTAGGGAGGTAATATAAGGGTCAGGTTAGCCCTGGCAACATGTATTCAGGAGGGAAGAGATAGGCACACCAAACGCATTGGTCTTCTTATCGCTTTTACAAAACCACAAATGTGGTTTTTTACAGAACCACAATTATCCAGCTCACTTCTGGGCTGGATGATCCGGGGTTCAATACCCACTTTGGCCCTCGATTTATTCACTCGGGAGGTGAATAAAACCGGGTTTTATTCCGAAGAGGACGTTAAACTGGTCAGTTCCGAGCCTCTATAGTGCAAGTATTCGTCAAAGATCTCCACTCCACATACACTTGAGTAAGGCAAAATTTAGGAATCTCAATGTAGTAGAATGTTCATTGTATGGTGTCATAAATGACCAATTTTCGGCCTATGAGTCTTCGTTGTGGAACTACCCCTGCAACCTAACCTAGGTAGGGGTTTGAGATCAACCAACCTACCTAACCTGTTAATCCTAATGAACGTAGACTTTCCTTACAATGCCTTAGCTCTTCTCGCAACCACCTTCCATGAGATCTGGCCATAAGTTATACCATGGACTCTTGACCTACAAGGCCATACCTTTTCACATTACAAACTAATGCACTAATTAACTATACTTACTAACCTTTCCACATATAGTGATATAATAATCAAACCACAATAAGAAAATGGGAAAACAAGACTAAGATCTTTCAACCGTAACAAGCGGTCTTCGTCAGAGTTAAAAACCTAACTGAAACACTAGATGCAGAGAACATCTAGTGAGGGGTTGAGAAGAGTGGGAGGGAAGAGTGGTATTTTAAAAGCGTGAAAGCGCAGGAAAGGACTAATGTTCAGAAAGGGATGTTTGGGGAAACAAAGGAGTACAGTAGCGGATAGTTCTTTACTCTTTCTTACTGTACTCTTTGTCTCCCCAAACATCCCTTTCTGGACATTAGTCCTTTCCTGCGCTTTCCCCCTTTTAAAATACCACTCTTCCCTCCCACTCTTCTCAACTCCTCACCAGATGTTCTCTGCATCTAGTGTTTCAGTTGGGTTTTTGACTCTGACGAAGACCGCTTGTTACGGTTGAAAGATCTTAGTCTTGTTTTCCCATTTTCTTATTGTGGTTTGATCATTGATTGTTATTTCACGTGTTTATGTGAAATCTTTTTATATAGTAATATATCATTGATCAAACCACAATAAGAAATGGGAAAACAAGACTAAGATATTTCAACCGTAACAAGCGGTCTTCGTCAGACCCAAAAACCCAACTAAATCTTAGTCTTCTTTTCCATTTGATATTGTGGTTTGATCATTGATTGTTATTTCACGTGTTTATTTGAAATCTTTTTATATAGTAATATAGGGACGATCAATAGGTTAATCACCAAGGGAGCATTGGTAGATGGCATGACATTAAAATAACACCAGCCTGTAATTCATCCTGTCACTGATTCATATAAGGACGGTCATTCAAATTAATTTTGATTTTTTTATCATTTAAAAATATAGAACAGTAGTTATTAACCGGTTCGATGAGTCGGTCTCAGGGGTTCACCGCCGAGTTTAACAGTAGAAGTCACACTGATTTGCAGGTAAGTAATTTGTTGTGAGTTCATACCCCTTTGAACAAGGTGATATTCATGCACTGTTCATTTTCTGAACCAGTAAACAAAAAACATACGCCTATGGCTTGAATTTGAAAAAAAAAATTATTTTATTTTTCACTAAAGAAGCTTATGAAACTGGTGGGGTTCGGTACATCCACTAGTTGTTTAAGAACCACTAGTATAGACTATAGTGTATAGCTCCCTCAGAAGTTTCCAACCTGTCTGCAATAGAAACACGAACCCGCCTCTAACCGTTAGATTTTCACGACCCTATCATTTGAAAATAGCTCCGTTAGTGTTATCCGAATATTACTGCATTAACTATAATGATGAAGCACTATTAAGTAATACATTTATTCATCTGTACAATTAATCAAATAAAATTAAATCATTCTAGTTATACATATTTAGTTATACAATTCGTAATTGTGTGGTACTTACTCATTCTGAGGTAAAATGAATAAACAAACAAAAGTCTCCACACAAATGAAGTTTTATTCAACAACAAAACGCGTTTCGAACACTTTGTGTTCATCATCAGAAAGACACCAAGGATGATGAACACAAAATGTTCGAAACGCGTTGTTGTTGTTGAATAAAACTTAATTTATGTCGAGACTTTTGTTTGTTTATCCATTTTACCACAGAATCAAATAGATTTATTTTATAGGAAACTGTTGGTTCATCCTGGATTCTTTTTATACCATTTTGTTATATTGTTTGCTTTTTTTCGTTGTTTTCATGAATAACATTAACTGATATGGTTTCTTTTACAGAATGATGAGTTTTCAAAACTTCTCTTCCACCATTCGTGTTTTACTCTAAGCAGGAAGGAAAACAAAGTAGGTACACCTTCATATATTCCTTTTTACTTTACTATAAGTTAAATATAGTGATCATGGGAAAAATCATTCTTAAAATTTTGACAAATTTATGTTTTCAGGACTAAGAAGGCCCTTTTTTGGTTTTTTCGATATGTTTATATGTTTATGTATGGTGAGCAAATGTGTATACAAAATGTTGTATGCATGCTATATAAAAAGGAAATGAATATCTTCTTGTGATAAAATTTAGGATGAGTCCATATCTTTTATCCTTTAACAAAGTATAAAATGTAGGGGGTGCGAGGTCAGAGTAAATTTTTTTAGATGTGCAGGATTAAAAAAAGTTTGGTAAACACCGCTATAGTGGTGTGTCCTCCCTAGCTCTACAGGTGTTGGATAAGAAACAGAGAATATGATAGCCTTCTTCTGAATGCAAACATTTATGCTAATTATTTACAATTGAAGATTTCAATTCTACTCGTAATAGTAACCTTGTTTCTTTTCAGGATTCGCTGCACATCTATTTTCTTATGAACAAGAAATTGAATTTTACTATATGTGGAGTCCTTGACCTTGATAAGACAACAATCACTGCAGTGAGTAATTTTTTAAAGAAATCTGTAATTGGGTAACATTTATTGTCAATGTCAATATATCTTCAAGCGATAAGGACACCAATGCGTTTGGTGTGCCTATCTCTTCCTCCTGAAGACGGTTAAACCGAAAATTAGAAACTGTAAGTGTATTTTTCTATTTACTGTGTACCTATATATAAACATATATATATATATATATATATATATATATATATATATATCTAGCCGTTGCGTTGCGTTACTATCCGTTACTAAGCACGCCGGAAATACAACGGCAGGAAACCCGTTTCCTGCCGTTGTGTTTCCGGCGTGCTTGGTCACCCATTCCCTTTTCTCCTGAAGACGGATCATTCGAAAATTTGAGTTTGTAAGTGTGTCTCTTTCTCTGTGTGTTGCTTTTCTTCATTTGTGAACTGATTTGCGTCCAGTTTTGATCGTTTTTTCGAATTGTAAGTGGATATATATATATATATATAGTTCAATGTACATATAGAAACGTAGAGAAATTAAAAACACACAGTTGCAGTCTCTAATTTTCGGTTGAACCGTCTTCAGGAGAGATAAGAAAGGGAAACCAAGCGCACTGGTACAGACAGTACCTCTCGGTTCAACCGAAAATTAGAGACTGTAAGTGTGTGTTTTTAATTTCTCTACGTTTCTTTATGTACATTGAACTGTATTTGTCCGTTTCGGATCGTATTTTCATCAAAAAAGTATATATATATATATATATATATCATAAAATAACTTGCCAACTTTAAGTCTAATATGTTTCTTACATTATTATATTATATTATATTACTATTTTCTTATATTAATCCTCCATCTTTCCGGTACCATTCGGTGAGTTGATTTATATGGTACCGGAAAGATGGAGGAATAATATAAGAAAACTCGAGAAAGTATGTAAGAAACATACTAGACTTAAAGTTGGCAAGTTATTTAATGATATATGTGTAAAAGAAGGTCTGCTCCCAAAGTATACCAATATATATATATATATATATATATATATATATATATATATATATATAATCTAGGAGGTGTCAGAGCTTATTTTTCTTCATTGTGATTCTTCCTACGACATTTTGTCTCATATACATATCTTAGGTGTTGCTGTTCTGAATACTGGGCCGTGACTGAGTGTCGGCTTGGCGAGTAGCTGGTGGTTGGTCACCTAGTAGCTGCAGTGTGCGTGAAACCCCCGTGTGTTGACGATTAATTAATGGGTTGTGCTTCATGATTTTCATGGCTTCATATATTTGCAGTCTGGCTGGATCATTAATTTTCTTTAAAATGATGGTGTTTTGAACAAGGTCCTGGCGGGTGAGTTTTCTTCCATGTTCCTCGGAGGTGTGTCTAGCGATGGCTCCTGCTTGCAAGTGCATTGTCAGTCGTCGTGAGAGTGTGGTCGATGTCATACCGATATATTTTGAATTGTCTAGGAGCTCACAATCTCCGATATTGCAGTTATATTCGTATATGACATTGGCCTTTTGTATCTCCGGGATGACTGCATCTGGGCTGTTTTTCATTATCAAGTTAGCGGTGGTTCTACTTTTATAGTAAATATGGACTTGAAGACGTTCATTTTCGTTATTACATTTAACATTCCTGCGGATAATTTGTTTCAACACTCTCTCGTCTTCTTTATACGCCTCTGTGTATTGATTCTTATAGTACACCTTATGGACTGTGCTACTTCGGTCGATTGTTTGATTAGCATTGTTGGACCGGGTTTTAAGGTAGGCGTTAACTACTTTATCAAAAGAGGTGTTGCTATAGCCGTTATTGATAAATTTGCCTTAATTGAGAGATTCTTTCATGAAACAACTGCCATGATGAAGAGGTCTTGTATGTCCTATGTACTAGAGCATGAATTGTTCCTAATTTGTAGCGTTCGGGGCACTCACTTTTTTCGTTAATATATATTCCTTGGTCCGTTGGCTTTTGATATACAGATGTGATATAACTTGATTTACGGCCATCGATGTGCACGTCCAGGAAGTTGATTTGACCTTCTTCACCTTCCTCATGAGTGAAGTTCAGTCCAGACAATTTTTGGAATGCAATTTTTAGTGCCAGCAGCTCTTCTTCAGTCGTCTACATAGCGGCAATACAACGTAGGTTTATTTATTTGTAGTACCTGGTTTTCAGTATAGCACATAAAGAAGTTTGCGAACGTTACTCCAGAGGTGAGCCCATTGCAAACACCGTCTACTTGGTAATATAAGCTTCCATCAATGTGGCGAAATGGTGATTAATCACCATTTCGCCACATTGATGGAAGCTTATATTACCAAGTAGACGGTGTTGCAATGGGCTCACCTCTGGGAGTAACGTTCGCAAACTTCTTTATGTGCTATACTGAAAACCAGGTACTACAAATAAATAAACCTACGTTGTATTGCCGCTATGTAGACGACTGCTTGGTTGTCATTAATTCTACAGAAGAGCTGCTGGCACTAAAAATTGCATTCCAAAAATTGTCTGGACTGAACTTCACTCATGAGGAAGGTGAAGAAGGTCAAATCAACTTCCTGGACGTGCACATCGATGGCCGTAAATCAAGTTATATCACATCTGTATATCAAAAGCCAACGGACCAAGGAATATATATTAACGAAAAAAGTGAGTGCCCCGAACGCTACAAATTAGGAACAATTCATGCTCTAGTACATAGGACATACAAGACCTCTTCATCATGGCAGTTGTTTCATGAAAGAATCTCTCAATTAAGGCAAACATTTATCAATAACGGCTATAGCAACACCTCTTTTGATAAAGTAGTTAACGCCTACCTTAAAACCCGGTCCAACAATGCTAATCAAACAATCGACCGAAGTAGCACAGTCCATAAGGTGTACTATAAGAATCAATACACAGAGGCGTATAAAGAAGACGAGAGAGTGTTGAAACAAATTATCCGCAGGAATGTTAAATGTAATAACGAAAATGAACGTCTTCAAGTCCATATTTACTATAAAAGTAGAACCACCGCTAACTTGATAATGAAAAACAGCCCAGATGCAGTCATCCGGAGATACAAAAGGCCAATGTCATATACGAATATAACTGCAATATCGGAGATTGTGAGCTCCTAGACAATTCAAAATATATCGGTATGACATCGACCACACTCTCACGACGACTGACAATGCACTTGCAAGCAGGAGCCATCGCTAGACACACCTCCGAGGAACATGGAAGAAAACTCACCCGCCAGGACCTTGTTCAAAACACCATCATTTTAAAGAAAATTAATGATCCAGCCAGACTGCAAATATATGAAGCCATGAAAATCATGAAGCACAACCCATTAATTAATCGTCAACACACGGGGGTTATCACGCACACTGCAGCTACTAGGTGACCAACCACCAGCTACTCGCCAAGCCGACACTCAGTCACGGCCCAGTATTCAGAACAGCAACACCTAAGATATGTATATGAGAACAAAATGTCGTAGGAAGAATCACAATGAAGAAAAATAAGCTCTGACACCTCCTAGATTATATAAAGAAAGAGTTAAATAATCATAAAAATATTAATATATAATATATATATAAATATATATAACAAATTCAATAATGTATCAACCGTTGGATAGAATAGGTGTATAATGTAATCGGGATTTGGTCAATTTGACCGAATTGAACGAATTGACCGAATTGACCGAATAATTGACCGAATCCCGATTACATTATACACCTATTCTATCCAACGGTTGATATATTATTGAATTTGTTATATATATATATATATATATATATATGTATACTAGATTTTACTATATATTATATAATTATTATTTTATTAATATTTATTATATTATTATTATATTATTAATATTATATATTATATATATATATATATATATATATACAATTAAAAGAAACGGTCCAGCGGACTTCTTTTAAATATAATTATTTCAAAACGAAGGAAACACACAGAAAGACACAGACATAACTCACATCGATATTTCGACCATCGTCGTCATCAGGAGGTGTGAAGAGCGAAGAGTCCCGCAGGAAGGCAGGGCGATGAATATATATATATATATATATATATATATATATATATTATATATTTAGAGCACGATAAATTAAATAGAAAAAATTAAGAAAAGTGTATATGTGTATATTTGAATTTTAACGTTTTTGATATATAAATTTACAAAACACCTCCTTGGAGGTGGTGTTCTACATATAACTACTTTTATAAATAACTGCTGTTAGTGTTATTTATTTTAAGACAATAACAGGAGGTCATTGTTTTTGTTTCAGGTTTTTGGAGCTTCAGTCACCTACTTGGTTCTCTTGAGTCAAAATCATTTAACAGGCGAGAATTGAACATGGACATTAGATCGGCGTTACGGATCTAAGGAATAATAAACTAGTCATATATTTATATGGATACCTGGATCTGATGGTGCACACTATACCCAGTACATTCAAAATATTATTTTGGCAGATATTTTGAAATATGTATTAAATATATATGATATTCTATTGGTAGATATATTTAAAATGTTATGTTTTTATTATATATATATTAAACTCAAAATTCGAAAAAAACGATCGAAACTGGACGTAAATCAGCTCAAAAACGAAGAAAAGCAAGACACAGAGAAAGTGACACACTTACAAACTCAAATTTTCGGATGATCCGTATTCAGGAGAAAAGAGAATGGGTGATCAAGCACGCCGGAAACAACGGCCACAACGGAAACACAACGTTGTGTTGTGTTTCATTCAATAAGAAGGATCCCCTTCAATAAGACGGATCATCCGAAAATTTGAGTTTGTAAGTGTGTCCCTTTCTCTGTGTTTTGCTTTTCTTCGTTTTTGAGCTGAAAAACGAATATATATATATATGATCAAACCACAATAAGAAATGTTAAATAAGACTAAGATCTTTCAAACGTAACAAGCGGTCTTCGTCTGTTTTGTTGCTAACAGTTACAAACTTTGACTCTGACGAAAACCGCTTGTTACGGTTGAAACATCGTAGTCTTGTTTTCCCATTTCTTGTGTGGTTTGATCATTGATTGTTATTTCACCTGTTTATATGAAATCTTTATATATATATATATATATATATATATATATATATATATATATATATATAAACTAGAATTTAAAAAAAAGAACACATAGAAAGGAAACCACTGAACTCACTACTATATTTCGATGTCCTCGTCTTCAGGAAAAGAAGTGAATCGCTCCAAAGGCTGATAACGACTGACTTGGCGTTCGAACTGAAGCACTCAAACAGTGTAGCCAACTTTCGGAGGAAAGGTAGACAGGGAAGATAAAGAGATAAAAGCCAAATAAAAATTAAAAAATGAAAACATTTAACTAAAATAAAATTAAAAGCTGATAACAAATTTAAAAAAAAAAAAAAAAAAAATCAACGATTGAGGTTAAGCCCAGGAGCCGATCTACCGCCCAGAAGACTAATAAGTGCTTCTTCTGAAGCTCTCAGAGTAACTTTCGAATTAGTCTGATCAATCTGCCTCAGGACCTGTACACGAAAACAGTCATTAAAGCTGAGTCCGTGAGAACTGGCATGAGTAGCAACGGGAAGGTCACTGCGTTTGCCAACGGATGACCTGTGATTATTCATACGCAGGCTTAGCTTGGTGGAAGCCAAACCCACATAAAAAGAATCACACTGGGTGCAATCCAAACGGTAAACGCAGTTACCAGAGGTACAAGAGGTCTTGTGAGAGATAAGGTAGGTGCGTTTACTATGGACAGAGGTAAAGGAAGGAACAGGATTGATGATAGGACAAGTAAGACATCCACGACGTTCACATTGAACCATACCACCAGCAGTTTTTAGAGGCTTAGGAGAAGAGATGTGAGAGAAGATAGATTGAAGATTAGCAGGTTTGCGATAGGAAATGGAAGGTGGCTCACTAAAGACTGAAGAAGTACAGGAGGAAGAAGAAAGTATAGGGAAAAACTCCCTGACAACTGCACCCAGTCTATGAGCACCAGGGAAATAAGTGGTGATGAGGAAATTAGAGTCACTGCGATCCCTCCTAGGACCTGAATTATGATGAACGTCTGCAGGGACTATACGGTTGTTAATGAAATTAGAAGGATATCCTCGGTCAGAAAATTTCTGTTTCAATAAATCTATTTGGAAGGAACGATCTTTTATTCTGCTACAAATTTTATGGAGGCGTATGGACAATGATCTGGGGATAGCTTTTTTTACGTGGGAGGGATGGCAACTGTTGAAATGAAGGTACTGCTGGGCGTTAGTAGGCTTGATATGGACAGATGTAGAAAGATGACCCCCATCGTAGGTGACGCTGACATCCAAAAATGTAATAAGGTTATTGGACACTTGATGAGTAAAGGAAATAGATGAAGAGAAGGAATTAAATGACGTAAGGAACTGATCTAACTCATGCTTACCATGGGGCCACAGGAAAAAAATATCATCTATGTATCGTACGTAAAGGATGGGGAGGAGATTGCGAGTGGTATATATATATATATATATCAACGTCAAAATTGAGTATATATATATATATATCAACGTCAAAACGACAATCAGATATGAGAAACAAGACAATTTCAATTTATAACATGAGTTTTAACGAGCGCATGGCGAAAAGAAATAACAACAGATTTTAATTGAGGAAAGCGGTATGAAAGCTGAAGAAATTTAGTATGAAATTTTGTAATGAAAAATTAATTATCAATAATAACTCTTGATATAAAATGTGAATTAATTAATAAATTCTTATTATAATATAATAATAATTATATTATTAATATTATTATAATTATTATATTAATTATTAATTAATCTGATAATTAAGAAAGCCACAAAGAAGAAAAGCCACCTTATGAAAGTACTTCTTTGACAATCTTGAGAATCTAGCATCCGCTGTAATCAATGATCTAGTTAGATTCATTTTGCTCTCATGTTGGTTCAAGTAGACTACTGAACGAGGAAAATAGCTCTATTTTCTTTTGTAGTATTTCAATAGGTCAGTTAATTGCCTATGGGGTTTTCTTCTGGCACAACGACAGCTATTTAGCCTAGACTGTTACAAAGTCATAACTATATATATTTAGGATTCTTCCTTCAACCAATAACCAAATTAACTACTCTAGAGCAGGGGTGGTCAACCTGCAGCTCTCGAAACATTTCAAATTCTGAAAAATGACTCGAGCTATCAAGGAGATTGGCCTCCCCTGTTCTATAGTAGGTTAGGTTAGGTTGCCGTGGTAGTCCCACAAGGGAACACACATAGGCTGAGCATTGGCCCTTTGTGATACCAAACAATAAAGATTTATTCTACAGTGGAAGTCCTAAATTTTGCCTAACTCAAGTGTATTTAGAGTTGGGATCTTTAACGAGTGCCTGACATCGTACAGATGATGAACGTCCTTCTCCGAGGGACGACGTGCTCAGATTTATTCACCTCCCGCATGAATAAATCGAGGTCCAAGTGGGTATCGAACCCCAGTCCTATCAGTTCAGAGACTGAGCTAACCTGGCCCCCTAGTTCTATAATAACAAACTAAAAAGAATGATCAGGTGTGTTTATTCCCTAAAAGTATGAAATGCCCTATCAAAAGAGTTACAGGGAAACACGAACAAGTAGGCACTAAAGTATATAAGTCAATAAGATTTGACTTTAACAGTTTCAAAATGAAAAGAGAAACAACCATCCATTGCATATAAACGAATCAACTTTTATTATTACTGAAACAAAAACAGGTAAATTCTGTACATGTTCGTTTAGTTCTGTCTCTACGAAACCCAACAAATCTTCAGTAGGATCATTTGTGAAGTGATTTTACGTCAAAACTCACTAATTTACTATTTCGATAAGAATAACTGTTTAGTTTTGTTAGGAGTTCGATATTATTCTTGATGACTATTAGAAATAGTACCCACTAATGGAGATAAAACTCCTACTAACCATTTCGATAAATATAGGGCAATGGGTGGAGATCTATCAATAAATTTTCCGATCAAGTCCTTATTATCTTTTAATATTAACTTTAATTTGTTAGGAAAGAAATTATTATAATTTTTAGTGGGGTCTGAATTTATAATAATTCATAGGTATTATTATCGGATAATAAAATTTCCATTTGAGAAATATAGTCTGTCTGTTCATAAATACTATGGCTCCTGTTTTGTCAGCTTTTGTAACTTTTATTTCTTTGTTGCTCTTTAATTTTTTATACAATTTTCTAAACCTTTTTGGACAATTCGGAACTATATCTGTAATAGATCTATAAATGTAATCTTTGCACATTTCTTTAGCAATTTCAATTACTGTCTACTTTTTACATATGAAATATTAGCTTACTGAAATCACTTTAAACTTATAAATGAAGAAGCAAAGTGTATATGAAAAAAGACTGTTCTTTGCAATAATGGGTATCTGGTCTGCTCTTACATCGTGCACCAAGATCAGCAGTCTCGTGTTGTGGATCGCTAAAAATCGCTGCTTCTAACAATATTATGTTTAAAATCAGGAAAACCATAGGAATAGTGTTCAAAGGATTTATTTTGGTTAACTGAACATAAAGTCATTTGACAAATGTAGACGGATTGTTTGTTTTGAATTTGATGGATGGACTGTGATTAGTGTTGTTGTTGTTGTTGTTGTTGTTCAACATGTCTTCCTGGAGCAGCGCTTCTTCGTCTTCTTGGCTACGACACACCCAGTCATGGTGCCGCAGAAGTTGTCTTTCGCAATCAACAGTTTTCCCTTCAATGGCCCTATGCCTCGGCCGATCTGCACCTTCCCAACGAGTCTGCCACGCTGAAACCAGTTTCAAACAATTTACTTCCATTTATTTATAGTAAACAGGTTTAACTTTAAGTGAAAAACAAGCTGGTTATTTTTAATCATCATTTAACCAGTCTTTATTTATGCACCACAAATGTATTTAATGCGTTTAGGTAAAAAAAACAAGTCACAATTATAAAATATACATATATGTTGCTATTATACACAGATTATTTCATACATATATTAATTTAATGATCAAACCACAATATGAAATGGGAAAACAAGACTAAGATCTTTCAACCGTAACAAGCTGTCTTCGTCAGAGTCAAAAAACCCGACGTTTTTTGTCTTTTGACAAAAGACAAATCAGGGTTTTTGACTCTGACGAAGACCGCTTGTTACGGTTGAAAGATCTTAGTCTTGTTTTCCCATTTTTATATTGTGTTTTGATCATTGATTGTTATTTTACATGTTTATGTGAAATCTTTTTATATTAATTTAAATGAGATTATTATTATGTTAGAGTTAAAAGAAATTAAAATTAATTCGAATAGAGCTTAATTGTATTTAATAATTTAACCATTTATACGTAACTTAACCTGTGTTTATATATTTGTTTATAAAATATAAATATATAAGACATCTATATATACTTAACACTCTGATGTTCTTGTTAAAATATTTTACACACACGTGGAAATTGGTATACCTGTTAATTCCAGTTTATGAAGTCATGATAACTGAAGTAAATATTACAAAAAACTTTAAAATTTGTGAGTAATATATTACTTTACAAATAATGGCGTTAAAAAGAAAGAAAAATTAAAAATAAATTCTCTCAACTCAAGTCAAGTAAAATTAATGACTTCAGATGTAAAATCTATTTATATTATAGAATAAACCTGACGAGTATTTGTACGAAAGATCTTTGACCCACTTTTGGAAGTCTTCTTGTTTTTTAGATTAAGTTTATTTTTTAGTTCACATTTTTGCTGTTAGTTCTTGTTATAATATATATAAAACAAATTGTATTTATCAGAAATCGGTCAGTTTTCCAGGTTCAAATCAAACTTTCAAAGCTAACGTTTTGATTTAACAATCGTGTTTACAACTTAAACATTAAACCGATGTATGAAATTCCGAAACTCTATATAATAAACTATTACATTTGAGGTTTCAAATGAATAATTTTAGGAATACAATCATGAACACAAATGTCAGTTTAAATACGATTGTTCTAAGGTAATATTATAAAGGCACATTCCTTTCATTAATGGTATTTTATGTTGGGTAAGATAAATGGAATATCTCAATTTACAGATTTGAATATATAACTTGAATTGATGTTTTATTTATTTATGTAATAAAATAAATGAAATTTTTCACTTTTAAATGATTTATTGTTTTATTAAATATACTTACTGTGTATATATCTTGAATCATGTTAAGAATATTATATCAACAGCTTGAGGCCATATAAGAATCTTTGTTTTCATGACTTAATAATAAGAAACAGTAATAACAGTTCTTTTTATGAATGTATTTTAGTAATTACCGCGATAATTTCTTAACACTGAGTGACACAAGAGGTCACGGGTCGTCGAGCACTTGTTATGTTTGTTTACATTTTGTCATTTTCATAACAGTAAGGAGTTCAAGTAAAATCCATTTTAAAAGAATGATATGAAAATATATGATATATACAAGTTAATTAAAATGAGCCACTTCTCTCGTGGAAGGACGCTGCAACCTAATCCAATGAGATCAAATGTCAAATTTAATATTAGGGTCTAGATTTTACTGCCTTTTGTTTATATCTGTACTAAATAAATCAGAGCTTTTAATAGTTGCCTTACAGTCAGTCAGCAGGTCCATCGGAGTTTCTTCTTCTTTTTTTGCAGACTATCATTACAAATGATGGCCTATCATCATTGATCATGATGCTAAACCATCATTGATAATGTCCATTCAGGCTCCCTATGTTTCAGGAGAAAGTAACTTCCTTTCTCCTTCTTCGGATCCTTAGGTGCACTTGTGGGAAGTTGGCTCTCACTAGTTAGCGCTTTTGGACCTTCTGCGCTTCCGGAGGATGATCTCCGGACTTTCTTCTCTTTAGTATCATACAGGGAAAAATCCCTGTATCTCTATCGGTGGTATTTTGTTCGCTCCTGTTGAGCACCGCATACCGGAGTAAGGCTATTTACTCGGGGTGGGGAGTCGCCTGGTGCCCTTAAGGCTCCGTTCATAATACAGTAACCCCTGTATCATCCATCCTTCGGCACGGATCGCATAACTCCTTAGATTGGGGCTGGGATAAAAGGAGGGGATTTGGATTAGGAAGGATGTGAAACGAAGGTGGCCAGGCCCAACCCCTGATCACCTTCTCCTCCTCTTTCGTTTGTCCCTGCATATAGTAGGTTAACAGGGTAGCCTCGTTTTAATAGTTAGTTCGTTTCTATTCTAGAACTATTTTCTGAACTTTTGACTCTAAAGAACAATGTTTCTCAGGTCGTTAGTAATACATATTTAATGCCGAATAAAAAACCTGAACTACGGAGATGTCAGTTAAAATTGTCAGAACAAATTTCTACTGAATAGCAAAACCATTTGTGTTAAATAGAATATTCCCTAATAAAGTACAATATTTTGTACTTGTCTTGTTGTAGAAAAGAAAATTATTTTCTGTGTAAATACTGCGTAAGTAAACACGTTTATTTTTCCCATACAGATGGCGAAACATATTTTATTTTTCTCAGGATCTCAAAATATCTATTTCGGTTGACTATTAACAACTCTATGTCAATTTTTTTTTTGACTGAAATAAAATACTGCTTTCATATATAGGTTAAATGAATTCAAAAAAGCAGCAACAAATTGTGCTGTGCACAGTGTTACTGTATCGGTGGTCACAGAAATCAACGTTTGATAAGAAACATTTAACCGCACTCTTTAACTGAGGATTAACTTCGTAATCTTTATACAAAAAGTTGTTTCCCTTATGTCATTTAAATAGGCCAAGTTAGGGAAATCAGACTATATTTCCTTGTGTCCGTCTCTTGCATGTCAACCATACGGAGTGTTACCATTCTGCTTCCAGAATTGTGTAGTGCCTTCGCCCACCGGGAGCATGGTGCTGAGAGAGAAGGTAAGCCCAACGTGGTGCAGGTGATCGTGGAGATCACTACAGGTATCGCTTATCACAGCAACACCCCTTTAGAGGCTATCAACAGCAGAATATTCAATATATATGAAAAGATTTCACATAAACACATGAAACAACATTCAATGATCAAACCACAATATGAAATGGGAAAACAAGACTAAGATCTTTCAACCGTAACAAGCGGTCTTCGTCAGAGGCAAAAACCCAACTGACAAAGACCGCTTGTTACGGTTGAAAGATCTTAGTCTTGTTTTACCATTTCATATTGTAGTTTGATCATTGAATATTCAATACATGAGATTCATCGGATTATACGGGACATGGGGAAGCCCAATTATAACATTTCAGTCTTAAAAAAAGCCATTTGTCAACTTTAGTCGAAAAGCGTCAAAAGCTTGATATAACTAAACTTGAAAAACATTTTTTTTTAATTTTTCACTGATAAAATTGGCTTTAAATGAATAGAAACATATGTTCCAGAAAAAAATAGTACAACTATGAATTTATAGATTAATAAAGAAACTATAAAATCATATTAAATCTGAAGTTTTTATGACATTTTCGATTTTTTATGAGAACACCATGTTGAAAATAAAGTGATGAAAAAATATTCCATTATGTGATTTCAGATTATTTTGACATTTCATATGACGTTCATATAGCTGACAAATAAAATATTAACAAATTCACAGAAAGGGGTTCTAGAGGATTTTGGTCAGATTATATGCCGACATTTCGCCAAAAGTTCTTTGGCATTTTCAATGTTAAAAAACAATTTATTAACGACATAAGTAAAGCAAGACAACTTTATGTCGTTTATAAATTTGTTTTTTTTTTTTTTTTTAGTCTTGGAAATGCCAAACAACTTTTGGCGAAACGTCGGCATATAATCAGGAGTTGTTATGTTTAAAACAAAAATCGTCAAGAACCCCTTCTGTGAATTTAAAATATCAGTGGTTGAGAAGCTATATCAATATCAATAAAATATTAACTCACATAACAATATTTATTCACACTGCTATTTTTTTTCTAAAAAAAAAATAGAATTCATTAATTGAATTGTTTTATGCAGTTAAAATGATAATCGTCACTATGGAGATAATACAAAAACAGAATGGCGTAAAATAAAATTTGACGTCTTCATACAATTCACTGCAATTGAACATCTGAGGCATTAAGTCTTCTAATGAAATAATTGAAAACATAGCTTATCAAAACAAGTAAAATAACAAGTAATAACAAGCTTATCGCTTGGAAATCATGGTATTCTAAAGATAAAGCTAACGTGATTTAAACTGTAGATTGGCTATTAGAATAAAATTCTAATTGTATTATCTTTCATAATCTCAACAGGTTTCCGAACGCGTTTTCCTTCCCAAACTTGAGTAGCTTCTAAAAGATGTATTTCCAAACCAGTAAAGTGGAAATTCTGGAATTAGAAATACAGGAGCTATCATGGTTTAAAATTCTAATCATATACAATTAACAACATTATTATGTTATAAAGTAATAGACAATTATATTGCCTAATATAAAGTTAGCTAGTACTGTTCTTACTCAGTAGTAGCTAATTAAAACTTTTTACAAAAAATAATAACTTTAATAATGAAACTTACGTATTTTCCGGCACCAACTGCACGGCCAATGAAATTACCACAGGCTCTTACTGTTTTCTTCGTTGAGCCTCCTTTCTTTTTCTTCGCACATTTAGAAGCCATTTTTTTTCGCTTATTTCAGATGAACCTTATTGTCTAGACAATTTCGATAAAATACTCAAACAGTTTCTAGGAAACAAGCAAGTGGATAAGAACAAGTAATTTTTTAAATCAGATGTTTTGATTGCATTTGTTTTCTAAACCATTAAATACAGGTGTTTTTTTTAAAAAATCTTTATAGGCATATCCAAGTATGTTATTACATCTGTTACAAAGTAGCTATGTGCGAATTACCAAGAATAACAATGAATAGAACTTTAAATTAAGGACTAAGTAGGTGATCAAATAAATGTCTATTTATAAAAAACATAAAGTTATACCAAATAATTTAAAATAATAATGTTTCTAATGATTCCATAGCAGAAGAACCTTCCAACCTAAAGGTGCAACAATTGCATATTGGACCATTTTTTTTTGGAAATTCGCTTTTCATTGGATTAACATGTTCCAGTAGATATCAAATCTGTTAATTTATATAATACGGAAACTGTCTCATTTCTGAATTCTCAGGAAGAAATTTACAATTTGAGTGGGACAGGGATTGTTTCTGCGTTATTTTATCTTTTAATTGTTTGAAATTCTTATGAGTAAGCAAACCATTTACGATTTCAAGTGTGTATTTTCGGATATATTTAAGGGCATAATTAATTAGTTTTATTCTGAGAGGAGGAAATTAAGTGGTAATTGAGTTTCGCTGAGTAAGGGCATAGGTTAGTATATAATGAATAAAAATATTTAAGGGTTGTGTTTGCAACAGTTTTCGAACTTTAGCAATACAATTGAAAAACTGTTATCTCAAGGTGTACGTTAGCTTCTTTGCTTCACTCGGTTTGAATATCTAAGAAAAGGAAGGTTCATGTTAAAATTAATGGTAATGAATTGGAGTCTATTTAAAAAGGTTGTACGTTGAATATGTGCATATTATAATTATCTATTTCTTCTTCCAGTAAATTATTTAAACCTTGTTTTTAATAAATTTTTAATTTAATATTTTTCTTTTTATATGTTTAAACTGGTTATGATGGATTGATTACAGCCTTTTGATTCCAGTTACTATTATTTAAAATAATGAGAACAGATTTATTAAATAATATATGATTTACGAAGAAGTAATAAAGTTGTTTACAGTTTTTTCACTCCCTGACATTGAACACTAAGTCCATCACGGAGGTAATCAGTAGGTTATCGAGTTGGAATGCTGAATTCAGTAAATGTTTTAATGTTATTAGGCCCTCGTTATGGATTTAAAAAAGTGGCATATGTTTTCTTTGTTAGATTCAGAATTTATAAATGAAATGAAAATTGCTTGTGTATTCGGTAAGTATTTCATTAAATATTGAAGAAGATATTATTATCAAATACTATTGATTCTTTTAGTTCTTAATTTAACCAAATATGTAGCTTAAGCTATTTAGATATTTTTTTATATACGACTAATGGCTATAGTTCTGAACTGGAACCGAGTAGCTACGTGATAATAGAGTTCTTAATATCCCATTGGTTTTAAATTATATACATTCATTGTATAACATCTCTAGTCAAATGATTTTAAATTGCTAAATGTCATAGCATATGAAATTCAGTATCTTTTAACGCAGCTGCAAATCATAATAGCCATTATTTTTTCCTTCATTTATGTTACTTTTTTGATAATGAGTTAATTACTGCCATTGTGATCATTCTGTTGGAGACTCCTAAAAGGACCGTTGCTAGTTGAAAATCTTATTCCTATTTCAGAATTTCTCGCTTCGGTATTTCTATGATTGTCGTAATATCGAAGTGAATTATTTCTGAGTCTGTTTTGTTTCGTTGTAACTCTATTTTATTTAAAGTGCTGGACTATTTCATTTAATTAATAGATATATGTGTAACTAGATACTAGATATATTACTAGATAATTAATATGTGTCTTTTTTCTCATTTCTTATTGTGGTTTGAACATTAATATACACACACGCACATATATATATCAGAATCAATAATATATCGACCGTTTGATAGAATAGGTGTGTTCTCTAATCGGGATTCGGTCAATTTTCTAGGATAAAAAATCAAACTCTCGTTGCTAACGTTTCGGTTTTATTTAAAACCTTTTTCATAGGCAGAAGTAAGACTTTTTTAACTAAGAAAATGAAGTTTACATTATTTAAAGGAACAACAATGTAAATTAAACAATGTTTAATTTAATCTGTTTAATAATGATATATACCTGAGGATGATTTCTGAGAAAATCGAAAGCTTGTAAGTGTAAAAATATAATATTATTGATTAAGCTAAAAGATTATTTCTTTGATGTCTCTGGGACAACTCCTCCATGAAATCACTCCCTACCAGAAAAAACTAGTAAGAAAACTAGAGAAAACGAGCAAAAAAGTCGTAAATGCGGAAGCTGCCGTCTACTTTAATTAAATATATATATATATATATATATATATATATGATCAAACCACAATAAGAAATGGGAAAACAAGACTAAGATTTTTCAACCGTTACAAGCGGTCTTCGTCAGAGTCAAAAACCCAACTGAAACGAAACCCAACTCGTTTCAGTTGGGTTTTTGACTCTGACGAAGACCGCTTGTTACGGTTGAAAGATCTTAGTCTTGCTTTCCCATTTGTTATTGTGGTTTGATCATTGATTGTTATTTCACGTGTTTATGTGAAATCTTTATATATATCCTTCATTCAAACATATATTGGTGAATATCTCAGTAAAATATGGTCAATTATTCAATGAAATATACATATATCAAAAAGAGTCAGAACGAAGGTAACACAGAGATAGAAATAGACATAACTCACTTCTATATTTCGATGATCGTCGTCATCAGGAGGTGAAGTGTCCCGCAGAAAGGCAGGGCGACAACTCCACTCCCCCTGATAATTATTATTGCCTCCTGATGATAATTATTTGTTCATTATTAAAAGTAATGAATAAATAATTATCATGAAAATAGGTTTAAACTAAATAACGAAAGAAATAAACATGCGAAACAATGAATGGAGTATACATGCACAGGATATTAGTGACGAACGAATAATGGTAGAAATATGGTTTAAATAAATAAAAGGCAACTGAAAAATAAAATGGATAAAAAAAGAGAATATTTTCGAATAATTAATATCGAGGTTTAGTCCACGGGCATGTCTACCTCTAAGGAGTAAATTTATATTTTACTCTGAAGCCCTCAAAGCAACATTAAAGTAAGAAAAAAGAATGTGTTTAAGTATTAGCATATGGAAGCGGTAATTAAAACTAAGTCTATGAGAGTTTTCGTGAATGACAACAGGAAATGGGAATGTGTTTCGCTTACTACCGGGAAGAAATGTAATTATTCATAAGTAAGATCAGTTTGTATTGAAGCCCACATGAAAGCATAACATTTTGTAGCAAAATGAAAGCTCTTTCTCCTCAAACTTCTTTCCTTAAGTATTAAGTAATAGCCTTTCTTTAAAGGAAGAAATCGAATTCTGTCCAACTAAAGTTGGATATATTTTTTTTTTGGTAAAAAATAAACTTTTGTCATACTTTATTTCTTTTATTTATATCCATCTATTATTTGAAAAATATAAAACGAGGTTTTACTGATAAATATGTACGTAATTTAAATATTTTTGAGAATTAATTATTGCCAAAGGTTCTTAAGTTTGATTAGCGCGGTTTTACATGGTGAAACCCGGGAGTTTATTAACTGTGCTAATCAAAGGATACCTGTACTTCTTTGAAAGTTATGTTATTAATTAAGTGTATTTTGTTTTTAGGTAGTCAAGGAAATGAAGCCATTATGGTGCTGAATAATGACGACGTATATTCTTTTGGTTCTAATTCTTGTGGTTGTCTCGGACTTGGAGATGTGAAATGCTCTCTGCTGCCATTAAAGATTCAAGAGTTGTGTGGAAAAGGGATTGTAGGTTAGAAATGAATGAAATATCAATTATTTACAAAATGTTTAAACTGTTTGCTTGTAGAAATGGAAAATGAAGCATTCTGAGGTAAAATGGATAAACCAACAAAAGTCTCCACACAAATGAAGTTTTATTCAACGCGTTTCGAACACTTTGTGTTCATCATCAGGAAGACACAAAGGATGTGGTGCTGAAGGGTTGATCCAGTAAAAACAATTCTGGACCAACCCTTCAGCACCACATCCTTGGTGTCTTCCTGATGATGAACACAAAGTGTTCGAAACGCGTTGTTGTTGTTGAATAAAACTTCATTTGTGTGGAGACTTTTGTTGGTTTATCCATTTTACCTCAGAATGTGTAAATACCACACAATTACGGATTGCACAACTAATGATTTAAATGAAGCATTATTTTGAGACCAAAAGGTATTCCTCTCTATCCCCCCTCCCTCCCCCCCTCTCTCACTCACTCACTTCAGAGTAGTGTTGGTTTAAGGTTTTCAGTCTCTCTCCCTCTCTCTCACTTTCCAAGACTGTACATTAATTGGTTAACAAGAATAGGTGACATTGAGAATACATATACATACCTTGAATTAATGAAATGGATGTGTTTGATGAGTAACCACAAGACTATTGATATCAAGCTTAAATTTCAAAAGCTTTAATCGTAAATCATACATTTCTGCACGTTCAGTCTATTTCTCTGTGTTTTCTTGAAGAGCACTCTCTGCCTTTTATCAAGATACTTGATAAAGTATCAAGTTTGGAATCCAAATCCACTGTTATCACTACTCGAATCGGGTGGTTTAGTCAAGTATCTACTTTTGTATCGTGTATTATGATGCAATCAACCCTATAAACTCAATCATTATTTTTTTGATTTCAACAAAGGCGACTCTAAGATGAAGTGTTGTATATTGCAGGCTTTGCTTATGGCAGTGGGCCGCATGTTATTGCTCTAACTTGCGAAGGAGGTCTGTACACATGGGGTCACAATGGCTATTGTGAGCTTGCTAGTGGGACTACTACTCAGGCTCACAGTCCTATCCGAGTGGAAAGCAATCTTCTCAACAAAGTAGTTCTTGAAATCGCCTGTGGCAGTCATCATTGTGTCGCCCTTACTATTGAAGGAGAGGTAATTACCTCAAAATAATATGTATATTTATTACCGGAAACTGATAAAACCTTAGAAAATATTCTTACATTGTTGTACCACTGATAATATGGAAGAATATTTGTTTTTACAAACGAATTAAAGAACTCTATAATAGCAGTTTAAAGTCGAAGCAAATGCGTTTGTACCTGCACTGCCGGTTGTCTAGTATCAATCTACTGGAACACTACGTCCTCCCTCTTCTCTGTCTCCTGATGATGGCTAAACCGATTATTTAAGACTAGATGTGAAAACCTATTGCGTGTATGTTTAGTTTCCTTTTTAAATCTTTTGATATCCATTATGGAAATTTTGCGCATTGTAATTTACCTGTCTTTATCGTTACTGACTTAAGACTACCGCGTTAATTATGTTAGATAATATGTAGTATCTTAGATTATACATATTCTTAATGATTCTAATGTTTTAGGTTTATGCTTGGGGACAAAATAAATGTGGGCAAATAGGTTCAGGATCTAATTCAAATCAAAGCAATCCTCGGCGAGTTAATTCAGCTATTGGAGGTAAATTCATCATTGGGATAGCTTGTGGGCAAACATCAACTGTCGTCGTTACCAACAATGGAGAGGTAAAAAACAGTTTATATTTCAAACTACATAAAAAGGTAATGGGGGATTTTAAAAATTACGTCTCTACACAAAAAATATGAGTAAATATTACACTATAGATTGCATAAGTAAAGAAATAATAAGATAACTTAGTGCTCTTAGATTTGTAGTTCATAATTATCTATTGCTTATGATTTTAAAATCAAATGCACGAAAATGTCTTCTGATGATTATATAACAACTTCTGTGAGTGCTATATAGAACGTCCTGATGGATATATTGTAAAATGTAATGATGAGTCAATTTTCTGATGATTGTATTTTACAAGTTTCCATTATATATTCTAGAACAGTGGTTTGATCAAACCCTAGGGGTTCGGCGGACCCTCCGCCGTGGAGATTAATAGCAGAAGTCACTGATTTGCAGGAAGTAATTTGTTGTGAGTTCATCAACTGTGTTGGTTTTGTTCTTTAAACAAGGTGATATTCATGCACGGTTCATTTTGTGCACCACTAAAAAAAAACATAAGCCTATGACTTGGTTTTTAAAAAAAGTCTTATTTTATTTTTCACTGAAGAAGGGTTCGGTGAATGTGAATATGAAACCAGTGGGGTTTGCTACCTCCACAAGGATAACAACCACTGTTCTAGAAGTTCTTATTGAATATATTGTAAATGTTCGTGATGAGTGTTTTACGAAAGTTTGTTTTCATATTGGATAAGCTGCAGATGGTTATTGTTATTTCTAATTGTTGATATGTTTCAGGTATATAGCTGGGGATGCAATGGAAACGGACAGCTGGGTAATGGAAATAATGTTAATCAAGTTACCCCATGTAAAATTGTTGCTATTGGCAACATAGTCATAGTCAAGGTAGTCATAAATGATTAAAGAATTTACCATATTTTTTAAGAAATAAGTTAATATTTTATATTTTGGTAATCTTATTTTAGATCAAATCAATTCTATTGAAATTCGTCAAACCATACAATATAATAATAAAATAGTATAAGTAGTAATATTATAAAGTATACCATATTACTCCGTACATTGAAGGGCCAGATTACCTCAGTGGCAATGTGCTTGCCCCTGGACTGGTAGATCCGGAGTTCAATACCTACTCTGGCTCTCGATTTATTTACGTGGTTGGTGGATAAATCTGAGCACGTTGTCCTCAGAGAGAACGTTAAGCCGTCGGTTCCGAGCCTGTTACTTTGTCAGATATTCGTTAAAGAAACCTACTCTAAATACACTTGTTTAAGCAAACTTTAGACTCCCAAAATATGGTATCAGAAAGGGCCAATGTTTAAGCTATGTGTGTTTCTTGTTGGACTGTTACTATAACCCAGCGTTTCCCAAAGTGGGCGGTGGTTTGATATTGGGGGGCGGTAACGCAAAAATAGGCGGTTGGGGGGCGGTAACGCAAAAATAGGCGGTTTGGGGGGCGGTAACTAAAAAATAGATGGTTGGTGGCGACAGTGTAGCTAATGTAGCAGCTGGCTGCTACAATACTTACAACGTCGTCACAAACTGTTGGCGGTAACCATCAAAAACCATACAAGTATAAAAATTAGAAATAAGAATTTCAAAAGATATGCTGCTCTTTTACCTGAGGATTAAGGGGTCAGCCCCGGTTGAAAGTAAAAGAGAGTTTTCGGTCAAAATAAAGGGAATAAAAAGATAAGCTGCTCTTTCACGTATGTCCTATGGATTAAGAGATCAGCCTTGCTCGGAAGTAAATGAGTTTTCGGTCGAGTTAAGAAGAATAAAATGATCGTTACCTATATAAATAGTAGACCGCAATCTCAATTCTGTAAAGATAGATTGTGGCTGTAGATTGCATGACAGCTAGAGGATGGTTTTTTACTATTTCTCACTGTACTTCTTTCTTTCCCCAAACATCCCTCTGGACATTAGTCCTTTCCTGCGCTTTCACCCTTTTAAAATACCATTCTTATATTCATTAACCTGAATATATTCATTAACCTGAATAGGATAGGTTAGTTCTGATAGGCTTTTTGGCATATCTTTCCATTTTTATGGGGTAGGGGGCGCTGGCAGGCTATTCTAGAAGACAAGGGGGCGCCAGCCTGAAAAAGTTTGGGAAACCCTGCTATAACCTAACCAAGCCCGTAAACTTTCCTCATACCTTGACCAGTTCCTGAACTCGTACATTATCTGGAGCAGACATAATCTTATAATGTTATGCATATTAATCCATTGAAGAGAAGGTTGATTGCTGTAACAGTTTAACACATTAACATTCATTTCCAAAAATTAAGTCTATATACAAAAAATATAAGTAAATCTCACACTACAGATTGTATAAGTAAAGAAATAAAAAGATAACTTAGTGTTCTTAGATTTGTAGTTCATAATTACCTATTGCTTATGATTTCAAAATTAAATGCTCGAAAATGTCTTCTGGGAGATTATATAATGCCTTCGGAACAATGGACAAGTTCCGAAGTTTGGTCAAGGTTTGGGGAAAACGTAAAACAAAATATTTTTATAAGATTTCTTTCTGTTGAACAAATGTTAGAAATATGAACAGATTAGTTGTACAAATAACTTATTACTGAATGTTTCATGCAAGTTTGTTTAATTATAAATTAATTTATCTGTTAAAAAATATATCATGCTATTTTTCTCAGAATGCCTAAATATTGCAAACTCACAAGTTGTTTTTGAATTTAGACAGAATTTTAGTTGCTCTATTTTAAATTACATATTTTACAAAACCTCGATTTTTGTCTTACGTATTTTTGATGGAACATGAACATATTGAATACATATCGATAATGGTATAATCACAATCGAGACATTTCTAATAATGCGAAGGTTTGACTATGAAGAAGTGAACAAGAAGAATATCCTCTAAGATACTTACTTGATAAAACTTATAAATTATACATTTTTTTTTTACATTTAAAATGTAACTGAATGAATGTTTTGAAGAGAATGAAGAATATATCTTGTGAAACAAAAGAAGAAATCCTTTGCAACTCATGTAGTTACGAAGAAATACAGCAAATGAAATTGACGCAATTCAATACATATGATCATATTTTAAAATATTTGAATGAATGTTATACACTTTTTTTCTCATTCAAAATCTTGTTTATTTTTAATCTTGTGTTATTTAGATTTTTAATTTTGGTTTTGGTAATGTCTCTGTTAGTTTTAAGGAGTTTCACGATTTTTTCACTTCACGAATGTAGTAGTAAGACACTAATTGCTTCTTTAAAAATGATTGTAATTAGCAAAGACACAAATGATGTCTTACAAAGGCAAAATAATAAAAGGTTCTTATTGTAGGATAAAAATCTAATGAAATGGTCTCCACATATAACAATTTTTAATGATATAAACAACGCGTTTCGAACACGTAGTGTTCTTCCTCAGGCATTAACTAAAAAAATACAATGACACCAGAGAGTTATCTATAGTACAAAGTAAATAAGTACAAAAATTAATATAAAATAAAATAAGGCAGAAAGTACGAACCTAAGGATGAGTGCCTCTGAATAAGACTGACTGGTAATGGAATGGACATGGGTTGGGGTATAGAGTACATCTGTTTCTTATTAGAAGACAGGTACTAGGCTGAGCCTTTACATTTTCTTTTAGACTAAGTGTAGGAAACATATTGAAAAAATAACACACAGAGCTATAACGAAATATAAACCAAATATATGTATAAGGAGAAAGTAGAACTTTTTTTTTATTATTATTTTTATATAAATAAATTAAGAAAAGTTGTACATTTGGGAATTTGCTCATTGAGGCAAGTAGAAGAATTATCGCGCACTAGTTTGTTGATTTCATAGCCTTCTAAAATAGTTATTTCCCGGAATTTATTGTTTCTGTGTAGTATTTGTATATTTTGTTCTGGGAAAAATTGGTGACTAAATGTTTGGCAAAATGGGACATAAATTGTTTATTGTTGGGGGATTTGGTTTTCTGTTTTACTTCTTGCATATGTTCTTTTATTCTTTTGTTGAATGACCTTATTGTCATCCCTATATAATGTGCAGGGCAATTAGCACATGACAATTTATATATACCAGAAAAAGAAAGGGGTTCTTGAACTGATTTTAAAGATAACAGGGACTTTAAGTCACCTGAGTTTTTTTAAGCAACCTTTAAGCCATATTTTTGTAATAATTTGGCTATTCTTAAGGATGGATCACCAATGTATGGGATCACCACCCAGGTTTGTGTGACTTTTGTAGAGGAGCTGATTGGGGGGAATGCCTGGCTGACTATTTTATTTCTTTCTTTCCTTCTAATTAGTTTGTTAATTAAGCTCGTGGAATATCCATTGTTTTTGGTTATGGTTTTTATGGTTCTGATCTCTTCGCATTTGTTTTCACTTGATAGGAGCACGGTATATTTTTTATACTGCCCCTATATTTTTTATACGGTATAAAGGTTCTTATATTTTTTATAAAATTCCTTATCTCATATTTTTTTTCATCTTTATCTTTACTATAATATTATTTCTACTTTCCTTTCCTACTTTTCAACCGTTTCTATGCTATGCTATGCATTGTTAGTTTCCAACCGTCTGAGCATCGGTGAGCCTATTTTCCCTATATTTATTTTCCTTATGGCGGTAGAAACCGAAAATTTGAAACTGTAAGTGTTGGTTTTCCCTTATTTGTACATTTGTACTTATATTGAACGATGTGAATCCGTTTAGGATCGTTTTCGGTTTTGTTACAGTATATTTAATTATTTTGATAAAAGTATCGACCGTGAAGTAGAAACAAAATCAAATTTATCAAATTTATTTAGGTTAAATTAAATTAATTTATTTATTTAAATTAAACTCTCATTCTCGACGTTTGGTTCCTGTTTGTCTGTTTCGAAATCTTATACTTCTGCCTTAAGGAAAAGGTTTCCTTAAGTTAGTAAAACCTAAATAAATTAATTATTGTATTATAATTAATTATTATAATACAATAATAAATATCTGTATTATTGTCTTTTTTGATTAACACACATAAAAACCGAAACATTGACATTGAGAGTTTAGTCTGAACCTGAAAAACTGATCTGGTCTTGATAAATTACATTTTGTATATATATATATATGTATGTATAAAAAGATTTCACATAAACACGTGAAGTGTTTATATTTCAGTGTTCAGTTGGGTTTTTGACTCTGACGAAGACCGCTTGTTACGGTTGAAAGATCTTAGTCTTGTTTTCCCATTTCTTATTGTGGTTTGATCATATATGTATGTAAAATAAATTTTATTTCATTATTAATAAATTTTATTGTATTTAGATCATGGAACCGTTTTCCTATAATTTAGATATTTTGTTTATAGTGTCAAATTTTTGGTCTCAATCGTCATTAGGAGATTAAACAGAGGGATTTTCCAAGCTCACCAATGCAGAGACGGTCAAAAACACTAGTAATTGTAATAATATTTTGTATATGCTGGATATGCAACATAATTTTAGCGTATCGCTAATATTACAAAAAATCCGTCTCTGCATAAAATATGTATGAAAACGATAACAGATTAGGTAACTTTATTGAATTACTGATAATAATAATAAAGAAAATTAAAATATTTTTGGTTTGATATGTTTGAGATAGTATGAATGTAAGAGGGTAACAGGGGAAAATGTTTGGTTGTGTGGATTATCTTTAATGGATCATGAGTTATATTTCAGTTGTAAATCTGTTTGTAGTTATTTTCATTCTGATTAAACTTTTAAAATTATAATACTACGAGTATTTTGAATGTTTTAGTTTCATTTGCACTAACAAAATAGTAGGCTCATTCAGATAATAATTTCAAAGATCCTTTATATGTTTGTTAAGAAAAACAGCATCAATTTAAATTCTTAAAAAAAAATGTTTTTTTTTTAAAGGTGGTTTGCGGATTCGCCCATACATTAGCCTTGTCTGATGAAGGTAAACTATACGCCTGGGGTTCGAATACTTATGGTCAATTAGCAATGATGCCAAAAAGCATTGTCTCAGTTCCTGAACTCATTATCCCCAGTATTGGCAGGTATGTTTAGAAAAAATAATTTAAAAAAAAACTATCTGCCAGCTGTCGCCCCTGCTAGGCAAAACTATTCCTCATTCTTAATACTGAGCCTACTATGAATAATTCATTGCTAATACTTTAAATTTAATTTATAAAAACTTTATGGAATCGATCTTTTTTTATGGAACATGTGATTTTTTTAGCTTTTGTCCAGTTCAAACTACGATTCAATGAATTATGTTTATTAAATATTAAGTAATACGTCTTCATCACTAATTTCAGAGTATTGATCTTGATTAACACACATGTTAATGTTATATCAGTTTGTATGTATGTTTTATGAAAACATTTACGCTGAAGTTTGCAAATACCACTGTACTCCAATTCTATGGGAGAGTTTTTAATCAACAAATTACATACTTTGTTCCATTAGATGAAACTGTATTCCTGTCTAGATTACGAGTAAGCCTAGAAATTGTGTTCAATGATTCATGACATTAAACTATTAATAACAATATGTCTTTTGACATTAAAGAGGTTAAATATTTCTCAATATTATAAGCGGGGTATTTGAATGAGTGGGAATTATTATTATTATTTGAGGGTGACTATAGCACTGTGTCTTAAAAACTATTGTACTTCCCCTCTTCTATACTAAAGTACTCCAGCAGTTAGCTTCAACGCCTCCAAGAAGCACAGCACTTTTGCTGGGTCCAACAGTAAAAGTTTTTCTATGGTTTTGTTGAGTGTTCCAAAATTTTTACCTCTGCGCAGCAAAGTAAAAATACACTTAGACTAGAGCTAAACAGTTTATATTCCTTTAAATTAGTTAAATTTCTAATTAAATACCATATATGCTATTTTTATTATTCCACTAGAATTTTGCCATAGACTAAAAATATTAACTAACCATTTGAATAGATCATATGAAGCCGAACCAACCGAACTCACAATTAATGGGCTTAGAAAAATTATTTATATGAGTCTTGATCAACTCTTACATATATGACAAATGTATTTAGGGGAAAATTTATTACGCATTTAATTCTGATTATTTTTTCAAAGCAGTTTTTGTCTTTTTATTAAAAGAACTTGTTACCCTATCCAAAAGACTGGATATCAATATAGAATAAACGAGTATTATTAATAAAAAAAAATCTGGAGTGGCCTACACTCTACTTTACTATAAGTAACTTAATGTCAAATTTCTTGAGTATATAAAACATAACGTCTCATTTAAGCATAACGTAAACATCTAAATGGGATATAATTATTAGCCTGTCATTCCTGAGGTAGTACAGATAGTGATTGAAGGACATATCAATTTATAAGCTTATTTTTGTACATCACAAATAATTTATTATTTGCAAATAATTTCATTAGTATAACTACAGCAGTAATAACATTTTTGAAAAACCAAAGTGAACATTTCTTGAAACGAAATAGTATCCTACAAGAGAACATGGCTATTGTTCAAATAGCCAATAGATTTCTTACATCGTTTACTTGACATCCTTCTACATTGAATATTAATGTAAAATTTTCAAATTTGAAACAGTAAAATACTCTTTTTTTCTCTGAAAAACTTCTTAAACAGCGAAGAAAATGTTGTTTTAAGGTGATTTGTTAATTAAAGATGTACGATAATTACAGTTATTAATCTCTAAACGAAAGATTTCAATTTTGAATTATCTTTTACATTTTTGGTTTTTAACAGAATTATTATACTGGGAATTTTATGGCTTCTTAGTATTTAATAAGATCATTTTCCTTCCCCTTTGTCAAATAACATATATACGAATTTTTTTTTAATGAGTGTTATCATTTACCTGCACAATATTATTCCTCTTACATCTCTTATAAGTCAATAATATATTTTCATTTTTCCATTAGAAACATCAATTTTATCTCAGTGGATTCGCTCAAAAAATTTCTAAGTCAATGTAAACAATGTAAAAAAATACAAAAAATTCGACAAGTATAGCAGGTGATCTCTTAGTCTAGAATAAACAAACAGTTTTCATATCGTTATTGCTCTTTCCCGTAATTGAAACTTCATGAATTTTTTTTTGTGAATTGCTAATTTTTTGTTCCATTTTTGGTCAAATTTTCATTTTTTTTTAACGAGCCGTTTAGCGTCAAAAAATCATTTTCTGAAAACACAAATCGTACTGTAACGCCCCTTTAGCGAAAGTAATTTCAAAAAAAAAATATCTCAACTCATTCGCCATAAAATGTTCTATTTGTAGGCATAGTTTCATTCTTGTCCGTCAAACAGTATGGCTTGTATCGCTCTCACAAGGTTTGAGATTGAATTATAAGTCAAAATTTTTACATTTTATTGAAAAAAAAATATTTCCTGTTGTCTTAAAATTCTGAATATATTTTTCGTTTGTTGCATTTGTAACTTCAAAGATAATGTCAAAATTTCAAAACTCTAGGGTTATTAGTTTAGGAGAAATAAATGTTTTAAAAAAAACGGTTTTTGGCAAAAAAAGTGACTTTCCCATCATGCATAATTCTTCGCAAACAATAGGGATCTTTGTCTTTATGGGGCCCATTTTTGTGTAAAATATCAACTTGATCCATCAAAGATTCTGGACCGTAGCGTGGTAACAAGCAATGCTAACACACTCACCCACCCACCCACCCACCCACACACACACAGACATCATCGTAAAAACGTCATAAAACGACTTCTGGTACCTCAAAACATGTAATTCCGTCAAAATCTCGAGATCGAATTTTTTCACGATCACTATACTTTACTTATAGTAAAGTAAAAAAATCAAAACATAGGTTTTGATTTTTTTTTGAGATAGCCGTTGTTATTTAAGGTTATAGTCACTTTTAAAGTTACCAGATGTTTTAATTTTTATAGTATTAAAGTTTAGAATGGGTTGATAAAACGATTAACTGACATTATGATTCATTCTTTTGTGCAAGTCAGGATGAGATTTCTTTTTAATAAAATTATCATCATCTGTTGTAATTTTTCCTCGATACAAAAAAACCTTCAGTCACTTGAACGTAATATATATTTTTAGTTTAATAACAAAATTTAATTCATATTTAGAGTTGCTTTCGTATTATGAAACAATATTTTACCTGATAGATTAAGAATTAATTTTTTATATGCATTTAGGTTCCTGGCATTTTTCACTTTTAATGATTTAAGATATATTTGAGAGCAATAAAACATATGTATTATAACTCTGCCTACTAGGGTTAACAACTTTCTAAGTACTGAGGTTTTTATGGGTTTAAACAACTTATGTATTGAATCTGTTTAGGAAATGCGTTTGTTATAATTAAAACTTGATAAACAGTCTTACGTATATGAACTCTAACAGTTTTTGTTTACATTTATCTAGGATGCAATAATTGTTTTGTTTAATAAAGATGAATTCACTTCACGTTAGTAATTTCATGTTTTTGTGTTTTGTTTAGAGTGGTTGATATCGCAGCTCATCATTACTGTCATATATCAGTAGCGATGACTGAAAATTCTAAAGTCTATATGTGGGGGCAGTGTAAAGGTGAGTTTTTTTTAAATATATATTTTTTATTATATATTTTTATTTTTATTATTTGAGGGTGAATGTAGCGCTGCGTCTTAAAAAAAAAAACTATTGTACTTCCCCTCTTCTGTGCTAAAGTACCCCAGCAGTTAACTTCAACGCCTCCAAGAAGCTCAGCACTTTTGCTGGTTCCAGTGGTAAAAGTTTTTCTATGGTTTGTTGAGTGTCCCGAAGCACCTGCCTCTCTGCAGCAAAGTTGCCTTACAAGTTATCAGCAGGTGCAACGGTGTTTCTTCCTCTTTTCAGAATCTGCACAAACCATCATTGATAATGTCCATTCAGGCTCCCTATGTTTCGGGGAGAAAGTAACTTCCTTTCTCCTTCTTCGGGATGGTCTTCTTCGGGTCCTCAGGTGCACTTGTGGGAGTTTCCCACTAGTTAGCGCTTTTGGACCCTCTGCGCTTCCGGAGGATGGTCTCCAGATTTCCTTCTCCTTTTTCAGGAGAAAATCCCTGAAGCTCTATCGGTGGTATTTTGTCCGCTCCAGCAGAGCACCGCATACCGGAGTAAGGCTATTTACTCAAGGGGGTCGCCTGGTGCCCTTGAGGCTCCGTTCATAATACAGAAACCCCTGTATCATCCATCCTTCGGCACAGATTGCATAACACCTTAGATTGGGGTTGGGATAAAAGTAGGGGATTTGGGAATTAGGAAGGTTGGGAAACGAAGGTGATCAGGCCTAGCCCCTGATCACCTTCTCCTCCTTTTTCGTTTGTCCCTGCATATAGCTGGTTAACAGGGTTGCCTCGTGAAGGCTGAAAGTCGGAGTTGAGTGTTAGAGGATATTAGAGGCGCTTAATCACTCCATTACTACCCCAAATATATATTTACTTTTTACATATTTTTTCATTAGTACCATGTACATCTTTTTCCTACAGCTCTATCGACTCTTAAAATATATAGTTGAATCAGTTACAGGAATCCCTTGATTAGCACGGTTTCAATTAGTGCCCCCCCCCCCCCCCCCAAATAGTTGAGACCCTTCATCAGTATACGCGATGCCGATTTTGATTAGCGCGCCTTTTTTTTCTTCCTCCCACAATTTTTTCCCTCCAGTGACTCCCACTCAAAAGACTTGACTTGACGATAGTCTTCTCGCACTTGACCATGAATATGCTTACTTTAGAAGAAGACGAAAAGAGAACGAAAGAAAAGGAAATAGCTCTTAAAGAAATTTGAAATAAAAAGTTTGAAGAACTATTCAATGCAATTGGAAAAAAACAGAAATCGTAAAAATCTAATCATGGATTCCTGTATACGAAACGAAATCATGAATTAGTTATTTTCATTTTAATAACGGGACAAATATTCAAGCAATACTAGAAACCAGAGGATAATCTTTATACAATTTTATGTTTTTTAGTATTGCTTTAAAATATAATCACACTCCTCTTCATGAATTTATTAGTAATGGTTACATTTGTTTTTCTTAATAACAAATAACACTTATATATTAAAGTAAGTCAAATCATTAGTTGTGCAATCCGTAATTGTGTGGTATTTACTCATTCTGAGCTAAAATGGATAAACCAACAAAAGTCTCCACACAAATGAAGTTTTATTCAACGCGTTTCGAACACTTTGTGTTCATCATCAGGAAGACATGTAACTAATTAGATATAATTTGTATTATAGTGTCTTCCTGATGATGAACACAAAGTGTTCGAAACGCGTTGATTAAAACTTCATTTGTGTGGAGACTTTTGTTGGTTAGAGGTGGTTATCCATTTTACCTCAGAATAAAGTATTTCAGTTTACTAGCTATAATAAAATGTAATATATGTTTGAAAATGTCTTTTTTTTTCTTCTAGTTAAAGCTCATCTTGGTTGCTGAACATTTAGCGACAATTTTAAAGACATATCAGCTAATTAATAAATAAATAACTAATTTAAATGTTTAATTAGAATTAGTAGTGCTAATGTCTGTCATACCTCGTAAAGTCTCAGGATAGTTCGACTGGTTTAGTAGCAACAGTTAGTTGCCCTTAAGATGGGATCCAGACGGACGCGGAAACCGGTCGAGCTTTTCTGAGACTTATCGAGATATGACCGACAGTATTACTACTAATTCTAATATTACTAACCTCATTGGAACTAACCCATTAACTATATTTAAATGTGTAATGTTAGTAAATTTAATGGTTTAATGTTCCACTGATGTGACACGAATGTATACCAACTCTTGTGCCTCGTAATGTAATAAAATATAGGACTGTAAATGAAAACAGAGAAACATGAAATTTGAAACCATAATTCTTCACCAGGGGAAGACTTTACTAAAAGTTGTCTTTACTTCTTGCATTATACTGACAACAAAAATGATTCAAAATACTCATATGATAGGTTTAGTTTTGTTTTTGTTCTTTGTTGTAAAAGAGAAAATGGGTTCATAGTTTCAAAACTATGAAAATCATATTCCTTAATGAGGATTAATAATAAAAATAACCCTGGTTCAGAATTGTAAACCTTTGCTTCAACTTCAATGAATAACATATAAAGGGAAGTGAAGACTTTTTTTTGTTTTTTCATTAGCTATGATGAAGTGTGATTATTATTTGAAATTATCAACAAAAATATTAACTAATCCAATGTACAAATACTTTTATTTAGTTAATACCAAGCGGTAATGCAATACTACTTCATGCATGCCATATATGCATATCTGGGGAGCAAAACATATTTTTTTGAGGGTTCTCACATTTAATGGTTTGGTGCTAGGTAAACTTATCTCGAAAAACTGTATCTCAAAGTCATTGAATATTCATAATTGAATGATATTGAATAGTCATGCAATATCATTTTACCTTCATAAAGACAAATTAAATGTAATGAAATTAATGCTTTACTTAGCATTAAGTGGGACAAAATATTTAAGTCATGCATAAAAAAAATGTTAAAGCATTTTTGGACCAAAAAAAAAGAAGTTGGGTCTTTGAGTATGCTATTACGTTGGACTGGCATTTTGGGATAGGAGCTTAATTTGGTTCTACTCCTTAAAGACTAAAAAGCGTAATATCTAAACCTATGGCAACGATAATTCATACATTGCTTGTAACTTAACGTGCTTTTAGAAGTCTTTGCTGATTAAAATCGTAATCTGTGTTTTTTTAATTGTCTTTCTGTTTAATTATTAGATAAGTATCTTAAAGTGTTCTATTTTGACCAATAAATGTTTTATTGAGATTAATTTTCGTAATTTTTAGATAGATATTACTCTGTTCTTAATTTTATTTTGTTAATAAATGTTTAATCTATATTAATCTTCTCTTTAATTAGGATGCAGGTTAGGTTAGGTTAGGATGCAGTCCCACGAGGTAACACACATAGTCTTAACATTAGCACTTTTGTGATAACACACAACGAACATTCTGCTATGGGAGTGCTAATCTTTGCCTAGCTCAGATGTATTTAGAGTAGGGATCATTAACGAGTACCTGACATCGTACAGACTCTTGACCGATGGTTTAACGTCCTCTCCGATGGACGACGTGCTCAGATTTTTTCACCTTACATATGAATAAATCGAGAGCCAGAGTGGGCATTGAACCCATGATTTACCAGTCCAGAGGCGAGCCCGTTGCCACTGGGCTATCCTGGGAGTTATCGCTCTTTTGAATAAAAAGTTTTTCTTATCTTATATATCACTACTTTCATTCGTGAAGGTAGACAAGATCTGAATATAGAACACTATTTTCATTCGTGAAGGTAGACAAAATCTGAATCTAGAACACTACTTTCATTGGTGAAGGTGGACGAGATCTGAATCTAGAACACTACTTTCATTTGTGAAGGTGGACGAGATCTGAATCTAGAATACTACTTTCATTTGTGAAGGTGGACGAGATCTGAATCTAGAAACTACTTTCATTTGTGAAGGTAGACAAGATCTGAATATAGAACACTATTTTCATTCGTGAAGGTAGACAAAATCTGAATCTAGAACACTACTTTCATTGGTGAAGGTGGATGAGATCTGAATCTAGAACACTACTTTCATTTGTGAAGGTGGACGAGATCTGAATCTAGAACACTACTTTCATTTGTGAAGGTGGACGAGATCTGAATCTAGAATACTACTTTCATTTGTGAAGGTGGACGAGATCTGAATCTATAAGTTATCTGAATCTATCTAGTTATAGATTGTGAAATTAATTTGATTTTTTCATTTTTTTCAGGTCAACCAGTGTGTAACCCTGTCGTCACTCCGTTTAATTCCATGCACGACGTCTTCGCCTGCTTCGCTTCCACACCAGTAACATATAAACCTCTTATGCTTTGCCCAGGTCGTGATATCACTATTAGCCAAAGTATCAAAAATGCCTTTGATGACAGGGAAACAAGCGATTTTGTTATTAAAGTCGATAGTAAAAATATTTATGTTCACAAATCAGTTCTCAAAATTAGATGTGAACATTTTCGTTCAATGCTACAATGCCAATGGGAAGAAAACAATACCAAGTAAGTTTATTCTAGTTTATATCTTCATGAAATGTTTTTTTTACTGAAAACATGTGTTAAAAGTAATAATATAAACATTGTTACTATTTAAGAGTGTTACTAACTTTAAAAGTGGAATGAAACTTTCTATCTTGTACATTCTTCCCTATTTTACCAGTTCAGAATCTGGCCATCTTCTAGAATGGAAATGCCATTTATGAAATAGAATTCTTCTGAACTTTCATTCGTGAAGGTATACAAGATCAGATTCTAGAACACTACTTTCATTTGTGAATGTGGACAAGATCTGAATCTAGAACACTACTTTCATTCGTGAATGTGGACAAGATCTGAATCTAGAACACTACTTTCATTCGTGAAGATATAGAACATCTAAATCTAGAACACTACTTTCATTTGTGAATGTGGACAAGATCTGAATCTAGAACAATACTTTCATTCGTGAAGGTATACAACATCTGAATGTAGAACACTACTGCACTACTTTCATTCGTGAAGGTGGGCAATATCTGAATCTAGAACACTACATTCATTCGTGAAGGTGGGCAATATCTGAATCTAGAACGCTACTTTCATTCGTAAAGATATACAACATCAGAATCTAGAACACTACTTTAATTCGTGAATGTGGACAAGATCTGAATCTAGAACACTACTTTCATTCGTGAAGGTGGGCAATAACTGAATCTAGAACACTACTTTCATTTGTGAAGATATACAATATCTGAATCTAGAACACTACTTTCATTCGTGAAAGTGGACAATATCTGAATCCAGTTGAATGAGGGAAAAAATACGAGATATGATTTACATTCTTAGTTAAAAGCATGTGAAATTAAAATTAATTAATATGGTAATTTGAAATTTTGAAGGTAAACTAACAATTCTCATTAGTCAAACTTTATATAATTCCATTAAATATTATTTTTAGTACCGTAAGGTTTTGGTAACGATATAGGTTGGATATGTATAATAAATTTTCAACAACTGCTGAATCGGTTTTGAACTTTTAGAGTTGGCTTAGTATTTGCTACTATTATCTCTTTTGATTGATCATATTCTTGACTCTTTGGCTTGTGTTATTTCAGTATTAATTTACTACTTATATATATTTTCTAACACTGGCGTTTTAAAAGAGCCTCAGTTTTTTCTTCAAGTGATTTTGGGTGGTTTTTCTATTTTCTTAAAGCGGTTCACCGCCTTTGACGTGCAGAAGGTGGATTTCGTGGGGGGGGGGGGGGGGGGGCAGGTTTAATGCCATACATCAAAGAAGAACCCATTAACTATATCAAAGAAGAACTTTAAGATGTTTAGTTCTAAAAGTTTCATAAGATCAAAGATGAAGAAAAAAATGGGAATAAATGAAAGAAGCAGAATGGAGGCATGAAAAAGTTTGGATACTGAACCGAAGACTAGTTCACTAAGATTTCTAATAATTGGTTAGGTATCTTAAACATGCATGATTTATTTATTTCACTTCTATTCGTTTATATCTTTTTTTAAGTTAATTATTCTGTATGCTCTTTTGTACTTGTTAATTCAATCTTTCATAAACTTTGCGGAAAACAAGATAATATATTTTTTTTAAAATATTGTTTAATATTTACAAACATATTGAAAATAATTAACTTCTTGATTCTTAAAAACGTTTTGCTATAACGTCATGATATAAGCGTAAAATATGTTGTTAATCATGGATTCAACGATATTTTTAATCTCTTTTGAATTAAATGTCTCATATTTTTTGTTAATAGTCGATTATTGTGAATCTTTTTTATATTTTTTCTTTCTTGTTTAATCAGTATTCCTATATTTTCTGTTCAGAGTATTCAAAACTTATTTCCTACTCTTTTATTAAATCTGTGATAACAGTCTTGGATCTCCCCTCCCCTCACTAAAAGCTAAATCATTGTTTCTAGTTTATTAAAGAAAGAAAACAAATAAATTAAATCGAATGTGAAGAAATTACATTGACAGTAAAACCTGCTTAAAGATATAAAAGTTGATTCAAGGTGTTATAGGTAATCTATTATAAAATAACTCTCAGGTTTTGTCATTCATGCGTACAAAACTCTTATTATTATGACGTTTCTTGTCATGTATAATTTATGGTCATGTGATTGTTAATCATTATTATTAAAATAATTACCATCTTAGTCTTTTGATGAAGATGTGTAGTATTAATTAATTGTTTAAGTAGTTACTGCATGTAGAATTTATTCGTTATGGAAATGTGAAAGAAAAAGTCTTACTAGGGATATTTTGTAAAAAAAAAAAAAAAAAAAAACAGCAGCACGTTCTCAACAGTTGGTATAATTATTCAGGTTGTACCTGCTTATCAGCAACTGAAATATGGATAGAAGTAAAGGTTTTAATTTTTCTACTAGTAAAACAAATATTTGTATTTGTTTCCGTCTTGGGGCCAGGTTAGCTCAGTGGTTAACGTACTCGCCTCTGGGCTGGTAGTCCGGGGTTCGATCCCCCACATGGCCCTCTATTAATTCACGCTGGAGGTGAATAAATCTGAGCACGTCGTCCGTCAGAGAGGAAGTTTAGCCGTCGATCACGAGCCTATACGATGTCAGGTACTCCTTAAAGATCCCTACTCGAAATAAACTTGAGTTAGGTAAAATTTAAGACTCCCAATGTAGAATCTGTAGAATCACCGATCAAACAAAAAACCGGTAAACGGCTGACGTTATCACCCGCTAAGGGATCGGTTTAAACAATAAAAAAAAATATCCGTCTTTCAATTTCTGATGAGCAGATGTAACCTGAAGAAGAATATTTATTTTCAAAACATGTATTTTTCACAAAATTATTTGAATGTACACCATTTCCTTTAATTTTTTCGGACATAAGACATTATTTTTTATTGGCGTCTATTGTTATTCTTTAATAATATCATTGTTAATTTCCAGTCCTTTTCATAACCGGTGACGATTCAGGTTTCTCATCTTGTCCACTAATATTATTGACAATTTTAATTTTGAATATTTTTATTGAATTTATTTTTACTTTCCAATATCTAGGGATTAAAGACAAGTGTAATTGAGAATTTTGTTGTTTTGTTCGTCATTTCTCATGGAATTTGCTGTGGGCCAATTTAAAATGAACTTGGGTCTTCTTTAAGTCATCTCTTATCATTATTATTTTTTATGTAATTATATTAACAATTTGTGAAATTAATGCAGTAATTATTAAAAACTAACTAACTAATATTTACTTTTACTAACAGAGTTGGTTCTGGTAATTGTGGTAATCAATCGGGTACGTATAGTAGAAATTTATTTTCATAAATCGCTATTTAGTTTACATAATATTTATCTCAGTGGTTGGTACTCGCCTGTGGGCTGGTACTCCGGGCGACTACCCGGACTCTTTATTCTTTGTAAAAAAGGCAGTGTTTTTTAAACTGTTATATTAATGTGTCAACTTGAAGTTGAGCAAATTTACAACACACCAAACAACAATAAAGGCAAACAAATAAACGGATAAAACAAACCTCAATGGTCATTCTGAATGATTAATGAACTGAAATTCTGCCTGCAACGAGAAGAAAAGCTCTTAAACTAATTGACAATGGAATCTGAATTTAGATTTAAAAGTATAACTTACTGTTAACTCTAAGACTAGTATGACTTTGTTATCGTGTGACCCAATATACCAATATATTACATATGTGATATATTATATGATGTAATATATTATATAACTTATTTATATAATATATTATATATTATATTGGAGTTTAATTTGAACTGGAAGAACTGACCAAGTCCTGATAAAATTTTATTTTATATATATATAAAAAGTGTCGACCGTGGAATAGAAACAAAACTAAAGTTATCGGGACTCGGTCAGTTCTTCGGGTTCAAATTAAACTCTTATTGCCAACGTTTCGGTTTTTATTTAAAACCTTTTTCATAGGCAGAAGTCTGCCTATGAACTTCTGCCTATGAAAAAGGTTTTAAATAAAAACCGAAACGTGGCAATGAGAGTTTAATTTGAAACTGAAGAACTGACCGAGTCCCGATAACTTTAGTTTTGTATATATATATATATATATATATATATATATATATATATAATGTAAACAGACTATATATTGGTAATATATAGACCAATTATTAAACTAAATTAAATTATTTTTCATTAAATTAATTTTAATAAAATTAGTTAAAAATTGAAACAATTTTTTGTGGCGTGTTACTCAACATACAATTAAAGACTAAACAAAACAGGAAAATTTAAAAAATTTTAAGTTAATTATTTGTTTAATGTCATTTAAATACAAAAACCCAAATTTTGAAACTAATGATTTACATTTAGAAACTAATTTTACATATTTTATTGATACTTAACAAAGAAAATTAAGTGATTTATATATATAATTTACTTGATACATTTTTATATTAATATCAATACTAAAACAATATATTTAAATATTTTTAATATGTATATTTGTTGAGCAATATTATTGTACTTGTACATGCACGTTTGGTTTCAGAATTAAGTTATTAATTATTATATATGTACGTAATAATATTATTATTTAAAACCAACTCTGGTTGTTATGAGAGACAAATATTTGAATTTTAACATTTTTTTATCTTTGAAGATGCGTGTCACTAAAAATGACCGTGTCAGCACTGACACGCGTGGCATAAGTCTGCCATCACTGCAATAGACCTAGAACCCACTCTGTTACAATAAATGCTTATTAACTTTGTTTGTTATTAATCCTGCTTCTTTTTAGTGAACTTGAAATCTCTCAGTTTTCTTACCCAGTTTATAGAGCGTTCCTATATTATTTATATACAGATCAAGTGGATTTACCTCCTGAACAGGCTATAGGTAAACCTTATATACTTAGAAACTCATTTTTCTTTTTTTTTTTTTAATTTAAATGTTCTTAACTGGCTAGATATAAAATATGAAATCATTCATTTATAAAATGAATACTACTACTCTGTTTTGTAGCCCTATAAAAAGAGTTTTAAATAAAAATCGAAATGTTGGCAATGAGAGTTTAATTTGAACAGGAGGAACTGACCAAGTCCTGATTAAATTGTATTTTGTGTATATATACATATAATAAGAAGATTTCACATAAACATGTGAAATAACAATCAATGATCAAACCACAGTATGAAATGGGAAAATAAGACTAAGATCTTTAGACAAGACAAGTGCTAAATTTATTACCTATGAAAAATCAATGTTGTTAAGAAATATTATTGAATCGCTCTAATTAAATTTAATAAATCAATTATTATAAACATTAGTAACGGTCCCTTCAAATTTGATTCTTTCGTTACGAGGGCATTAGCCTCTTCTAAGAGGGTTGACAGCTAGCGGATAGTTTTTAACTCTATCTTACTGTACTCCTTTGTTTCCCCAAACATTCCTTTCTGGACATTTGTCCTTTCCTGCACTCTCTCCCTTTTAAAATACCACTCTTCCCTCCCACTCTTCTCAACCCCTCACCAGATGTTCTCTGCATCTAGTGTTTCAGTCGGGTTTTTGACTCTGATGAAGACCGCTTGTTACGGTTGAAAGATCTTAGTCTTGTTTTCCCATTTACTTATTGTGGTTTGATCATTGATTGTTATTTCACGTGTTTATGCGAATTTATATATATATATATATACAATATATAGACACGTTTCTCGATGAATCACAAACACTGAACTAAGGAACAAACACACTTACTGTCTCTAATTTCGGTTGAACCGTCATCAGGAGAGTTGAGATAGGGACACCAAGCGCACTTGTGAAGCGACGGTTGGAGACCAACCTCGAACCTCCAACCGTCTCTTCACAAGTGCACTTGGTGTTCCTATCTCAACTCTCCTGATGACGGTTCAACCGAAAATTACAGACAGTAAGTGTGTTTGTTCCTTAGTTCAGTGTTTGTGATTCATCGTGAAACGTTTGTTGTCCTTTTGGATCGTTTTCCTGTTTACTATATATATAGGTGTGTTCTCTAATCGGGGTTCGGTCAATTTTCCAGGATAAAAAATTAAACTCTCGTTGCCAACGTTTCGGTTTTATTTAAAACCTTTTTCATAGGCAGAAGTAAGAATTTTTTAACTAAGAAAATGAAATTTACATTGTTGTTCCTTTAAATAATGTAAATTTTCATTTTCTTAGTTAAAAAATTCTTACTTCTGCCTATGAAAAAGGTTTTAAATAAAACCGAAACGTTGGCAACGAGAGTTTAATTTTTTATCCTGGAAAATTGACCGAACCCCGATTAGAGAACACACCTATTTTGCTGAAGTCATTTTCTTCATAAGTGATTCCTACTCTAAATACACTTGAGTTAGGCAAAATCAAGGACTCCTATGTCCTAATTGATCAATCTTCATTGTGTGATATCACAAAGGCCCCAATGTTCGTCCTATGTGTGTTCCCTTGTGGGACAGCCACTACAACAAAAAGAGTTATCTACTACTACTATTACATTCCAATTTACTTACTAAATGGATTTAAAATGTATGGAGTAATTTAATTGAAATTTTAATAAAATTGATTATCCCTTTAACATAGAACTTGATAAGTCATCGACACGATTACCATATTAAAATAAATCAATTCATTAAGTTGATTGTCAATGTGGTGCTTTTATTTATAGTAAAGTTGAGTGTAGACTACTTCAAGTTGTTTGTATGTTGTTTTTAAAGTGGAATGTTTTTGCAGAACTACTTGACTTGGCTAATTCTTATTGTGAAGACTCATTGAAAAGGCAGTGTGAGCGTCTGATTAGACAAGGCATTGATGTTGAAAACGCCGCCGTCTTGTACTATACAGCGTTGACATTCCAAGCTAAGGTAGCCTTTTACTTGTTACTTTTCGATTAACAGCACCTTTTAAATCAAAGTAACCGGTAACAATCTTATATGATTAACCTAGTAGCCTACTCTGGTTTTACAAAGATCAACAAAAAATTTTAATAATAGTTTATTTGACAAGGTTTTTGGTTTGAAATACTGTTTTATGTGCTTTACCATTTCTATATTATAGATTATATACGCCAGAAATATCAAATAGAAAAAATTAGTAATTCATACTAATATTTAATAGGCTAACTATGAATTCAAATCTATTCTAAAATTTATAAGGTGAACAGAAGTCTCGGCATTCACGATTTTCTGACTGACAGATTCGATGTTTTGAACCAATTTGATCTATCAGATGTACTAAATCATGAGTTCTAATATTAGCATAGAGGGGTGGTAAATATTCCTTGAGACAATTAATTAAAGTGAATTACTGGAGTCTCGGCATTCACGATCTTCTGACTGAGAAAATCGATGTTCCGAACCAATTTCATTTATCAGAGGTGCTAAATTATGAGTTCTAATATTAACGTGGAGAGGTAGCAGATCTTAATTGAGATACAATTAATTAAAGTGAATTACTGCAGTCTCGGCATTCACGATTTTCTGACTGAGATATTCGACGTTCCTAACTAATTTCCTTCTATCAGGAAAAGGAAAAGAGGTTTTTCTGATAGGAGGAAATTGGTTGGGCCCATGAAATATTTCACTCAGAAGATCGTAAATGTCGAAACTGTGGTTCAGTATAACGAACATATCTTAAAGAAGATCTGCTATCTATAAGCATTAAATTTATAATAGGATAACTTTTATTAATTACTACATACTAACTTAATTTTTAATTACAATAATTTCATGAAGTATAAACGAATGAAATATATTAGAATAATAATTAAAATAAAACTGTTCTCTAAGAGTTAGTCTGCATTCCCTTCTCGTGAATTTAAAAATATATGTAAACAATTGCACGTATTTGCAGTTTTGCAAAAATGGAGGAGTATTGCATATGACAATGGAACTTAATACTTGACATCTGAACCGGTCATAAGCTTTCCCACAATCTTGTCATTCTAGAAACTTTAAATTTTGTATATTCTTACGTAATATTGGTAATATTTGAAAAATACTTGTGAGTTATGGGGTTATTGAAGCGGTAACTCTAAGAAGGACTCCATATACGAGTAGTTTCTCTCACTGTGATTTGTCAGATTTGTTTAAAATATCTATCAAAATTTCTATTTTAAATTTATATTATAAATAGCGAAAACCGTCATACTTCGCAAGATGTTCTTGGAGTCAAGGTATGACGACTTAACGAGATATTACGGTTTTTGCCTATTTCTAATATAAATCATACTAACTTCAGTGGTAATAACAATATGCATGTATTTAAATTGATTGGTTAAAATATAATTATATTTTATATAAAATCAATTATATAAAATATAATTGATTTTTACTTTATGGTAATTAAGTGAATAACATAATAAAATATAAAATATTTTATAAAATAATACTAATATCATTTTTATTTAAATGTTTTACGTTGAATATAGTTTATTATTTAAACAAAATGTAAATAAAGTAATTTAAATAAAATTTAGAAAAATAGTTTCTTTATTATTAATTTTACTATTTACTTGTTTCATTTCTATAAACTCTTTTGAATGATAACCAAGCCGAACAAGAATTACCTTCTCATTGAAAGGTTATCTCATTCTCATTGAAATAACGTTTGTTATTTCAGTGACAATTAAATTGAGAATTTACATTTTAATTAACTGTGTAAATTTTACGGTACGTATTGATAACACTTCGGCTTTCATTGCTTGTAGCTAATGATTCCGTTTAATTATTTCATAAATGATATTTTTTAGTGGTTTTTATAAACTAAATCATTAGTTTTCGTTACTTGTCTGAATTTTTTTTTTTTAATGCTTTGTCAATGATGACATTTGCTTAAATGATTTTGTAACAATAATTAATTTAGTTGGCGAAATAAAGTTGACTATATAAAAATAAATCATTGCATTAAATATAATTTTCACTGATTTGTATAATTAATTTAATTAATTCCAAGCAGATTTACTTGTATTTATGATCTTGAATGAAGATCTCTTAAAATTTCTCTCTTAATGTTGTAACTGTTTATTTGTTTGTTTTTTTTATTTTATTTGTTTTTTAAAGGATTTAGAAGAGTTTTGTTTTCGATTTTCAATGAATCACATGACAGCAGTGGTACAGTCAAAATGCTTTGGTGATCTCGGTGAACAGGCTGTGAAAAACTTTATTTTAAAAGCTGCTAAAGGAGGAGCATTCAAAACATAAAATAATCTACATTCTAATTGGTAATATTTGTGATTTATTTTATATATTAGATGAATATAGTAATTGAAGGTTGTACGAAATTAATATAAATTGTTGCTTATTCCATACATTCTACATCTTATAAGTAATGTCGTTTCCTTAGGGTAATTTTTGGAAATAAAGTGATAACTAATTCAATCTTATGTTCCCAGTGGAATGAATTTTATTTTTGTAGTCTTATAATATATGTTTATACTGATTCTAAAACAACAGTCTTTGAATCAGGTTCAAAAGAAGAAATTTAGAATGAAGGAAGTAAACATTTTGAAGAAAATTGAGAATGTTCTAATCCTGTAATAATGACATCTTTTTTTCTCTTGTAATTATTCTGCGTTGCTAAGCAATTTGGTATATTGATCAATCTTTTATTTGTTAGACTCGAATGATATACATTGATCACTGCGAATTTACTTTTTTGTTATCTTTTAGATATTGATTTCTTTCAGTTGAAGTTTTAAGTAAATCGTTTAAAAATCACTGATCATACGGAGATACTGGCATATTTCATGTATAGTTTGTTATATTCCTAGAATCATGTTTACTTATCGTGAAAACATAAAACGTTTTTAACTACACTTCATTTAGAGGAGGCTTATATGAAATATTCCTCGAGTTAAAGAAGCAGAAACTATTTGGCTGCAACAATCCAATGAGGAAAAAAAGAAACAGACGGGATGAAAGTGAAAATAAAGGAAGTAAAATTTAATACTGCGAATCATGAAAAAACATTCAAACAAGAGAATATAACATTTAAAAATAATGAAAATCAATCAAAACAAATAACAAAAAAATTTGCGTAAAGCAAATAGTTTTCATTGTCTGATGGGAGTTTTGAAGAACCGGGTGTTCCTCCTGAATTTCCCTTCTGGATCGGGAGTTCATTAGGTCCCCACTTAGGTAGCGCATTGGTTTACTCTTATCATCATAATATTGGTAGTACTATGTGGGTATGATGTGGCACCATATATCTCTTGGATCCTCCTGAATTTCCCTTCTGAAGTGGGAGTTCATTAGGTTCCCTCTTAGGTAGTGCACTGGTTTACTCTTGTCTTCATGGCAGTACTATGTATGAGGTAACACCACACACATCTTGGATCTTTCTGGAATCGGCGCTCATTGGGTTCCCTCTTAGGTAGTGCATTGGCTTACTCTTGTCTTCATGATATCGGTAGTTCTATATGGGTATGAGGTGAGATGACACCTTAGATTCTGCCTTCTGGAGTGGGAGCTCATTAGGTTTCCTCTTAGGTAGCACATTGGTTTACTCTTGTCTTCACGATATCGGTAGTACTATGTGGGTATGAGGTAACATCATACATCTCCTGGATCCTCCTAAATCTCCCTTCTGGAGTGGAAGTTCATTAGGTTTCCTCTTAGGTAGCGCATTGGTTTACTCTTGTCTTCACGATATCGGTAGTACTATGTGGGTATGAGGTAACATCATACATCTCCTGGATCCTCCTGAATCTCCCTTCTGGAGTGGAAGTTCATTAGGTTTCCTCTTAGGTAGCGCATTGGTTTACTTTTGTCTTCACGATATCGGTAGTACTATGTGGGTATG